>JAWMRA010000048.1:7415595-7461912 GCA_035584735.1 Pseudotriccus pelzelni
CGGGTGGGTTTTGAGGCAAACCCCCTCCCGCCCCCTGTTTTGTGTGAGGGAGAGGCACCGGGTTCCCCCTGCCCTCCTCAGTCCCGCGTGGGTTTTGAGGCAAAACCCCACTTTTTTTCGACGGCGTGTGGCCGTGGGAGAGAAGGACAGGGACACGGCGAGGCTGGACAAGGGCAGGGAGAGGCACCGGGTTGTCCCTGCCCTCCTCAGTCCCGACTGGGTTTTGAGGCAAAACCCCACTTTTTTCGACGGCATGGGGCCATGTGGTGTCCAAGCAGAAGCGCATCTGGGAGGGGGCTCTTAGGTGAAAACACGGGGCTTTTTACTAATCACAGAATCACACTTGAAAAGACCCCTGAGATCAAGTCCAACCTATGACCCAACACCACCCTATCAACCAGACCATGGCACTCAGTGCCACATCCAGTCCGTCCTTAAAAACACCTCCGGCAACGGTGACTCCACCACCTACCTGGGCAACCCCTTCCAATATCTAATCACCCTTTCTGTGAAGAAATTATCCCTAAATATTCCCTAATATAATCAGGGAAAGTGGCGCTGGCAGGGCAGGGAGCGGAGGGTCTGCCAGCCCCAGGGGGTGGTTATTCCAGGCAGAGGGACCCCTGGCTGGCTGCTCCCTGGGTCACGGGTAACCAGACTGCAGATGGGGGATCTTTTCTCGGTGCCCCTGCTCTCCCCTGGGTCTGAGGAGGTGAAGGTGGGAGCCCACATCCCAGGCAGGGCAGCCTGGTACTCTGGGATGCTGGCACAGGAGTGTCTCCTTGTCCGGGCTCTGTCTCTAGAGTAATAACACACAACCCTGATCATATGCATTTTCTGAACTCTTATAGCAGTGAGGGAAAATGCTGCACATCAACTAATTCCACTGCCCTTATTCAAGGAATTCCTACAAGTAGATGCCCTTTATGGTTTATGACTCATCCTTTGGTTTTGTTTTTCCCTCCCACTCTCTTTTACCTTCTTGGCTCACAGTTGACGGTGACCCCGGGTCGAGGGGTTCTCTCTACACCCAGCAGTGAAGTGTGTTCCTGTGGGATTCTCAAAGATGTTGATTTTGTGACAAGTGACTCGTGGCTGGGCTTGCTGGGCTGCTCTCTGGCTCCACTCGCAGTCAGGGTCCCCACCAGGAATCTTGGACTTAGCCAGAGAGCAGGAGTTGGACTAAATCCACATCCTGACTCAACCCACTGCAAACTCCTGCTCCTTCCCGCTGTGACAACAGGCAGATAGAAACGCCTGTGCCTGCTTCCAGTGGGCCTCAAATAATCCTCTGCTTTGGAAACAAATTAATTTCTTACTATGTGTTTCATAACTTGAAATAATTCAACATTCTAATAACGCAGCTTGTGGTTTACTACTGACTTTGCTTCCCATCTGAAAAAAACTTCCCCAAGTTGTTACTGTGTTGAGAGAACTACCAAAATGTAATGAAGAGACACTAATCATTAAAACAGCAAAGTTGTATTGCAAGCCTAGCGAAGACCATGAATTTTTTCATTTACGCATTCTGTGGGTATGTTTACCATACTCGGACATTTCCATCTGCAATTTGCAATCTGCATCCAAATGTTACATTTCCTGCAGAAATGTGCTTTGTCACCCAGGCTGGTCACAGGCAGCTGAGCAGCTCTCTACGGATGAACAGGTTTATTCAGGGCTAATGCTCTTTCACTTCCATCTAAAATATTTGTGCATTCTTTTTGCCAATTTTCAGTCAAAAATACTTGGAGCTGAGATGCTGCGTGGTTTGAAGCTTGACTGCTAATGAGTTGTTACATTCAGTGAAATGATCCCTGTTAGAAAGGTACAAGAGGTTATTCTTTCAGCTCATCACAGAGAAAATCCAGCAGAGAAGATTTTCTATGAACAGGAAACACTGGGGCAGAGAAGGGCTCTTGGAGCAGGTGAACAGCAGTGTGATAAGCAGTGAGAGGATGGCAGAGAGGACATGGTTTAGTGGTGAACTTGGCAGTGTTAGGTTTGCAGCTGGACTTGATCTCAGAGGTCTTTTCCAACCTAAGTGATTCTGTGATTGTAACAGGACAGGAGAGAGCCTCTTCACCTTGAGTTTGTGCTTCCAGAGCTGTTGCCTTCTTTCAGCGGCTCTGGATATTAGCTAATGACACTGATTAGGTATCACCTCAAGGCAGCCACCAGCCTGAGCTCCCAGGGTGTCTGTTTGCCATGGCGAGCTCTCAGGAAAAGTAAGACAAGCCCATGAGCAAAAGCAAAGCCTCCTTCCAGCCCCAACCAGTGAAAGCCCCAGAAACTTCCTTCTTGGATGTCTGGCTATAAGTGCCCAGGACCCAGGAATGTGGCTGTGCCTGTGGAGAGACTGTGCTCCTGTGGCTCCAGGGCACGAGAGATGCTCTGAAAGGCCATATCACATAGAAGGCAAAACACTGACCTGTTTCACAGGGGCTGTCAATTCAATCAAACAAGGCCTTGCTCATACAGGGGCCAACTCAGCATCTCTTGAGAAATGAGCAAACCTTTCAGCCTCCTGCTCCACTTGCCCTCACTGCTGCTGAGGAGGTTTTGCAAGGATTTCAGAAGTCATTTAGGCTAATTTACATTTGGCTTTGAGATGCCTAGGAGATGCTGACTGTTTGGAAAGGGCTGATATTTGTCCCCTAGAGACCTCTATCCTTTAGCACCAGGCAGTTCAAATCACCAGTGATGTCTGAAGCACAGCTTAACACCGGCATCAAGGTTTGAAACAATCCCCTCTGGCAAAGAGTGTCAGCACATGACCTATGAAATAACCTGGTTAGCTAAGCTCAGTCAGAAGCTGCTGTTTCTTCCAGAAAACAAAACAAACCATGTGCCTGAGTTTCCGTTTTCATAATACACTGCAGAGCAGCCATGACCAGTGCAATGGAAGTCCCAAATAATGTCTGTCTGCTGCTTAGACCATAGTGGCTATAACAGTGTTAAAATAAGACTTTGATGTTTCTGTTCAATAATGATTGGATGTCGTTGGTTGGTAACTGATTTTTCACATTTTCTGGGTGCAATGACTGGGAAGGTGTTTATTGAACCTGTCCTCGAGTTACATTCATAAGGGGAAGAGCTTACCTTTTCCCAGGTATTTCACAAGTACGTTCAGATAAAAAGAGAGTTGAAGCGATCATTTGGTTTAAGAAATCTCTTTCTGGTGCCATAAAGCTGAGCAGGATCTGTGCTTGGTTCTGGCAGGCAGAGCCCTGTCAACTGGAGGGATCCTTATTCACCCTGCTCAAGAGCCCATCGGTTGACTGAGTTGTCGCTGTATTCAGAACCCACATGGACACTTCAGGCTTTACGCTTTCTAAAATAGAGCAATAAAGCAATTAGAAATAGATAACAGAAGAAGAGAGCACTTCACCAAAGAAAGCAAAAGAATATAGCGCGGCATAATTAATACAGAGCTGGCAGCAGCAAAAACGAGCTGTAAGAACCACACTGGCCCCGGGGAGGTGGCTGCAGGCTGAGCCCTAGATGTCTAGTGCTCAAATGTCCAAGAAGTTCCTTGTGACACCCAGCACAGTCTGACCCAAGAATGCCCAACTTCGAGACAGAAAGAAATAAAAGCATCCTTCAGAGCTGGGAGAGCGTACATGTCCCTGCCAGTCCTTCACTGTGTGCCAGCCAGACAATTTATCTAACTGAAATCATGCTCCCACATCAAAAAAAGAAAGGGAGTTAGTGTAACCAGAAAGGCAGGTGATTTTTTAGGGAAAAATCCAAGAATGTGAAGGACTGGGTTAAAAATAACAGGGAGTCTGCTGTGCCAGGGGAAGAATGAGTGGGGTTAGAGACAGGAGTGGTTGCACAGGGAAGGAGCTATCTCCTTCTTGAGTGTTATTCATTTAATTTGCCTTGTTACAGTGTCTGGAAGCACCAGGTGGAAATCAGGGCCTCATTGTACTGGGAATTGGGCGCAAACATAATGATTAAATGTTGCCAGCTCTGCAGAGGTAGAAATATAATTCCTTATCCCTGCAGCATCACTAACCAGCATAATTATTGCAAAATAAGTTTTTCTGCAATTACTCTTCTGGAATATCTGTGCTACTTGATTTCTTTCAAAATAACCGTGCCTGAGGGAAGTGAAAAGATGTATTTGTACAAGGTCCAACCTGGTAACCTTCACAGATAACAATAACTTGTCAAAGGCAGAAATTTCTCACTGCATTTAAATCCATGTTCAGAAATTATCTGCTTGTATGGTTTTCCTTTCTATAAAGTGGGAATAGTCACACTGCACTCAGAGCTCGCTCTGGTCATCTAACGCCCATGATCAGTGTAAGAGTCCTTAGAGCACTGACACCATCACATACAAGGGCTTCTTAGCGCTGATTGTAAAGATCAGGGATTAGCTGGAGAATAGATGTTCTTTCTTGTGTATTTTCTGGGGCAGTGTTTGAATTACTGAAGAGTCCTTTTCTATTAGCCATTAACTGTGTAAAAACCAAAGCGCTATGAAATAAGGATTAAAAAAAAACCACACAAACAACCCAATCCTCAGCTGGCCACAGCATAAACAGAAAGTAGCACAGCAACCTGTCATTGAGGGTGTCCACACGGTGTCCAGATCCCTTTGGGATTCTGTGACACTTTGCCTTGCTGCTCAGAGGTCAGAGAGCAGCAGGATACACTGTCTGCATCTTTACAACTTCGAATACAGTAGTTTTCTGGATGCAACACAAGGAAATTCTTCTGCCAAAGCACAGGAAATTCTCCCCTGACCCTCAGAGGAAGTTCAGGTCAAACCAAGAGGATGGGAGTACAGTCCAGCAGGTCATCCACACCTCCCCCAGGGACTTGTGCTGAAAGCAGCTCAGTAGCAACACCAGGACACTGCAGGGTGTCTTAACCTGCCAGCATTTCCATTTGAGAGTCTTTAGCTCTACAGATTTTAACTGTTGTGTCCTATCCCTCATTCAGTAAACTGGCATGAATTTTGGCAAACTGGAAGGTGCTGGGAGAAGGGGCTGGGAGCTGCAGTGCTGAAATAGAGCTGAGCAGAGCAGCCCTTCTTCCTTGCTCTCCCACCCCTGAACACCAGCTCCAGCCCCTCTGGCAAAAAGGACCTAAACAATTGCCATGGGTTTTCCCTGCCTTTTCATACTTCATACAGCAGAGGGGACCAGTGTATGTTAAAACTGGACACTTCTCAGTTTCCTCCAGACAGCCATCACTCTGTTTGGTCCCACTTGGGAACCACAGGGCCTGGGGGCCCTGGCTTAGAGGAAGAGCTTGTTTGGATGAAAGAATTAAAACAAACAAACAAACAAACAAACAAACAAACAAAAACCCCAATATCTCACTCATTCTGTTGGTTGCAGAAATGGTGAATGAAAAGCAAAGAAAAGCATTCCGAAAGACTGTGCATTTTAAAAAACAAGTATTGAAATGCAAGTAAGCCCTGACATGATTTTCACAGCAGTTTTGGGACTTGTAGGGATCCCATCTCAGGAGTTTTGGATAGCAACTAAACGGGATCATTTACAAGTAGCATTTTTCCTAATTTCCTATTCTGCCTTTTAATTCTTCCTAAGGAAGAACAGACGCTTTGCATTCCAAGCAGCTTGAAAGATTAAGCAGGCAGAAACATCCCCCGGCTCTACCTGCAGCCTCGAGCTGGTTATTTTAAGTTTTGACCGGAGATTGACCCAGTTGAAGTGGGTGTGAAAGGTTACCTGAACATTCGCTTCACGGCCTCTGGCAACCGGATTTCCCCGCAGGCGGGTCTCTGTGAAATGGTCTCGCAGTCCCCTCTGCTGGTGGCAGCTTGCTGGGGAGCTGCACCAGCCGGGACGGTGCAGTGCTCGGCCTCGATGGGCGCTGCAGGAGAGCCCCCGTGGCGTGGGGAAGCCCCCAGCCCCACGCCCCCAGTGCCCGCTGAACAGGCACCAACTCCTCCAGAGACCAGGGAGCTTTCCCTTACCCGCTCTGCATCTTAAGTGTAAGCACCTGGCACCTCTTAACACAGGACCGCAGCATGAGAAAGGCTGAAAAACTTAGCCATGGATAACCTCACAAAACCCCACCCTGCCTGAGAAAGCTGAGGCATCCTGCTAAGAGCAAACGATCTCCCTGCAGTGAACGTATGGCTTGAAGTGCCTGTTGGACTTATGCCCAAATATCACCTGCATCTGCCTGTGGCACGTTCCTGTGTCCCTACGATCCTGCCGCGGTGTGTCCATCCCTCAGGCTCTGGCTCACGCTCCCCGCTGCTGTCAGCAGCATTGCAGACCCAGGCACACCAACCCCTACAGGCTCTTCACTGACTCTCAGTGCTGCTGGAATCCACCAAGGCAGAGTTTGCCCCAGGAGGTATGAAATGATGTTCATTCAAAGGCAGACTGCTCGCAGGGATGTGGGGTCTGAGCACAGTCCACCATGTCCAGCTGCACATGCTGAGCAGCGCAAATCTTCCAGCAGAGAGGAAAAGTTTCGTTCCTGGGCGCAAAGAACTGTTCTGTGAGGCTTCTGCCGAGCAGGTCAGTTCTGACAGGCTAACACTGACCAGCAAGGGCAGCTGAGGCAGAGCTGGCACAGGGCAGCGGACCTTGATGTCTGGCTGGGAGCCAGCACTCCCCCCAAGCCAGGCTGTCTGAGGAGGAAACCAAAGTGACAACACTGATAACAGCCCCTGCTCGTGGCCAGAGGCCCAGGGGCCCTGCACGGGAAGGCAGAGGCTGGAGGAGCCAGCACTGAGCCCCACACTCCAGCCTGATTTATGGGATTGCCTTGCACGCACAAACCCCCCAGTGATGAAAAGCACTGCAAACCCCACACCCTGGGGCAAGCGCGGGCACTGCCCAGGGATGTAGTAGAAAAACTAAAAGGTTTATTTCTTTTTTTTTTTTAAACAAAATACATCCTTACAAAATAACCATTTTTCTCCCATGCTGAGGGACTGGGCATTGTTCCTGCCGGCTCTCCTTCCCTCTCCTCCTCAATTTGAAGCTGTCCAAGGGTGCCGCTGGGGAGGGAGAGGCAGCAGTGGTCTCCCCAGGGGCTTCAGGTGCGGGGTGCTTTGGCAGGATTTTGGGACACCAGGCAGCATGCCGTGGGAGCCCTTTGGAAGGGTCTGCAATGGCAGCAGACCCCGGTGCCCTGCAGCAGGGCTGGCAGAGGGCCCCACGAGTCCCTTAGTTTAGCCCACCCACAGCATCCCTGTGCCCCCCAGAGGCTGGGTGCCGGGCCGGCCGGCCCCTGCCCTGGCTGCAGGGCACCACCTTCCCGTGAGCCGTGTTGGACGCTGCTCCTGCTGGCCTTGGGGCTGGCACAGGGTGGTGACAGGGGATGGCGACCGTGTTTTAGGAGAGGAGGAGGAGGAAGAGGGTGCAGGTTTCTCGGTCAGTGTGGGTTCTGCCAAGAGAGAGAAGTGCACAGTGATTTCTGGTATCTTGCACCCCCCCTACCCCTGTTTAAGCAATGCTGCCAGCAAAGATGTGATGTCAGTCCCACACCCCACACCCAGTGCTGCCCTCAGCAATTGCTTGTGCTGGGAAAGGCTGACTCCAGGTTATACACTGTTGTCCTCAGCTCAGATCTCCTTCATGCCTTCCCTGTAGCCCTCCTGTCTTCCTGGGGGCCTTGGCATAGCCCTGAGACCCAAAGCCCTCCCCCCTGCCAGCCAGAGGCCAGCAGGGCTGGGGAAACACCACTCACCTCTCACTGCGTGTTGTCCGGCTCCTTTTCCTTCTTATGTGACTTCGACTGGGGGTTAAATGAGAGAAAACAAGGATTCTTTTACAGACCTGCTCCTTTCTAATGCCAGGGAAAAATGTGGCTGGGCAGCAACTTCTAACCCCCAATGTATAAGAATATTTTCAAATGAATTTGAGGAGAAGCTGTTTCTGTGTCCTATGAAAGACCATAAAACATTCCATGGTCATGGAGATGTTCTCAGAGAGCAGAGGGGACATGTTCTAGTTTGCTAAAGCACTGGTCTGCCCCTGCTTCCCTTAAACAACGCAAGCGTTGCCAGATATCAGAATATCTGGGGTTAAAGGGAGAGAATGAAGCTATTAACAGTGAGTCACACAAGATCTCAGTAATTTTGGAGAGGAGATTCATGGATCCCAGTCTCCAACAGTCCCAAGGGCTCGGGAAGGCGCCTGGTTGCTCCTCAACATGGATGTTTGTGTTACAGCATCATTACTCACACACACAGCCACGCTCACACCCCCGCAAGAGCCTCGGCAGGGCAGGGACTCGCTGTTACTTACAGGCTCCTGTTCTGCGTATTTGAATTTCTTCTGCTTGTAGTAGTCCCGTCCTTGGAGGAAATGCAGCAGGAGCAGGTCACAGAGGACAGAGGCCTTAAATCAAAGCACAGTTAGTGTTCAAGCTGCCTTCCAAGCTCACCTGGACCATTGTGTGCTTCCAGTTTGTCCCAGTTTGCCCCCCAATTTAGGGTCACTTCTGCTTTAACCCATAATGTGGCAGTTGCTAAAGAGCATACAGCCCCCAACTGTTCCTTTAGGACAAGAGTACTGGGTTCAACACTGGGTGACTTAAGTCAACAAAATTAAGTGTTTCCACTTTGGGTAAGCGCAGAGCACAACACCCTTGGGGTCATGCCCAGCCTGTAACAACCATAACCAAACAGGATGCTGGTTTGCCATGCTGCATGAAATACTACCCATCACCTCCAAAGCTCCCTCAATACCAGTTCTAACTTGAAACTATCAGGATACCAAGACGTGGCCCTGTCAGGAGAGCCAGCCTTCCCCTCATCAGCCGGCAGGAATCTATTTTCCTGAGCTAGTGAGCCAGGAGAGCACCTCCTTTCCCACTTTGCCTATCCCCTGGTTCCCTGAGCAGGAGCCAGTATTTCACTGCAGCTCAGGGACACTTCCCACGGATGTCACAGGCAAGAAGAATAATTTGAGAGTCTCCATATAGAGGCTGGAAATATCTGAACTTACCACTCCAAAAATACCAATTCCAGAGCCAATTGTGGTCATGGTTGGGATGATGTCAAATTTGCCTGCCTGAATAAAGTCAAAGAAAATAGGTGATAAGTTACAGTCAGCCTGGGGGGGAGAAGGGGGAAAGGTGCTGTAGCTGTAGGTGGGGCTTGGCAAAAGTGCCTTGCAGCAACCCAGACTACAACCACAGCACAGAGAGAAACAGGAGCTGGGCCAGAGCTGGTCAAACAGAAAAATATTGTTGGTTTCAGGCTGAAATCAAATGAAGTTACTTTGCTTCCTGTGTTTTTAATTAAAAAAACCCAACCCAAACCAAACAATCAAACAAAACAAAACAAAAAAGTATACCCTGTAAATATTCCCAGTGGGAACACAGCGAGGAAAGCTTTCTCTTCTACTGTGAAGAAAGAGACAAACTAAAAAAAAAAATGCAAAATGTCCAGCTTTTGGAAATATCAGTAAAAGGTTTTGACTTTCCAGAGTTTCCCCCCCGTCCCCCAGTCACAATGTTTTTTGAACAAAACCACTGACCAAACTGCAGCTGACTGATGTGCCCTGCAAAACAGGCTTTTCCTCTTACATTCCCTTCCCTGGTACTTCCCGAGGGTTCCTGAGGGTGGGCCAGCACCCAAGGGAACCCCTCATGCTGGTTTTCCCAGCCCCACAGGACCCCAGCGCTGCATTGCTGGTACCTTCTCAAGGCCATGGCACTGCTCTGCTGGGGATCCAGGAGTGATCCTTGGTGCTTGGCCACCCTTACCTTGCCGTTCACCAAAATGTCGAACCGGATCCCAAACACCTTGTAGAGGGTCCTTTTCTCCATCCCGTCTTCTCTGTAGTACTTGGCATATCTGTGCAATCGGATGCTGAGTGTTAATGGTCTGTCAGGGCGTCTAACAGCCCCCTGCAAGCCAACAGCATGGGGATCTTGATGGGCCAAAGATCTGGGAATGTTCTATCACAGTCCTGCTCCTGACCTTTTCCTTAACCCCTGAAGGAGCTGGGCTGTTGGCATCTCTCCTCTCTGTGCCTCCATTTCCCCACCTGTAAGCTGGGGTTCCAGCTCCTGCTTGTGCTCTTTGACCTGATGTCCCCAAGTGCTGCTGACAGCAGATATTGGTGCAGCACTAGTGATTGTCACACAGAGAGAGGTTAGAGGGTGTTTTGAAGTGTGGGAACATGAGGGAGATGACCCTGCACCATCTCCAGGCTTTCGGGGAGCTTCCAAAGAGTTCCACTGAGCAGGAGAGTCTGCAAGAGGGAACAGATGTACAGGGAAAGGAAATCGGGTAATTTTGAGGCCAAGGGCTGTGCTATCACTTTTCCTGTGCTGTTTTAAAGAGAGCACTGCAAAAGTAGAGAGTATTTTGGAGAACAGTCCCTGACCTTCCACCATCCCCTGAGTGCTGTGGGAACCTGAGAGCTGTCACCTCTGAATTATGCTGGAGAATTACCAGGTATTTCCGTACCTGAAGTTGAAGCCCGGTGAAACGTTACTGTCATCATTGTAAAGGCCGTGGAACTGGTAAATGGGTTTGCAGTACCGGAGAGGCCAGTCGAGGTCGCAGTTCCAGTCTATGGTGATGCCCACCACTCCACCCTGCAGCGGAGAGGGGAGTCACGAGGGTGCCCCTTCTTGGACCTGGCCCACACAGAAAAATGCTTTCCCTCCTCATTCGTGTCCTGTCTCAGTGCTGTGAGGTGTCCTGGCTCTCCAGGTACACAGACCTCACCACTGCCTCAGCCCTCCTGGACAGCCTCAGCTTAGTGCCCTTTGTGGAGGCTCTTGCTTCTGCCCTGAGTGCTGGAAACACAACTAGATTCAAACCCTCTCGTTCCTGATCAGCATCCTATGCCCAAGGCCTGGTCCTGAGAAACAGTGCTCACTGCAGATCCCTCACGGTCCTTATGGGAACAGCCTCCCCTTGCCTGATTCTGCCCAGGGGGTTGCTCGGGAAAATGAAGCAGTGAGTCCTGAGCTCAGTCCAGGTCGTAACTAGCTGTGTCCCAGAGGCTCATATTGCTGCACCTTCAGTATATAGAGTTATAGAATGGTTTGTGTTGGAAGGGACAACAAAGACCACCTGACTCCAACCCCTGCCATGGGCAGGGACACCTTCCACTATCCCAGGTTGCTCCAAGCCCCGTCCAACCTGGCTTTGAACAGTTCCAGGGATGGGGCAGCCACAGCTTCTCTGTGTGCATACGTGTTCCAATATATATTCATATATACAAGCCTCTGGTTTTATTCAATGCCTGGAAAAGTTCTCATAAGGCTCTGCAGCCCAGAAATAGCAGATACCCTTGCACATCAGCCTGAGAAGTGCTGGGCAAAGCTGCATTTCAGAGCCTGGGGAGAGGCTGCAGTTTGCACTGTGCAATGACCGATATTTGACCATCCAGCTGGGATTTCCATGCTCAATTGGATGGGATTTGGCCACAGAGCTCTAGTTATTCATTGCACAAATTAAACCAAGCTGAACCCTGGATTTACTGCCAGCGGGTCAAATCTTGTCAACAGTTTCCAAGGAAGGCATAAATATTAGGCCATGTCCAAGGAGATTAATAATCTTTAACAGCTAATTCTGACACTTCTGTTTTCTCAAGAGTTCTTGAGATAACAGAAAATCATCTCAACAGCTGGGGATGATTGCTCTGTCAGTGTCCCCCTCCCCACTTCAGCAAGGAACATCATTTGGAATTCAAGTACCTTAACAGCCAGGAAGGTAAAATTCTGACCCGATTCCTTCACTATGTATCCCAGTTCAAACACGGGGCACAAGGAATCAGTAGCTTTGTTATAGGTACATTTCTTCAGGTACTGTTTGGTAACACTCTCAACCAAGTTGCGCCTGTGCAAGAAAAGAAAGTGAGAAAAAATCTGAATAATCAAATAATTTGGGTGGGAAAGGACCTCTGGAGGTCCCTTGTCCAACAAATGGCCCTCTGCCATTCCCATGCCAGCTTTTCCATGGGCTCTGCCAGGCAATTGCTCCATGCACCAACAATCCTCACCTGGGACAGCTCATGGATAGCAAGCTTATCCCACAGCTTCTATCTCCTCTGGAAAGGGTGAAAAGGAAAACCGCTTGCCTTCCACCTTGCTCTGCTCTTTCACTTAAAAAGAGCCTTTCTCTGAACCTCCCAGCCCCAGATGACTTTGTAAGACTTGTGTCTTGCTCAACCACGTCCCATCGTCGATGCTCAGCAGTTCATTGTCAGGGGTGACCAAAGGCAGGAAGTTTCCCCATGACCCAGCGGGGTCTGGTGCAGCCCCTGCCACAGCAGCCAGTCCAGTCACCCTCGCTCTGAGGACCAGCTCCCCTGACTGTGTCCCCTCCAGCCTGCCCTGGCTCAGGACACCTCTCCTTGCTGCTGGGAGAAGGGGTCCGCGCTCCCAGCCACCTCTCTGGGAGCAGCATGAGCTCAGCCCAAGGCTTTTCCAAACATCCTGGCTGCCAGGACATTTGACCTTGGAACATGATCAGTTTAGAGAGAAGAATCCGCCGTCTTCAGCACTAATAGCTTCTGTTAGTTTGTTCCAAATCATATACAATCAGTGCCATCAGAAATCCTCTTACAAGTGCTCCCTCAGCCAGCAGCACCGTTCCCAGCGCTGCCTGGGACGAGCTGACCCCACAACCCGTTGCAGAAACAGGTGGGAACTGTATTGTTAAAAGGGACTTCTGCTCCTTTTTGGCACCAGTCTTGTCCTGGCTGCTCACAGCCACTGTGCCACATGGTTATTTTAATGTTTTCTTCAGGGAGGAAAAGGGAGGAGAAAAATGAAGAATCAAAGAAACCGTATTTTCATGTGCATCGTGTGGGGGTAACTCAGGAGATGTTAATTCCAGAAACCTTCTTTCTGATACATACAGCTGGCAGCTGAAGTGGGACAGATTTGGGAGGGAAATGTCTTAGTTCCTATGAGCTAATCTGAGGATCAGTGCAGCAGTTGGAGTAGTCCTGGGCTTGCTGATGAGGGACACCATCCTTTGTATCAAGCATCCAGCCACACAGATGGTTTCCCATCCCTGAGGGGCACAGCTGGAGGAACCAAACAGAAACCATTCCCCCAAACCTCCCCTTACCTGGACACCTTGAACTTGGGGAAGGTGATGCTGTTCTTGATGAACAAGGTGAACTTCTCTGCTTCTGACAACAGGGCAGGGCTGAAAAACACAAGTGTTGACATCACTTGACTCTCCAGCCTGTATGGAAAGCCCCATTTGGTGGAGATTCAGATTTAAACTGGGTCAAGGAGGACCCAGAGAGATGGTGATCTCATCCCTTCTCTTTCTGGTCTTTCACTCCCCAGGCTGTCCTGGCCACATCCCACAGAGCCTGGGCTTGCTCTGCCCCACATCAAGTGCTGCTGGGCTGGGAGAGAGGGCAACAACAGGATTCCTCACCTGGGAACATGCTCATCAACTTCAACAGGGCACCAGCCAAAGATCTCACAGGTCTTCACCGAGCTGTTGAAGGGCACACACTTGCCTGTCATGAGCCCTGTGTGGAAGAGAAACAGCTGCTCACACCCCTGGAAGCCAGGAAATCCCAGCCTCACACTGGGGTGAGTGGGGTCTGGTTTGAGTTTCAGCTCTGCCACAGGTATCCAAGGCACTAAACACTCAGGGCTTTGGTGCCCCTGTGTAAAAAGGGTAATTAATTGTGGCCTCTCAGCTGAGGGCAGTGGTTTCTCTTGCGAGAAAGGCAGCTGAGCCTTTCTCATGCTAAAAGACATCTCAAAAAATGCCAAGCAGATAGAGGACAGCAGTTTGGGGGAAAGTGGTTTAGCTTTGATTAACCTTTTGCCGGCAGAGCTTTCTGCAGCTCAGGTGTCTTTCAAAAGAGGAAAGCAGGACCAGCCAAGGTGGGACATTCAAAAGCTTTTCCCAAATTTTTTAGCTGATGGTCCAAAGCAGGTCCCCCCACTGCCAGATACCCCACCCAGGCAGCTCTGCTCGGTGTCTCACCACAAGCCCTGGTGCCAGAGCCTCGGGGTCGTACCTTGTCCCTGCCGGCTGTATTTCCCTTTGGTGCAGTCGTTGTCCCGCGTGCAGAGCCCGGCGTCTGGCAGCTGTTTGGAGAAAGCAGCCACCTCTCAGCATCCCACCCTGCAGCTTTGGTCCCTCTGTCCCTCCTGCCTCACCAGGCAGCGTCTCCCTTGAGGGATGGGCTGCTCAGCTGCAGCCAGAGCCTTGTCCATCCTTCCCAAGCAAGGATGTTCAGATTAAACAGGAAAAGGGGGGGATTTGTTTTTTCAACTTCAGGCAGACGCTTTTATTTAAGCCTCAAGTCTGCTCTTCTTGATCATCTCAGAGGGAAGAAAACTTAAATGGATGCTGCCCAGTTTTTAGCAGAATAAAAGTCTTCATCATATCGAACACACAAGTCGAAAACAATAATATGGGGCCAGGCTCAGGGTTTTACTAAAACTCCCAATGTCAGGAAAAGTCCTTCCCCAGTGCCATTACCCTGAATTACAGAAGCTGAGCCCACTAAAGCAAGCTGGTATGTTTACCTCTGGGCAGGTTCCTTGTTTCTGTCCAGGGGTGACAATGAAGTTGGTCATCACCACGAAAGAGTTATCCCCCTGTGGAAAAACAGCCAACGAGCTCACAGCCAGCACAGTGTCTCCTCTGTGAGGAGCCTTTCCCTGGGGCAAGGTGTAGGGCACCCAACCCACCAGGACACATCCACCTTTCTCCCTAACTTTAGGTCCTCCATCCTCTCTGCTGCAGTTCAGGAAGCTGGTGGTGTCCCTGAGGACGTGTAGTGCCACCAGCCCCGGGACAGCGGAGTACTCCCTTTGCTGCCTGAGATGGTCTGGAGGAACCTTGGTCTTTTCAGAGGCAGCCTCTACCGTGCCCCATCCACCATGGTGGGTCCTAAGCACCAAATTCTCCCCAGGGGTGATATATGGACAGAGGTTTTGTGGCAGGAGCAACCTGCTTTCCACCACAGGGGCACCACCACGTAACCCAACAGAAAGTCTACACTAAGGACCCGCCTGCACCCCAGCACATGGGGAAAAGCAGCCACTGGGACAAAAGCAACCCACCCACCCTGCCTCCTTACCTGGGGGGGGAAAACATAGTCCACCACATCCCAGATGTGAGGGCCCAGGACACTCTCGTTGGTCAGTGTCAGCCCTTTCAGCTTCACCGAGACCGAGCTGACAATGCTGTCCTGAGACTGGTAACCCTTCTCGTAGAGGAACACCCACCTGGAGAGGGAAGTGTAGGGTAAGCACAGCCACCAACCCTCCTCCAGAAAAGCCCAATTCCCAGCACAGTCCTGGGGACTGGGTCTTTTTCTGCCAAGTCTCACCTGGGTAGCGGGGTCATTTGTCAAATTTCCTCCAGCTGGTTGAGGGATGTGTTGCTGAACTTTCCCACTCTTTGCCTGAGGCATGTGGTAGCTGCAAGCCCTGACTGGGATGATGTGTTTTTGGGGACTGGGACGCATTTTGTTGCTGAGAGTGTGCGAAGGCAGGTGGAGCAGGATGGCTGTCGGCATTTTGAGATTAAAGCCCTGTGGGTTTGTAGCTTGCTGGGCTCAGTGACCCACCCGAATCCTCCTGATCCACTTGCAAAGGCACTCCTCAAAAGTCAATGCCTCCAAGTCCAACATGGAGCTGTGTCTGGACATGGCTCACATCCAGGGCCACCATTCCCCACACAGCAAAGGGAATGTGGAGCCATGGCCCTGTGGCAAGAGGGCTGCAGGAGCAGGGGTAGGGACACTGCTGTGGCCAGAACAGGCCTCTCCCTGCCTTTCCCAGCCCATCACTCAGACATTAGGGCGGGCTCCTGACACTATTTAACCTACTGCATAAACAAGCTGCCGCTGGATTAACTCTGACTCAGGGACACTATAAACATGGGCGAGCGACCATTTCGGGTAGTGCTCCCAGCGGCGCGGAGCATTCCCGGCACTAAAAAAGGAGCGATCTGGATTTTGTCCCCACCGCCGTGGGCATCAGTCCTGCTGGCCACGGCAGAGGCAGCACGTGGCACCAGCCTAGCATGTCAACCTGTCCTCTGGCACCTGGCTGACGGGCAGGGAGCAGAACGGGGGATCCCCAGGCACTGCGTGGAGGTTTTCCCTGTGGCTGCTGGACCTTACGGGGACCTCCTGGGGACAGAGCTGTTTGGCTTGCAGCCCCATCAGCATCCCGGGACAGAGGGCAAGGGTATGGGGATAGGAGGAGAAATTCAGCACTGCTGCCACCCCAGCTGAGACCCCCAGCTCCAACCTCCTCCCCCAAGGCAGAAGACCATACTGGGTTACACTGGTTACACTGGGCATCTTCCCCATGCCCTTGGAGCTGCAGGAGGTTGTGAGCTGGGCAGCACCTTGGCAGAGTGTTTCCCTAAATCTGCCTCCAGCACAGCCTCTGCCGCTGTCACCACATTCCCTTCTGGCAGAGGTGGCTGTCCAGGGCTGGGCACCCCACTGGGACACACGGCAGGGCAGGATGTGGCCCCCACCCTGCTGCAAAGCAGGTCACAGCAACCCAAACACAATGTGGCAAGATCACCAAACACTCTTCACTTGCCAGCCCCATCCTGTGGCTCAGCCCAAGGCTGCTTGCATGCGAGATTTCAGGAAACGAAACACAGAAAGCGCCTGGCATCGCCTGGCTGGCAGTGATACCACCTTATCTGTCATCAGGGGAAAGAAGAGCTGCTCCCCAGGGGTGACACAGGGTCTCTCAGCAGGGTTGGACCCACATCTGTGCCCTGATGGCACTGCCCACATCTGTCCAGCACATCCGTGCATTGACACGCATCCCATGCCTGCTGCCAAGAGGGGACCAAAGCCGGGAGAATGGTAAATAAAGACCTATTTGGCTGCCAAACTGGCTTTCAAAGGAGAGAAAATCTCGGGCATTGTGGGTCAGTGTGGGCAGGGAGCTGGGGACAGAGCTGTGGGCAGGGAGCTGGGGGCAGAGCCATAGGCAGCAAGTGGCTGTGGGCAGCTGCACTCACAGGCAGCCCCTTGCTAGAGGTGCCCAATCCCACCAAACCAGGAAAAACTCGTGAATTACAGCAACTTTACGCCAACCTCCTCCTCTCTGCCCCCAGCTGTCGCCCCCAAGATTCTCTCTCTGTTCCCTGCTGGTTGCCTGTCTCAGTTTAGCTGGTTGCTTAAGCCACATTTCCTTAGGAAGTCCCGCTCTGAGCAACCATCTGTGCCTGTTCCCCAACTGCCCCCGGCCATGTTTGCTGGAGCCCTGGGGCTTCTCAGGTTGAGTCCCTAGGAGAGACAAAGCTGCTCCCACCAACACCAGTCTGGGCCAGTGCAAAAACCCTTTGCAACAGAGCAGTAAGCTGATGAGCAGCGTGGGAGTGATGTGGGGATCCCACAGTGAACCCCTGGGAAGGTTTTCTCCCTTCCCAGGGAATCTACTTAAAAGCAGGGGTGGGCATCTCTTCTCCCCACAGCAGCATGCTTGCACTGAGCCCTGGGATCCACTGCCTTTCCTTTGTGCTACATGAGACACCCTGCACCCCAAAAATACCCAGATTTTCCTGTTCATGGCCAGACACCCCCTCTCCCTTCAAACCTCCTGCTGTGGGGCCCTTCCCAGTGAAAGGGTGCTGGTCTCTCTCTAGGACTGAGCCCACAGCAGCCATGGGGCCACAGCAAAGACTTACCAACCATCACATCCCATACCATGCTGCATCATCCCACACTGAGGGGACAAGGACCGAATCCCTGTGTCAGGAGCAGCAGCCCCAGGGCACCTGAGGATACACATCCTCATCCGGCTCTGATCCCGCCCGCTCCACTCAATGCCTTTTTTAACCAGTTGCCCTTGCACCGCTGCTGCTCTTGGAGCTGCCTCCCAGAAGCAAAGCGGGCCAGGAATTTGGAGCCAGGCTCCGTCTCGGCCCCAGCGTCAGGGCGGTGGACAGGGAGATTTATGGCCCTGTCTCGAGCCGCTTGGGTCTCACAAATCATCGCGCTGGCCCCACATACCTCTTATTTAATATAAATGAAAATAAAAATAACAACAGATTCTCAGGCCACCGTCCAGCAGCTCGAGCAGGATTTGGACGGGGCTCAGCGAGGAGACGGGGCCCCGGCGTGCGGAGCAGGGCTGGGCAGGGCTGAGCCTCCAGCCCGCACACACAGCAGCTTCTGGGGAGGATGCAGGGACCAAGCAGCCACCCGAAAAAGCCACGGTGGAACACTGGGCTGCACGGCAGCAGCCACAGCCAGAGGGATGCGATGCCATCAGCAGTGACCCCCCTGCACCGGGATACAGGGGATATAGGAGCCCTTTCCTCTCCGTTGCTTTTTAACCCAGTGGCAAAGCACTGATTTTAGGGAAGGCAGGCGCCGGGGAGCCTTACCCGATGATGTACGCCAGGACGATGAGCTGGATCAGCCGGAAGGTCAGTCCCACCTTCTTGTTCCTCACCAGCACCATCCGAGGGGTGTCGTACTCGAAGAGGAAGGAGGACACCTTGTCCATGCACTTCTGCCCCATGGCTGCGCCAGGGCTGTGCCGCAGCCTGCCGGCAGCCCCGCTCTTTGCCGTGCGGGTTGTGCCCACTGCTGGCCCGGCAGCTCCTCTGTTTGCACGGCAGAGAAAAAAAAAGAACAAACAACAAAATAAGGGTGCTATCGGCGTGGCTCCGTGCACATCTGGGCTGGCGGGTTTCCTCCTCTGCGCGGGGATGGGGCTTCCTCTTCCTATAAGCTCTGGGCCGGGAGCAGCGGGTGCCCTACATGGTCCGGGGGTGGGACAGGGTGCGGGAGGGTGCAGGGCCACCCCGCTGCCGAGCCCACGTGCCAGCAGGATGAAGCTGCCTGCCTGCGGGGGATGCACCCTTGCCCAGGCAGGGCCTTCCCTGGGGATGGAGGGGCCGCGGGCAGGGCTCGGGATGAGCACGAGGCATTCCTGGGAGCAACAGTGGGATGGAGATGGTGGGGGTCCTGGGAGAGCATTTTAGCAACTGGGATGGGGGTATTATCTTTTCTACCCCAGCAGCCACCTCAGGCTGTGGGTCCCCCAAACCCACATCCTGCTCTGTCCCCCAAAGGCTGCTCCAGAAAAAGGGTCATGAAAGGGGGCAGGGAGGGCACAGAAACCCCAGCACAGCAATTCAGAGACAACCCACGGGCAGACGGGTGCCCAGCTTGGCCCCCTCCCATGGTGAGGCTGAGCAGCTGGGACTTGGCTGGTTCCCAGCACTTGCACTGGGCTGGGCTGGGCGCATTTTGAAGCATTTTCAGCATTCCCAGCATTTCCTGAAAGGCCCGGCTGTGAGCAGGGCCAGGCGAACCAGGGTCACAGTGAGGGATGCTCAGCAGGAACCAGTTTAAGCAAATATCACTGAGAAAAGGGGCTGGATTTGAACATGGCAGACTGAAATTTGGGGTCTGACATCACCACAGTGGGAAGTTTGGGTGAGGGAGAGAGGAAAACAGAGGCTGTGGACAGCGGACCCTGTGTCCCCACTGCATCCCATCAGGCAGCACCAGGACATGTCCCCACAGGGGTGAGCTCTTTGCTGAGGAGGGGAATACAAAGACTGAGCAGGGTTGTTTTGGGGGAAACAGAGGATATTTCCCCCCTAAAATCCCAGAGGTCAGCCACTTCAGCACTCCCTGCAAGGACAGGCTCCATCCCATGAGCCCAAGTTCATCTCTGCCTCCCGTGACCTCGAAGGAGTCGCTGGCTCTCTGCAGCCACTGAGCCTGGGACAAGGGCCCTCCCTGCAGGAGGAAATGGGTTTGGAAATATGGAAAAGCTTAACCTGCTGGGATAAATCTTTCCCTTCTGGAACATTTCTTTTAGCATCACCACCTCTCAAGTTCAACCGCCCTTCACTTGCTGTCACGTCGACCTTTCGACTCAATATATTGCAGACCTGACAACCGCAAAGTGAGTGGAACAAATCGATTACCTTTGGTGGCCAATAGGGAAAACTGGGGGAAAAGCAGCTGAACCAGCTATCCAAATCTTTTGGGCGTACCATGAAGCATGGGAATCAAAATCAGATGATCCCACGTCGCAAGTGACGTGATGGAATCCCAGCACCCCAGCCCTCAGCAACATGGAAAGCTGTCAGACAGGGAGCCAAAAGCAAATGTGAAATGCTGATGTTAATCACACAAGATTGAAGGCTGATACTGCTATTGAGTGGAGCAGACAAACCTTATAAGCTTAGATATCTGTCAGGAGAGAAGCAAATAACTTACTGTATGAAACGAGGCCTTTTAGGGAAGGCTGCTCACCCTTGCCAAAGCCATGGGGATAATGAAAATAGGACAGCTAAATTTAACAGCAAAATGACTTGTAAAAGAGCCACTTCTAACCTCCTTGCTGGTACTTGGAGTCAATAAAATGGTTAGAGCATGGATTTAGCTGAAATACTTTCCATTGGGAGATATTATGCATCTCCCATTTTATAATCTCTTGGAGCCATGTTGCAGCTGGCAGGTGGGGCCAGACCCTGTGGATGTGTCCAGAGCGATGTTGGGAGCGTGGAAACTCACCACGGGAGCACCCACAGGGCCTGGGTCTCCTCCTGGGCTGATATCAGCACCCAGCACAGAAACCCTCTTGGCCACAGCACACAAGAAAAAACCCCCACAGCCCAAACCCTCGTGGGCTTGCACATCCCGAGTGCTCATGCCCACACCATCCCTGAGACTGCCACTCTTTAAATTGCTTTGTAACAGGGAATTCAGCAGGTTTGGGCTGGCATTGCTTATCTACACGGCTCTGCAATGGTGCCTTTGTGGTGCCAGGTGGCTGGTGTGCCAGCTAACACACCTCCTTGCCTCTGTCAGCTGGTTATCAAGGGACAGTGCCCTGCTGGGGCTGTTCAGTTGTTAAATTACCTGCCCAGGCAGAGCAGGCACCAGCCTGGAGATGCTGAGGTCACAGGGCCGCGATGCTTTCAGGTGTGGTACAGGCAGTGGGCTGTCCTGATGCCAGGCCAGGGCTTTTCTGTTTGCTGTGAAAATAAATATTTAACTGCAACACCTAAATGAAAAAATAAAAACAGAATTAGGGGAAAGAGGTTTTGATCAGCCTGCTGTGTAAAGTGCAGCTCCTGGGGGGTCCCATGACCCGCTGCACTGACACTCACACGTGGCAGGGACCTCGGGGCTGGTTTTATCTCGAGCTCCCACAGACACAAACTCCTACGATGGTGTCAGTGCACCCCCAGTCGTTTCCTCTGAATAACTTTTGTATCTCTTGGCTTCCAAGAGCAGAGCAGACAGGAGGTCCCGGGGATGGGTGAGGTGCAAAGACCACGGATGCTGCTGGAGGAGCAGCACCAGCTTGAGCTGGGCTGCAGCAGGTCCTGGGCACTGAGGATGGGTTTTCCCTGGGCCCAGCGCTGAGCTGGTCTTTAAAGTTCTTTTCTCCCCAAACCAGGTGATTCTGATTCTAAAACCAGGTAGAGATAAGGAAAATGAGCCCACCAAGCTCCACAGCCCACCAGAGGGGAATATGGAAGCAGCAACAGCAAATGAAGCCCTAAAATCTGTGTTTGTGTCCAGGGTTGCAAAGCCCCAGGACCAGATTGCCCAAATGCTCTCCCAGGTCAGCTGGCATTGACTGGTCCCCAGCACCAGTCTTGGCCTCATCCAGCATCTCCGGCCCCAGCTAGGCCAGATGCCAAGGGCATTGAGGGCTGGTGACCCTTCGAGGGTATCCCTGGCAGTTCTGCGCAGGGTCAGCGCAGGGCTCCGTCCACGGCTGCCAAAGCAACTCCTTCCCCCTGCCCATTAAAGAGGCTCAGCCTGCAAAAAACTGGTGTTTTTGAGGGAGACATTTGGAAATGTGCATCCTTGCTTTGGGCTGGGACACGGACACAGAGGATGGAGGAGCTGCTGGAACAAGGGTGGTCTGAAAGCCTCTGCATGGGGACCAACCACACCCACACCCACACCAACAAAGCTGTGGAAGGCATAAAAGGTGACAGGTCTTTCCAGGCTCTTGGACATTGCTTTTCCAAAATGTTATGGGGGTGGGGGGGCAGGGGGAGAAGGTTACCCAAAAATAAGAGATGAAGCTCATTGCACAACCCAGACTCGTGCTTGGCAGAGTCCAGCACAGAGCTCTGAATTTCAGCACAAAAATGTGCAGCACGCTCAGATCTGTGGATGGGGAAGAGTAACACAGAGGCAAGGAGATTTAAAATATGACAACGGGTGCAAAGGGGACCGGCTGTGGCTGCGGCTGCCAAAAAGAGCCCCTGAGAGCTGGTGGCTCTTCCCAACAATTTTGGCTGGCACAGACCCCCCTTGCCCTCACCAGCCACGGGAGATGGTGACACTGCGTTGCTGGCAATGGGAAGGTGGAAAAAAAAATTGGCAAATGAGAGCAAGCAAGGTCCTGCAAAACAGCATGTTCAGTTTTCTTTCCAATTTTAACTTGTCCTTGACCCTTCTTCGCTCCTTCCCAGCAGGGCTGGCTCCGCTCTGTGCTTGTCCCGTGCTGCGACGCCCCAGCACAGGGAGATGTTTTCCAAGGTACTCACCCCTCAGAAGTGGCATTTCCACCCCCACTTGCTGTGACAACTGGAAATACTTCAGTGGTGGTTTAGCCAACGCCAAAGCAAACATGAACCTGAGATGCCGGGGGAAAAGGCTGTCTGTGGCCCTGTGGCCATTGAGGCCACTGAAGTGTGGATGCACATCCTATGGGATGGCTGACACGGGGTACAGGGACCCTTGAGTTTGGCTTTTCTGGGAGGGTAATCCCTGTTTTCTGAATCATGGCTACAGTGGTGATGGTCCCCAGGGGTCTAGGGACCAATGCAACATCAGGTGGGGAATGTGGGGTGGTTTTACCTTCACAGCTGTGTCCTGAGACAGCACTGCACCCTCTGGCTGGCTGCTCTGGGGGACCATTGAGGGTCACCTCCAGCCTTGGCAAGGGTGGTCCTCATGCTCTGACCCTGGAAATAACGTGGTCTACATCTGGAAAGAGGAGAGCAATGGCCTTTTCCCAAAACCAGCACTTGCCAGGGTATCCCATCCCAGGGTCCCTCTCTGCGACCCACTGTGGGTTCCAGAGCATTTGGCTTTCCCCGTGCAGCAGCTTTCCCGTGCTCACAGCCTTGGGAAGAGGCACATGGGGCCACACCCCGGCAAAAACGCACCAAGGGCCGACGTTGCCATGAACAGAGATTTGCTCCAAAACACGACCCACAGCTGCATCAGGATTTTCCACTCAAAACATCACCACGGGCAGAGCTCCGGGTGCTGCGGAGATGGGAACACACGGCCCCGAGCCCTGTGCCATCCTCCCAGAGGAGGCCAAGTTACTTAATTATCATTTATTTCATAATTATTTCTTGTAGAGGTCATTGCAGGGCTTATTTAATCCTCCTCTCTCAGCTGGGGGAGATAAGGTGATGACTGTTCTGGACACAGTCAAAATTAGCATTGTTATTTGTATTCTTGTGCCCCAAGAGCGAATTAGAAAATTCCCAACAGTCACATCATGCCACTCCGTTCATTTTGCCTTTGTCATCCCATGCCAGGCGCAAGCTCAGCTCCATTTCTAGTTTGGCTCCTCTGAAAACCCACAAGAAATCCTGATCTGGTGAGCACAACTCCTTTTACGGATGAAAAATGCCCTCAGGCACTCCCGTACAACTCCACGGGCTCCCAAATGTCCCCCAAATCAGCCACAAACAGGACAAGAAAAGCAAAAAAAAAAAAAAAGTAAAAACAACAACAATAACAACACAAAAAACCCCCAACAAGTCATCCAGTAAAATCTCTTTTATTTCTGTAATTTTCTAAGTATAAAACAAATCAGCCCGATAATGTGTGAACAGAGTGGATTGTATGATGTGACCACGAGGAGCCTTCCCACGTCTTCCCGGCACACCTGGCTATTTACAGTCAGACAAAGGACACGACTTAGGAAGCAGCAATTTAGTGGAAAAATATCTCTCATATAATAAAATAGGAAACCTCATTTCTTTCAGTTCTGTCCCTCAGTTAACACCCTCCCACCCCCCTCCCAAGATATAATGATTTCTCTTTTGCTACGAAGCACAAACTCAGAGATTTCTAGATTTGGCTGTTCAGGCATCTCATATAAAAAAAGAAATCAGCATATTCCCAGACCCAAGCCAGGGCACCCCCTGGCAGCTCAGTGGTCACCCTCCTCTTGGTCCCAAGTGCCCGGATTGCTCATGGGGATTGCTCAGACACCCCCTGAGGTATCCACGGCCCCATCGCTCCAGGCACACGCAGATTTTGGCTCATTTAATGCTCCACCCACACCAAAAGCTGAATGGCACCACGAGGACAGGTCCAGGGAGCACAATTTACCCTGTGTGTCCCTTTCCTCCCTGCAGCCCTGCAAACCCTAACCCCAGCTGTGCCATGCAAGCTGTGCACGGGGTGAAGCCTTCTCCTTGGTCCCAAAAACCTGAGTCCACACTATTTCCCCTGACAGAAAATGCCACTGCAGAAGTAGGGGGAAAAAAACCAACACAGGTGGGCCTGAATCTCTGGCACCATTTATAGAAGGTGACGGCCATGGTCCAAAAATCACAATAAGTCTTAGGAGTTGGTGTTGGGGACTCTGGTGTATTTGAGGTTCAGGAGTGATGTGATGCCAAGGTCACAACCTCATGAACATCTCCCAGCCTGAGCCCCTGCACAGCAATTATTTGAGGAGTTTTGGTGGGGCAGGACCCTGTCTGGGGAGCAGCACTATCAACCTGCTGCACAAAAAAGGAACCAAAAATTAATGCTGAGTTTTCCTATTGCTCCTCTTGCTACTTCTGCCATCCCCCCCATGAGCAGAAACTGGTTTCATCCCAGATTTGATGTTCTTACAGGGACAAAGTCCCCTCCAGTTGAGCCTGTTCCTCCTACTGACCTCTCCAGAGCCTGGTGGTACCATCCAGCCTTGGCATCAGAAACACCCACACAGCATCTGCACAGTGCCAAAGCCTCAAACACACACATCCCAAACCTCATGCAGACCCTGAGCCCTACGGCGGCCACACAACACAAACAAAACACAGGATGCAGTTCTTTGCTCTTTTTCCTTTTCCAACCTGCCTCCCCATGGGATCACACACCACAGGGGGGAAGAGCTCATCCAGCAACTGCCCACAATGACACAACATCCCAAAACAGTGCAAAACACTTTCCACAGCTGCTGCCCAAAGCTGATGCCCCGGGTGTTTGCCCTGGGGAGACGGGACCCTCCCCTCCCACCTTGGCTGTACCCCAGCACGGTGCCTGGCCCCTGAGGAAGGAGTATAAAGTGCTCATGGATAATCCCATGCTGCCATCCCAGCACATCCTATGCCCTGCACCTCGTGGAGGATCTGCCACAGCAGTCCACCGATGCCAAAGGTCCTGCTGGAAAGACCTAAGTTTTTATTTAAAGCCTTCGAATATGCCAGGCAGCACCAACAAAATAAAACTAAAAAGGAAATAATTCCTAAACGCTGTTGCCAAAAAAAGCAAGGAGCCTGGAGGTTTGCCCCCAAGCTGCTTTTTTTTAACAAACCAGTGCCCAGCTCCCTTGTATTGCACATTCAGATGCCTTGGTAAGACCCAAGACCTGATCCCAAAGTGATGGTCGTGGCTTTAGGATCTCCACGTTTCCACAAGAGCAATTCTCCAGCCCAGCAGGCTGCTGGTGGCACACATGCAATAAATAACTACTCTGTGATTTACTCTGTGACCCTTCACTGAAGAACAAAAGAAAAAATAATTACATCTATGGGTATCTTTCTACTTCATTAAGATATTTGAAGGATAAGCCTCCGTAATCAAAGAGAATGGAGTGAAACCTGTATTCCAAGTAATTAAAGGATGGGGGGAAGAGAGATGTGCTCAACCATTCAGAAGGGGAAAATGATGTGACAAAATGGTCCTTCCTAGCAAGGGGGACTCCTGCAGGTTACCTGTGCTATTTTCTAGGTAGATCTGAAGGCTCCCAAGAGAAACCAAGCTGAATTTGTTGCTGCTGGGACCCAGCTCTGGTTTGTTGCCCACGAAGGCTCAAGGTTTGATAACTCACCCTCACAACCCAACGACTGCCCGAACAAGACTGACACTGCCCAGGCTTTTACACCACAAACTCCTCCACACACACACATGCACAAATTAGGGTAAAATTAATAACACCCCCAGTGCACCTCAAGTCCAGGGGAAACAGTGTTAACTCAGGAGGTGCAATGGATGGGCCAGGCAGGTTCCTGTAGGCACAAAGTCCCAGGAAGATGCCATCGGGCAGCTGAAGGCTTTGCTGGACTCTCCCAACAGGGCTGAGATGCTCTGAATCCACTCTGGCCTCTGAATCCAGACCAGACTCTCCCAAACTGGTTTTCAGCCTCAGGGGAACACAGAAGCTGTTTCCTCTGATGTCCCCAAGCTGGTACTGGATTAAATTCCCAACTGGTTATTTTTCTGCACAGGGAGATGGAAGTGGACCCAATCGCCTTAGACTTCTTTTCCAACCTAAACTATTGTGTATTAAAATAAGGTGAAATCAGTGTTTTTGGGGAAGGGCAAATCATATCATTAGTCTTACTGAAGCCTTATTTTGAAGGCTCGAACAGTACCTGGGTCATACCCTGGACCTCTGCATCCATGGTGAAAATCTTTGAAGAGGAATTGGTTGTCCCATGGGATCATCTAATTAAATCAATTAGACAGAACACATTTGAAAAATAAAACTTCTTCAAGACAAAGTCTAATAATATTTAAAAAAAAATCAGCAACAATCTTCTAACCATGGAGTATCTATAAAGGTCTTTTTAAAGAGCTCCATATTAAAATTCCTCAAATACGTTATATATTAAATACAGTAACGACGTTTCATGCAAGGTTTTCTGTACAATAAATCAGCTCAGTAGTATAACAATTCTATACATTCCCATTGGTCTGGGGGCTCTGCTCATCTTCAATGCTGGTGATGGAGAAAAGAAAGGAGGGATGATATTTGGCACCTACTGTACAGAAGAAGAGTAGCTCTTGCCCAGGTGAAACAGAAAAGCATTGGAAGCTTTTAAGAGGCAAAAAGGAGAAGAAAAAACCCAACGGCAAAGGAGCAAAATGCTACCCCAAACCCTGGCTCTAGTGCTGTTGCTGGAATGTAAGAGACAGGAAAGATACAGGCTCTGGCTAATTAAATATCATCAGGATGGATCACAGGGGACCATGAGGAAAACAGGAGGGAGGATTTGGAGAGCTGGAGAAGAAACCACATGCTGTCAGCTTCTCAGCTGATGTGGTTGGATGGCGACAGACCAATTTACTGGATCCCAAATCCCCTCCTGATCTACCAACCCTCACTGCAGCCTGTCTCACTCCTGCTGAGGAAAAATCCCAAGAGGGCAAAATAAACTCGGTGCCTTACAAAGAGGGATGCCACAACAAACACCAGCCACGGAGAAAGACCACGTTATGTACAAGCATACATTCTTTCCCATCGTGATCCCTTGGCAAGGATGCCCTGTGCAAGACACAGATGTTCTCCAAAGCTGAGGAACAAGAAGTCATGGACACGCTCCTAAAGACTTAAGTTCTACTCCTGCTAGGGAAGTAGTTAAAAATCCACTGAGGGAAGAAAGCGTGACCAGGAGGGAGTGGTGGACATGAGGAATGCTAAGGTGGGTGTCCCCATGCTTCGCTTTACATGGCTGCCCCTACGGGGAGGAGGGTGGTTCATTTGGTGCAGATGGGATCTAAGAAGATGTGGGATGGAGAAGGACAGACAAGGCTTTGCCGTGCTTTGGTGTTGGATGAGCCTGAGAAGGTGCTGGGCTTTCCACAACGCAGGGATCAAACAGAACAGCATGATAAATAGGGAGAACTTTGCCTTCCACCACAGGCACCTGATCTCAGTGTACAAACACACGTCTGTGAGATCCCGACCACCGCTGGACACACTCTGAAGGTATTCCCAGATGCTGTGGCCATCGGAGCGGCCAGCAGAGCAGCAATGATGAAATCATCAAGGGTCAGTGACCCCAACACATGGCCCCCTCACCTCTCTCCCTGCCCTCACCCACTGCCAAGCCCTTCCTGGCCCCAGAAACTGCCCTCATTCACCCCATCCCCTTGGGGGATGCAGCCTCCCACCTGTGCTCAGCGTGCCACCTAAAATCCCGATTACCCCCCTTGGTGAAGGACACCCTGCCTGAGCTCACCCAGCGAGGGCAAGAATTGGAAAGAGGATCTCAAATTTGGCAGGAACAAGTCCCCAAGGAGCCGCATTGCATCGACCCAGGTCCACACAGCTCCATCCCCAAACCCAACGCCAGCTGTCCAGTAATTGCACTCGTATGTACAGGAAAAAGAAAGCTACGAAACGAAACAAAAATCGGTATTTTTCTTTTCGACGATTCACCCGCATTTGTCTGATAGTCGGACACATGCATGTCCTGCTGGCTTCTAGTGATGGTCACACATGCAAGACTTCAGTCCGAGTTACAAGTTAGGGATCCTTTAGTTCGGAGTGTTGCCTTCGTGTCATTCACTTCTTGTCCTCTTCTCCTGAAACGAAGCAAAAAAAAAAAAAAAAAAAAAAAAAAAAATAGAGAAGGAAAAGTATTGGTGAGGGTTCAAAGCAAATCAGCTCCCTGGTTTTGTTATCAAGAGTGGCTGCTCTTGGTTGATCCCAGAAGGGGACCTGGGATCCTGTCTGCACAGAGATGGTCCTACTGCAGCCACGGCAGCTTAGGCTGCGTGAGGAGGAGGAGGAGGCCGGTCCCTGGGTGAGGAAGGGCTCGGCACACTCAGCCTGCAGGAGGCAGGGAAAGGGATGAGGCAGAGCCATGCAGGCACAGGAACAGCGGGAAGATGAGCAGGCAGGATGCTTTGCAACTGCTCCTAATGGCGCATCACCCTGGGAAAGGCAGTGACTCAGAGAGAAAGGAAAGTCACTGCATCCCATCAGCCATCCCAGAGCCCCGTCCCTGCCACAGCCAGGTACGTGGATGCTGCTCCAGGGGCTGACACCATTTACACACGGTACACATATATTTACCTCCGGAACAATGAGCAAGGACCAACCTACTCATCACAGCCACTGTTCCAGGCCCAGGGCTGCCCTCCTCCCTTCTCCCTCCCTCCAGAGGGATGGGGTTGAACGTGGAAGGTAACAGGCAACACATGGCCTGAAGGAAAGCTACAGTATTCAGCTTGAACTCCATGTGAGCAGCCTCAAAATCCCTGCCAGAGCTTGACTCACATCAACCAGATCCTCAATTTTCAAGCAGTTGACAGGAGTGTCCCTGAACCCCTGAAGGCAGCAGCTGCCCTCTGTCCCGGGGCAGCTCGGTCTGCCCAGAAACAGGTTTTATTTCTTTAAAAAAACACCCACAAGCAGCACTTCCTAAGAAATCACTTATCAGAAATCTTTCAACTGCATTTCTCTCTCTTTCATCGCTGCACATATCACCAAACACATCTCACAGGGGACTGCTGTTACTGTGCTCTTGATAAATAGGGGTCCTGCCCGGGGTTACCCGCGAGCTCCGCGCCCGCTGCCAACCCTGGTGCCGACAAGCTTCCAGGGGAATTAATAAATAACAGGGGAGAGAGAGGGAAAAAGCCTTTTTGCAACTTCTGCCAAAACTTTCTGCAGTGCTGGCTGGAGAACCCAGCCCAGCTGTCCTAAGATAAAATGGTTTGTTGCAATGGCAGCATCGCTGCAGAGAACCCCCACACCGTGGGCTTTGGTGCACAGCAGGGATGCTGGTGACTGCACTGTATTAAATCTCATTGCAATAATCAGAATTCATCTCCTCCCCATTTCAGGGGTGTCCCTTCAGCAGCTCCAGCAGCTGAACAGTCCCCACCAGGTGACACACCACACACGGGGCAGACAGGGACAGGGAAGGGACATGGCTGCAGAGTTTAACCACACTGGATGCTCTTCAAAATGCTACTCTCAGGCCTCTAAATAACACAGTCCTGGCACAGAGCGAGTCAGGTGTTTCCATGAGCCCTGCCACAGCTGCTGGTCTGGCTCCCACTCAGCTTTAAGAGGATGCAGGTCCCTGCATGCCAGTGTCTGTCTGTCCTCCCTTCACACTGGTGACAGGAGCGGGGGGGTACGCAGGACCTGTTTGCAGGCATGATGAACGATGGAGCAGTGGCGATCCACCTGGATCCTGCCTCACAACCAAACCTCCCAGGGCGGGTCACAGCCCTTCAGCACCTGCAAACCAGCAACTGGACAACGCGAGCTCGGCTGCTGCAAGATCTGCTCGCCCCTGCAGGGCCCAGGCTTTTGGGGAGGTTCTTCCTTATTGCCTTTGACTTTCCGCTTGACAGGTTCCCGTAAAAGCTGCTGCTGGAGGGATGCAGGCTCCAAGTCCCAGCCTGGATTACATCCTCCACCAAAGGAAACATTGCAGCCCTTGCAGCTCTGAAAACTGCACATCTCATCCGTCACACCAGGGCACCTTCATCTGAGAGCCCAAACCCCAGGAGAAAACTGAAAGGGAAATCCTTTTCCTATCCCTTTCCCATCCCAGGGCAGCAGCACTGTCAGCTTCCCTCTGCTCTTCCATTTCTAAAGCATAAACACACCGACACACTCAACAAAACAGGAGAGGGGGGGGAAATAAAACCAAAGAGCAAGGCAGCAGAGCAGGAAAATCTGATGTGGAGCTTCCAGCACTGAAAGGTGCAGCACCGCTCTCCTGCAGAGCATCCCACGGCTCAAGGGAGCGACTTGGCCCCTGGGGACGAGATTCCTCTGCCAGCGCCCAGCCAAGGTAGCTCCACACAGAGATTACCCTACAAGGGCAGGCCACGGCCGCAGGCGCTCGCTCCCGGCTCTGCCGTGCCAGGGAGAGGGATGCTGCCTCCTCCACAGGGAACACAGGCAGGCAGCAGCCCCTCTGCTCCTGGGGTAGCGTCGGGGGGGTTCCCTCATCCCCAGGTGCGCAGGGGAAGATGAGGGTGAGCGGCTCTATTTCACTGCTGCTGGTGGGTTTTGTGACGGGACAAGGCGATTCTGGTCCCTGCAGACTTTGGGCTGCCCCTGGCAGCGAGTGTGATGCCCTTGTCACCACGTAAAGTTGATGCCAGCCTGGTAGAGAAGTGGCCCAAGCTCCCTTGGCAGTGGAGATGCTCGCCCAAGGGTGCAAATCCCCCCTGCACATCAGCTGCGGTAGCAGGAGGCTGTGGGGCACTGTGCTGCCCACCAGAGACCCAAGCAGGGCAGTCATCACTTGCAGCTCCTGCAAAATCACCCCAGGGGCTTCTGTGCTCCCTAGGTGCAAGGACAAATGGCTGCATAAATGCCACGTGCCACAAAACACACCAAAGTCAATTCCTGTGCATCAAAACTCCTGATGTTCAGTGACGCTGCTGCTGTCAGGGCAGGTGCATAGTTGTGCTGCAGAAAGCGCCTGCTTCATGATTTGCCCCTGCTTTTATCACAGCTCAAGCACCCAGGCAGAGCCTGCTGCTTAATGTGCTGAAAACAACCACGGTGGTAACTCCACCAGCTCTGATGGGTTTGCTTCAAGATGGTGAAGATGAGCAGGCCCAGGGACGGTGCAGGAAGGGAGCAGGGTGGCCTCAGAAGTGCAATGAGGGTGCACAGAGATAACCCTGGTGTATCTCAGTGCCCTCTCCAGACTTGGTACCTTTTGAGAACCACTTAGAAAAGGGACTTCTGCAAGGTCTCAGCACGGATGTCTGGAAACCATCTTCCTGCATGCCACAGGATTCAGAAAGAACAAACACTTCAATGCATAGAGCATGGAAAATATTAAAGATATCAGAGCACCACTTGAGGGTGGGTCAGCCCCTGTGAGCCTGCCAGTGCGTGTCTGTGTGACAGACCCTGAGAGGGCCCATCTCCACATTCCTGACCAGAACATCTGCAGCTCCCACCAAGCCAACCCAGCTCAGCCGTGCAAGCTCACTGGCTCTCACACTCACACTGCCTCCCAAAACTGAGACAGCAGAAACCTCGGGGGGGGGCAGGAGGGGAAGGAGGCAGCCAGACATGCAAAGCATGTGAGATCAAAGGCTGGACATGACCAGGGTGACGGGGAGAGGAATGTAAAGCACTGAGACCACTGTGAAAGCTGAAGGGTCTCGGCTTTCGGCCACTTCAAGGACAAGGAAAATCCAACGTATTGGAAACACAACTTATCTAAATCTCATCAGAAGGAGGAACTTTTCCATCCAAAACCTGAATCAGCAGACTATACATTCTGCTCACAGCTATACATTTGCATTCCTCAGCTGAACACCCTCGGCCATCCCTCAGAAGGTCCCACGCTGGAGACCATCCCCAAGCGCTGCCTTGCAGAGATCAGGCAGTAGCCTGGCCCCTGGCCAGAACTGCCATCAAACAGCTACTTCACAGGCTTTTTAGACCTTATTTTGAGGCAAAACACAGATGCCACTGTGGGAAAGAAGATCCTGTCTGGGTACAGGGTCCCTGGGCTCTGTTATTGGCTGGTTTTCTAAGCCACGTTCACCCAGACACATTCCAAGCAGGTCCCCACCACACACGAGCAAGAATTTGTAGGAAGCCACTGGGATACTGCATTCAGGGATGAGACATGTAGGAAGCCAACCCTTGCTCTGGAGTCTTGCAGGTTTTCAACTGGTGCTCCCCGCTCCACTCGGGTCTTACTGTCCTGAGAATGCCTGGTAAAAAATAATAAATCACAAGACCACACATAAAAGTGGGTTTTGGAGGTTTTTTTTTTCCCCCTTTGCTTTTCAAAGCCCAGAGGAATTAGGAAGATGAAGAACCTCAATCAGTTCTTTCAAATCCGATGATTTAAGCGTGATTTTGGCCCAGAGCTGTGACTGAGTAACCGCAGGGGAATCCCTGGCTGGGTGAGACGCAGAGCAGCCCGTGAGCATCGGCAGCATCCTGACCGTGGGGATGAGGGCAGCTCAGGGGATCCGGCAGGCTGGGAGGAAACACCCTGAGCTGGCAGGATGGCACTTGGAAGGACCACATGCCTACCAGGAACCTCGCTGTGCTTGGAGCTGCGCAGGCAGAGCCAAAGAAAAAGCCCTTCCTCCAACAGTGCTGAGATTTTATGGAGAAATACGAAGTGTGGGAGAAAGACAGACTCATCCCCAGATCACAGATGGTGAAGTGAAGACCAAGGGCATGCATGGGATGCAAAACAGGCAGGAATCAACCAGCTCTCCTACACCCCGGCCCGGTGCCACGCCATGGAATTGCTGCTGCAGGCTTGTAATTGTGGGATAAAACAGACCTGGGTGTCTGGTGAGAGAAACAACAATTAAATAAAAATAAGCTAGAAACAATTTCTATCTGGTCTGTAAAAACAGGAGCCCCTGCACATCTGTTTCTCTGAGCTATCACTGTGTTTATGCAGCAGCTCAAGGCAGAAAGGAAGGCTGACATGAGCACCCCACCACACCAGGACCCATTGATGGGGAGGGCAGCCAGTTTGGGAACATTTCTTGCTTGCAATAATTTCCTGTCCCGTATTTCCAGCTTTTTGCAGGGTTCTGCTCCATGAGAAACCAAACAGAGCTCCTACAATGCCCCAGATCCCTCCCTGACAGGCCTGGCCAGACCTGCCTTCAGCCCTGAAAGGCAAGAGTGGCTTTGCAGAGTTTTTCTGGATCCTTATTACAGGGTGAGGGTAAAAGGAGGGGTTTGCTAGGACACTGGTTGCCTTAGGGGTGAAAAAAAGGTTTGAGCAAGGTGATGCTGTGGAAGGACATCCAGTCCCCACACTCAGATTGTTCATCTGCCCTCAGAGCTTCCCCAGGCAAGGATGGTGTCTTTCCTGCCCTTCTTCTCCCTGCTATCACTGTCAGGGCAAGCACACCCCAAACAATGTTTTCCTGGAGAGGGGACAGCCCGTGGCAGGCACAGCACCACTGGGCAGCCCTGGGCCCGCAGCCACTGCTGGGAAAACCTATGGGTTTAACTCAGCACTGAGATATCCCCCACAGCAAGTGGGTTGTTTGTTTTTTTTTTCAAGAAATGAAAAGATGATATCGTCTTTTTGGAGGGCTGCCTAAAGTCCTGCTGTGATTTACAGCACAGAGCCCAGGAGCACACGGGAATCTCTGCCCCAGTGTCACGGGAGCTGCTTCTCCTCTGTGTGTGCCACGGGGCAGATCCTGAGAGGTGCTGCCCAAGGGCAACCCCATCAAACCCCTTCATAAGGTGTTCAGCTCTCAGTTGATCTTAGCACAGAGGTAGCCAAGACAAGGCAAGGATGGACAGAAAGGGGTGGAAGACTTAAGAGAAAAAAGAAAGGGATCCCGTTAGAAACGAGTATTTGATTTGTTTTACTTCATAAGTGAAGGGATCCAGTTCCTGGAGGTTCGAGAGGAGCTGGATAAACAATCCTGGGCAGTTTTACCTGCTGCCCCAGCTCCCAAGGGAGCACTTCAAGCAGGTGTGAGCACCAACTGCTCTGCCAGGCGTGGCACTGGGAAGGAAAGGGGGCAGGAGGAGAAGCAGGGTGCACACACAGGCACAGGGTGCACACACGGGCAGAGGAGGTGAGCGAGGTGCCCCCCGAAGCCACCATGACCCCACGGCAAAGCACCACGGAGCAAACCTAACCCAGGGCGGGGCAGCCCCTGCTCACCGTCCAGGTGGTTGCGGGAAAGGTACTTGAGTCCTTCGTCCAGCAGGATCACGGGCAGGGAGATCTTCAGCACGACCACCCACTGCGGCCAGCTCAGGGGGGTCACCTGGAAGATGAGCTGCAAGGGGGAAAGGATGGCACGTGTCAGGAGGGAAGGAGGAGGAGGGATGTTCTGTTGTTTTAAGGGTCACGTTGCTGGACGGCAAAAGGTTGAGAAAGGGCCGTCCCAGGTGCGAGGAGGGAGGATCCTGACAGCCCAAAGAACAGGATTTCTTCGAGGTCTGTCATGATCCCAAGGTGGCTCTTGGACAAGATGAGTCAAAGATCATGTCCTTCACCTCTCCTGTAGACGGAGAAAGTGAGGCACGAGCCAGGACTGTGTGTTTGTGTGCTCACAGGCACTTAGCAGGGGACGAGGGACAATGTCACCAGGGCACAGAGACACACTTCACCTTTAGCACCCTTGGGCATTAACTGGGGCATCACCAGCCTTGGGACTGCCAAGGGAGGAGATGACACCAAAAGGGGCTGAACCACCTTCTGGAAATACCTACATCCCTTTGCACTGCCCATAAGGAGAGCTTCTGACTTAGGTAAAGGCAGGGTGACTCCTGGTTCCCAAGCCAGGTTGAGTCACAGGACCTGGACCTGAGGACACCTTTTGGGGACAACCCTCCCAAAAGCTTCCAGACCCACAGATTGCTCCAGGGATGTCCATGCCCACGGGAGCCCCCTGGGCTGGGGGCAGAGGTGGCAGAGGGCACTCACAGGCATGGGCTTGACGTAGAGAATGAGGAAGTGCAGAGCCATGGACATGATGATGGCCCCCAGCAGCCAGATGTTGAGCCACGGTGGCATCCGCAGCAGCGACTGGTTCTCAGAGACACTGCAAGGCAAAGGAACAGCGTCAGCCCCAGTAACCTCCTGCTCCCACACCTGCCCAAGCTGGGAGCTGCATTCCACTCCAAGGTGCAGGGCCACATGCTGCATCCCTGTATTCCAGACTGCTCAGCTTCAGGCTTTGCTGCGAATTCCACCTGAACGCTCAACACAACCAGCCTTCGTGGATTAGGAGCGATCACCAAACCACTAATCAATGTGGATCCAGTCCTTCCTCCACTGCTGTCAGAGCAGCACACTGCCTTGGAGGGGTTTGATTATGGAAAACCCAGTGGTCCCCCCGTGAGGACGCTCAGAATGGCTCTACTGAGCCAAAGCAAAGCTCTCAGCCCACCCACAGATGCTCAAAGAGACCCTGCACAGACTCAGCCAGGCACAGAGCAATCCTGCAGCCACCTCACCTGTTCAGAGCGTTGCACATTTCGATGGTCACCAGCACGGACAGAGCCATCGTGGTTGGGTATCGGGACTCGAAGATCTCGCAGTCGATTCCTTCGAAGATGGGGTTGTCCTCAGTGCACCTCATGAAGTTCCTCTGTCGGCACAGGAAACTGCTGGTAAATACACGGCAGAGCAGCAGGAAAGGCAGGAGAGAGCAGGAAGAGTCGACTGGTTGGGGGGGGGCACGAGATGAACTGGGTTGCTGTTAAATATCCCACAGTTCAGAGCAACTGAGCAAACTGTCTGAAGTGACCCAGCTTCTGCTGTGATTGGGCTTTAGGGTTATGGCCAGAGAGTGGCTTTGGGACTTCCAAGCGCAGTTAAGAAGGTGTTTGGGCACACACATCTCCATCAAAAAGACATTTTCCACATGCCCTTGGGCTGGGATGGCACTGACCTTCCCACCACCCTGTTCAGACCCACAGTAAGGTGACAAAAGATCCCTTTCAGTGTGGGATCATCAGGCACAGGAGCTACTACTTTCAGCTTCTCTGAATCAAATTTTCCCCACCATGCTGGTGACTGGCAGAAGCGAGGCTGGAAACACGACCCTGAGGGAGAGAATTTGCCTCTGGTTTAAATTACTGCCTTCTCCACCAGGAATCTGGGAACACTACAACCACCACAGAGGAAAGGTAAACACCCCAATTCTTGAATCGATGCCCTTGTCCATCTGTCAGCATGTCAGCCTGCTTCCCCTCCCGACTCACCAGCTGATGGAAGGACATCTGTGGTCCCTCGGCGTCGTACAGGAACCACCAGGTCGCCGCTCCCACCGTGGCCAGGCCCACGTACACTGCAGCCGAGAGAGACACTCTTACCCCCCAGCACCCAAAAGGGACCCCCACACACCCCATGCCCACCCTCAGCTCCGCCCACAGGACTCACCTCCGACGGCCAGGTAGCGGAAGAAGAGCCAGCCACTGATGAGGGGCTCCTTGGGGTTGCGGGGCTGCTTTTCCATGATGTCCAGGTCGGGGGGGTTGAAGCCCAGCGCGGTGGCCGGCAGCCCGTCCGTCACCAGGTTCACCCACAGCAGCTGCACAGGGATGAGGGCCTCGGGCAAGCCCAGGATGGCTGTCAGGAAGATGCTGGGGGGGCGGAAAACAGAGACGCCAAATTATCTCTCTTTGCCAAACAAGCTCTAGGCAGCCAGAGAGAAGGTTCGTGTCATGCAAGGGGAGAGTGAGCAGGCACCCTGGATCCAAACCCCCAAACTGAATATTCACCCGAAGTCCTGCAGGTGAACCTGCAGAGCTCCCGGTCAGGAACCTGAAGCCCAGCACTGAATTTTGAAGGTACAATTTGTTCCTGCTGCTATTAAAATTTGCTTTGCAGTTGAAACCCAACCACTGATGTCCCCATAGCCATGCAGGTTCCTGTTCCCAGCACAAACACGCAGCTGAAATGCACAGGGGGAAGGATGCCCATGTGATGCTCATGTTGCTGAGGATAGTGCTGGTTTACTGGGAAGGATGGGCATGGAGGACCTGATGCAAAAGGCATCAGTCTAATGCATTGGCATGGGCTTAAATAGGCAATTAATTAACAGGGGATGGCAGAAATGTAAAATTATTAAAGAAAAATCCTCCTGCCCCTGGGGAATATGACCAGGCACTGCTGCTCTGTTGGGTGGCTCAGGTTGCCAGTGTGGACACCACATGCTGCCAGGATCAAGGGGCACGGACAGGACTGCAGGTCACCTGCCCCAGGGGATGTGTCCCCCAACCCACCGCTCTCCCCAGCACAGTGCCCGGCGTGGGGAGTTCTCACCAAACGACCTCCCCGACGTTGGAGGAGATGAGATAGCGGATGAACTGCTTCATGTTGCTGTAGATGGCTCTGCCCTCCTCGACGGCCGACACGATGGTGGAGAAGTTGTCGTCGGAGAGCACCATCTCGGCAGCCGACTTGGCCACGGCCGTGCCCGACCCCATGGCGATGCCAATCTCCGCTTTCTTCAGGGCCGGGGCGTCGTTGACCCCGTCACCCGTCTGCACGAAGCCGCGATTAGCAGGGTGTAAGGGACTGAGCTGGGCAGAGAGGAGGGGAACAGGATGTTCCCGGGGGTGCTCACCATGGCGGTGATCTCGTTGAAGGACTGGAGGAACTCGACGATGCGGGACTTGTGCGCAGGCTCCACGCGGGCGAAGCAGCGGGCGTGGCGGCACGCCTGGCGCTGCGCCTCGGGGGACAGCTCATCAAACTCCCGGCCCGTGTAGGCCTTGCCAGACACGTCCTCAGTCTCCGAGAAGATGCCGATCCGGCGGCAGATGGCCACGGCCGTGCCCTTGTTGTCGCCGGTGATCATGATGACGCGGATGCCGGCCTTGCGGCACATCTCGATGGACGACGTGACCTCCTTGCGGGGAGGGTCCAGCATCCCCACGCAGCCCACGAAGGTCAGGTTGTTCTGGGAGGGGAGGACGTATCCCAGACCCATATTAACCCCACTGTGAAACCACCCTGGGCACGGGGATTTCCCCTGGGAGGAACCTTTCAGGAGGTTTCCTCCCCACAGCCCCATGGATGCATTCTACGTCCCCAACGCAACGGGATGTTCCCATTCCCTCTGCTGCTCCTCACACCTTTTCGCTTTGCTCCCCTCCTCCCTGTTCCTCTCAGTGGTCCCCAGTCACCCCACAGGGACGGATGCCCAGCAAGGTGGGGCTGTTATCCTTAGTACCGACCCCTGGGGTTTGCAGAGGAGTTGAGCCATTACACTGCACACAGGGAAACCAAAGAGAAAACACTGCTGGGTCAGCTGGAAGCACGTGAGAAAACCTTGGGAACAAGGAAAACAGCTCCTGGACAGAGCCCCCGGGGCCGTACCTCGTAGTGGACGAAGGCGGCGGAGTCGTGCAGCTGCATGGTCTCCCTGCGGACGGGCGAGTCGTGCGTGGCCAGGGCCAGGCACCGCAGCGTGTCGATGCCCATGCCCCAGTCCCGGATCCTGCCCAGGATCTTCTCCCGCGCCGGGGCCGTCAGCGGGACCTTGGCCGTGCCCACGCGGACGTGGGTGCAGCGCTCGATCACACTTTCCGGGGCGCCCTGTGGAGGATGGAGGGTTTAGGGGCTGGAACGAACCCGGAGCATGAGCATCTCCTGCCAGCACTGCGGGAAGTGCTGGAGGGAGGGAAGGCACCAAGTTTGGGCAGAGGAGGAGGAAATGTCCCCAAAACTCCAGCAGGCACATCCCGGCCTCGCGGCTCAGTGCACTAGGTGGCAGCCTCCGACCGAGAGCACCGGGATCACGCCGGGGAGGACGGACCCGCAGCAGGTCACCAAGAGCAGGATCTGCTCTGCAGGGGATCCAGCTGACTCCCACAAAACCTACAGGTCTGCCCGAGATACTCCCACCCCACAGATCCCTCTCAGACCTGGAGGGGATGAGGGCTGTAAGTGTCTGATGGAAAAAAATGTGGGACGCTCAGCAGATGCTTGTAATGCTTTTGTGATTCAGGAAAACATGTCCTTCAGCATCCCAGCATCTCACCCCAGCCCTCCTGACCTTACAAATTACCCTGACACTGCTTTTTAATGTAAAACTTGCCATCCTTCTCTTGTACCTCTTAGAAAGCTCGCCTGGGGCTACAGATGTGGTGGCTTTGGAGGGTCCCAGCCTGATCTGGAGGACAGAGTTCACCCACTCAGATCATCTCCCAGTGGGAACAATAATACACAAATCTTCTCAGAGTCAGCGGGGGGAAATTCCTGTCACATCTCTTCTCTTGGGAAGAGAATGCCCTTTGAAACACTATTTTATTTCTGGTTATAGTGGAAAGCTGTAACCTTTGGGCAATTACTGGTATCCAGAGGGTCCAAGCCTTCAATAAATGCAAGTGCCCAAATTCTGCACAGGGGCAGCTCTCCCCTGCCCCAGCACCAGCACACTCAGCACTTTCTCCACCCTCTAGATCATTTTACCTCCTTTCTTTCCTATCAATATGGCAAAGACTCACTTCCTCCCTGACCCCACCAGCCTACCTGCTGGATCCTGGACCACCAGACAGGTAAGAGGGGGAGGAACAGCAAAGCATCACTGCCCGCTGCAGTAAGGGCCAAACCCTGCTGGGATGTGCCAGGAGGACACTGGGGGGTGCTGGGACCTTCTCCCCTACCTTGACAAACATTTTGCTGCCGGTGGAGTTGTTGCCAGGGCCGGTGGGTGTGCAGTACACAGACATGGACTTGCGGTCACGGGAGAACTCGAGGGTGCACTCCTTCCTCATCAGCTGCTTGATCACCTGTGGGGACAGCGCTGGGCTGAGCCAGGACACGGCAGGGACATGACAGGGACACCGGTGCTCTCCACCTCAGCTAACAACCCTGCTGAGCCAGCACAGCGCCGCTGATGTGAGGAGAAAGGCAGCCCCAGGAGCCAGGAGGGGATGGGACAGCACAAAAAGGGGATTTATGATGACCTGCTCAGACCTATCTGGGGAAGAAAAGCCAGAACAGAGAGCAGCTTCGAAACCTTATATGATCTAACAGCATGATATCAAAGCTGAGTAAATCATCATCGTGTATTTTCACCAGGAGGACAGGGAAGCACTAGAGAAACACTGGAGTAGGGGAACTGACAGCATGGGATATATTCAAATTAAAAATAGATGTTTCCAAGCGCCACTGGGACAGGCATGGCTGGAGGGCGGCTGGTCAGCGCAAACTGGGCACCTGAAGATAACTCCAAACTTCCTCATCTGTAGCTGGAATTCTGGCCATCATCGAGGCAGTTTCTCCTGGCTGAGCAGGCACTGGGCTGGGTTTGAGACTCAGGGATCACCTGTTGCACAGCCTCATGTGGACCCAGGACAGCCCCCACAGCCCCAGCACCCGCCTCCCCAGGCCACTGCACCCTCCGTTCCAAAACCAGCTCTCACCCTGTGAGCCAGGAAATCGCATCCTTGTGCCAGATCTGTCCCTTAGATCACTGCGAGTGGTTAGTCCTCCAGCAACAGCCATCCCCAAGCCCTCCTCTCCCTCCTAAACCCACGCACCAGAGCTCGCAGGGGCCTCCCCCACTCACCGAATTGCAGGCGTTGGCTCTCTCCACCTTGGAGAGTTTGCTGAGGTCCGTGTTGAAGACGTTCATCTTCTCCACCAGGCATGTCAGGGCTGTTTCAGTGGCTTCCCCCACCTTCTCATAGACTTTTTTGGACTAGAGGACAGTGGGGAAAAAAAGAGCTTAAGCTTTAGAGCCTGTCCTCCACCTGCTGCTCCAACCAAGCACGCTGTCCCCCCACTGCACCAGAGCATCACCCTGGGACAGGCTGAAGCCAGGGGAGGGAATCCCAAGGGACAAACCTCCACTGGCTCTGTCCCAAAGCACAGGGAAGAGCACCCCCCCACCCTGGAGCCCCTGTACCTCGTTGTAGTCCAGCGAGGAGTCGTTGCAGAGGGCACAGATGGTGGCCAACTCCACCAGCCCGTCGTACTGCCCGCACTGCACCGGCTGCTCATCCTTCAGGCTGCGGGCAGAACACACCCCCCACAGCCTCACATCAGCTCGCACCTTCAAATAACACTTGGATTATCCTATACCCCCTGTAGGGGGATGTGCATCCTATAAATCACTCTTGTACAAGTGGGAGAAAGAGCCCAGCTAAAGCTCCAGGGTTGGCAATGAACTCCTGCGTTCACGCTGTGCTTATGCAACAGGACAGAGCTAAATTGCAAATAAAACATCCCAGGAGGCAAATAAACTCTGAAAGTGGCCCAGAATAAAGGGGGCTGCAGAGGAGTTCAAAGCAGCAGTGGACCTGCAAACAGGGGCTGCCAACAGGCTGATGATGAAGGTGATGGGCCAGAAAAGGGGGAAAGAAATTCATATTAACAGCTGCTCCTCAGGGGTTTCCATTTGCTGGGGATCCAGGGAAGCTGTGGAACCAGCAGCAAGCTCTTCTCCTCCCTGCAGTGCTGCTTTGCACTCCTTAGGGAACCCAAAGGAGCATTTAAGAGCAGCAGACAACTTTAACAACTGCACTGCAGTGGCTGCTCCCAGGCCAGTGGTGAACTGTGGCCTTTGTTTCCTAAATAGCAGACCTTTGCTATGGAAAGGAGCACAAACGTCCTGGAAAGGAGCAGCCCCGAACACTCCAGGCAAGCCAGATACTGCTCCTTGCCTGGTGGCAGGAATGGCAGCAGTGGCTTTCAAAGGAAATAAAAAATTATCCCAGTTCCAGGAGAGGTAACTGCAGGTTAGAGCTGTGTAAGCCCAGCCGGTCATCTGCTCACTGGAAAAATAATTTGTCAGGCATTTACTAGGATCAGTTTATTCCACTGTTGGTTCCCAGTGGAAAGAACATTTTGGAGCCCTTGTTACAGCTCAGGAGCGGAAAACGGGGAGCAGCCAAGAAAATCTGAAAAATCTGTTTGCTGAGGGACAAGAAGCCGCACTGGGCGGTGAGTGGGAAGGGAGAAGCCGCTGCCTCCTGCCTGGAGGAGCCTGCCCAGCCCCAGGCTCTAGGGCAGGGACAGCAGGGGGGGAGGAGGGAGCTGCAGACACTGCATGTGTTTGATGTTTGGGAAGGCGGGAATACCAAGGATGGCTTTTGCAGCGTGTGACCCCCCTGGGCATTGCTGGGAAGGGATGGGAGGACATGGCCCTGCTTCTGGCTGTCCCTGCACAGAGCCAGGTGAGACCCCCTGAGCTGGGAAAAACATCAGCAAAGGTGCTGCTGTCCGGGTGCTGGGAGGGATGTGAGCAAAGCCAAGGTCCAGCATGCAACAGTCCCCTGCCAAGGCCAGGCTGAAGCAAAACAAGCATTTCAGTGCCACCAGCCCTTCGTGGGACCCCCTGTTACACCTCAGCGAGCCCTCACACCCCTCTCAATACACAAGACAGGCACGGGGCTGAAGCCAAACTCAAAAGCAACATGAATTGCTGAAGACCAGCATGGTGTCCCTGCAGGCAGTCCCCAGAGGAGGGAGGACACCGAGCTCCAGAGGCTGGCAGACACAAGTTCAGCCCCTCAGTCCTCCTCAATTTTAATTGAAATGCGCTGATCAACATCAGCTTATGACCTGGCTCACTTAATAATATCCCATAAATATTCATGAAATTAAGTCTGAGGCTGGGATGAATTATATTTGCTCCACAGATGAGCAGAAGTCACCATGGTGAGGAATGTGTCTGGGATCACAGAGTGAAGGAGTGTGGAGAGTGCTCCCACCACCAGCTGAGCTTCTCATCTTCCTCCTTCCCAGACTTCCCCACGCTGGGGAGCATCACCTCCTTTCAAAGGAGGGGAAATCAGCAAATACAAGGGCAGAAAACCCCACGTGTGTGATAACACAGCAGGGCAAAGCCCGTGGCTTCCACCCCTGCCCTGAGCTGCAGCTCTTCAAAGCCCATGGTTCCCCCAGAAGACACCCTGCCATCAGCAGGATCGCGCCCTGGGCACAGCAGCCATGGGAGCCATCCCCGCCAAGGACACATAGCTCAGGGAGCACCTTCCTGATCGGGCTTTCAGTAGTTTCCAAGTCCCTTTGCAGGTTGCCAGTGGTTTCTGGACAAGCTACTGGCCCCATGTTTGTGCTTGGGGTGAGAACAAGAGTTGCTGGTCAACACCAAAAATGTGCAGACTCCAGAAATTTGGAGAGCCATCGTGCACCGCGAAAAGCCTCGTTCATCACTATTCCCACCCTTGGCATCTTCTCTGGTCCACAGGTGGGCTTGTTTTATCAGGATTGCTAATGAAGGGAGAGCCAAGCATGAACTTTGCTGAGCAGTGGGAGGGCACAGGCAGAGCCCCCCACATCGTGTCAGGCAGGAGCCAGAGGCAAGGGACAGTGAAACAACTGCCCTGGCCCCCATGGACACTGAAGAACAGCCAAATCACCTGACCCTTCCAAGCCCAGTGTGGCCAAAACCCATGGAACGGTGGATCTCCCCAAGGACAGGGTTCAGGAGGGCTGCAAACCACCACAGAAAATCCCCCTTTCTCCCCAGCCATGGCCACGAGGAGCTCGACCCTCCCACCTCCCCCCCAAGCTGTGCTGCCATCCCAGGGCCACCCCGTGTCACCCGTGAAGCAGAGGGGACCCTCACTCACATCTGTCCCTCGGGGGCGTAGGTGGAGCCCGTGATGCTGAACTCGTGCAGGCTGCACTGGTTGCCCTCCACCTTCTCCATGATGAACATCTGCAAGGGGGAGAGGTGGAGACAGAGCGTTAGGCAGCACATTTGTGCTACAACCAACATGCCCAGCCTGGAAACCCACCAGCTGGTACCGTGCCAGCGACGGCCCTGCTGGCACCGGGCTCAGCCCCCTCCCTGGTCACCCACCACTCCTGGCTGTCCCCAGATCCTTCCAGCTCTGCCCTGCCTTTTCATGTTTGCCTCCTCCAGCTCTTGTTTCCCATCGGACAGGAGTGATGCTGAGCCCGCTCCTAAGAAGGAGCCCCTGTTTTTCTTGGAGCAGAGAAGGACCTGGGACCAGGTTTCCCCTCCTGCCCTGGCAAACCTCTGTGGGGCAGAATCCCAGCAGTTGCCTCTGCTCCCGCTTCCCAGCCAGCTCTCAGCCACCAGTCTTGTGCCTTACCGGGGTCACAGCTCAGCCCAGTGAGCTGTAAAAGTCCTTACACACTCTATTTTTAATGATTTTCACCTTTCAAACTCCTTCCAGTTTCTCTGCTGCTGCTATAATGAGAGCAACAACTCCCCCCCGAACCTTAAAATACAATAAAAATTCCCCTCTCCCCAAGCTTTCCCCATCCCCCCTTGTTCCCCCCACCTTTCAGGGCAGCCTCCCTTGGAAGCAGGAGCAGTGCCCAACCCCAGCCAAGGCCACAGTTCAGCCATGCTCGTTTCTGCTCCTCCTTATTTACAACCCACACCCAACCCAAAAAGTAACACAATAAACAAATAAATTCGGTCTGGCAAAGGCACTGCCCTGGCTGCAGGGAGCAGGCAGGAGGGAGGATGGCTGCAGGGAAGCGATGCTCTCCTCAGCATCATGAACTTGCTTGGCAGCTCCAGAAAGTGGGTGCAAGGACAACTGTCCCCCTCCATCCTGCCTCAAAATATTTCTTTTTTTTCCCCCCTGGTTATCTGAGATGTTCCCCAGGAGAGGGAAGCAGCAGGTGCTGGAGGAATCAGGAGGCAAAGCTCAGCACCAGGGATGCATCAGCTCCAGGTATCACCCACTTCTGTCCCCTCCACACTTCCTCCGGCAACAAACAGAGGCTAATTTACTATTAATTACTGTTAATAACACAAGGACACCTTATCAGTGCAGCTGCATTGCTTGGTGGGTGTGAGCCTTCCCCTTGCAGAAAGCACAAGCTCAGGGCCAAGCCAAGCAACAAAGGTCACGTTCAGGGAAGCAGGTTCAGGGCACGTTTAGCACCAGGACACCTCACTGGGTTTTCTCACCGCCGTATTTTACAGGTTTGGGCAGATCAAAAGAGCAGGTTCAGAACATACATCTCCTCCAGGAATAACTCTGAGCCAAAACCAACCTTCCCAAAGCACAAAACAGCTTCCCAGATATCTGCAGATACTCTGATTGCTGGGCTATGGCCCTCAGCTCCTGATTCAGAGCCTGTCCTGGAGGCCCCTCAGCATCCCTGGAAGGTTTTGAAGAAAATCACAAGCCAAAGGGCTGCAGAGGAGATGTCCCATGTCCTCTGGAGGCACTGGCTGCAAACACTAGAGTGTGAAGGACCTTGATAAAGACAGTCAGAACACATCCTGTCTCCTTTGGAGAACGTCCCTGAGCTGAGAGACTCCAGAACCCCCAGGTGAGGTGGGACACTCACCAAAAGAGACCTTTGAAGTCTGAATATCCTTCATTTCTTTTTGACACATCCAATGCCATCGGCCTTCCAGAGAGCCAAAATCTCCTGACCCCTTCATAAAGTGGACTCCTGCACTCAGAAACAACAACCAGGCTCATTCATTTAAAAAATCTGAAAGCACCCACCCCCAGCCACTGATGGTTTCGCCTGATATGGGGCTGTTTGTTTTCAAATGCTCACAGCTACAAAACAATTATTACTTTCACAATAGCGACTTTCTTATTAAAAAAGAGAAAAGGGAAAATAATTTTAAAAAAAAAAATCATTCCAAGCCCTTTATTTTTCCATGCTATTTAAAAAAAAAGGTGCCGTGCAACCCACAGCAACCAGAGGTTGTATCAAATTTCCTGCCTGCTCCCAGCTTGCGTGACTGGCTGAGCGTGGGGGTGGATGGGGCACTGCAAAGGTGTCTGCAGGGCTTCAGAGTGATCAGAGAATCATGGAATGCTTGGGGTTGGAAGGGACCTTGAAGATCTTGTTCCACTCCCCTGCCATGGGCAGGGACACCTTCCACTCTCCCAGGTTGCTCCAATCCCCGTCCAACCTGCCCTTGGACACTTCCAGGGATGGGGCAGCCACAGCTTCTCTGGGCAACCTGTGCCAGGGCCTCACCACCCTCACAG
>JAWMRA010000048.1:7462290-7580242 GCA_035584735.1 Pseudotriccus pelzelni
CCTTGGACACTTCCAGGGATGGGGCAGCCACAGCTTCTCTGGGCAACCTGTGCCAGGGTCTCACCACCCTCACAGGGGAGAATTTCTTCCTCATACCTGATCTAAATCTCCCCTCCTGCAGCTTAACACCATTCCCCCTTGTCCTGTCACTCCAGGCTCTAGTCCCAAGTCCCTGTCCAGTTCTCTTGGAGCCCCTTCAGGTACTGAAGGATCCCTAAGGTCTCCCAGACCCTTCCCCTGTCCAGGCTGAACAACCCCAGCTCTCTCAGCCTGTCCGTGTTCCAGCAGATTTCCAGGCTGTGGAGTGGGCAGGTTTGTGGGCAGTGGAAACAGTCCAGAGGAAATAGCTGTGTCTTAAGCAGTTAAGAGGAGAGGTGATGTTTCCATCACAAAAAACCCCATATAAATAATATCAGGAGCAATAGAAGGAGGTGGGAAAGGTGTGTGGGTGCAGCTCAGCTGGGGGGCTTAAGAGATCCAAAGAGTGATGTTCTCTGGTTCCCCTCCATCACTCCACTTCCAGCTGGAAGCTGAGCATGCCCCATCCCTGCTCCTCCCACCCTGCTGGAAGCAGAGCAGTTCTATGTTCATGGACCTTGGTGGCTTCAGGGGCACTGTATGATGGCAGCAGGAGCCCTGGAATTACAGATCCCTGCCTGACACCTGTGAAAACCAGCAACAGTGTTCCCATCAATCCCTATGTCCAGAGAGAGGCAGCTGTGCTTTGGAAACGTGAAATGAAAAATGTCCCAGCGGGGAGATGAAGGAACGAAGGCACCTCATGGGAGGTAAAACCTGAGCACTGGGGTAAAACCAGTCTCACTGGGCATGTCTTGGACACCCTGGGACATCCCACTTCTCACTGCTTAGTGCTTCTCGTCCCCATGCAGAGGGCAGAACACCTGTATTCAAGGAATGGGCTCAGCCTGGAGGCGCTCAGGTTTTTGCAAGGATCCAATGCAGCAGCACTGACCTCGAGCCCTCTTGCTGCTCTATTGCTCCACACGAGGGCTTTACATCATTCTTTGCAACACTTGTCGGCTGTTCCCTAGAAGCACAATGACTGTTTCTAGCAGCTCCCCCGTGCAGCAGCACCGTGAGGAGTTACCCTGACCTGGAGAAGGAGGGTTGGCCCAAAAATCTCCTGTACAACACAGCCCGGTGTAACCACCACCCCCCACACCTGCAGGACTTCTCCACATAGTGCACCTAACCTGGCTCCTCATCCAGCAGTTTTTCCACGACCCAGCTCAAACCTGCTCCCAAAGACTGTCCCCGTGTGAACACCAACTTCTGACTTTTCAGGTACTTCCAGTTTTCCCACTGTTACTGGAAGAAGCCTGATGGTGACTGGCACTGCTCTCCAGCTGAGAAGGGAGAGACGAGACGGCTGGGGGGTGAGAAACCCAACTTCTGCAGAAATGTCCCCAAAGCAAAACCCAGAGACAGTGGCGAGCACGGGGAAGTGACAGCAGACATCTCGGGGAGGAGCTCTGGCTTGTTTATTTCTATGTAGATTCATTTATAGAAAGTGTTTTGCAGCTCCCACAAGGAGCAGGGGTCCTGAAGGAAGTGCAGGTTCATTTTTTTTCATTTGATAAACCCATTTTTTTTTTCGGTTCACTGCAGCTGAGGGCGTGGGAGGCGCAGGGGTGCTCCGGAGCTGCAGCCCAGGCCCTCCTGCAGGAAGCACAGCTCCCAGCCCTGTGGTCTGGCCTCTCTTCAAGTTCTGTCATTGTATGCGCCTGCCTCTCACGAGCATTTTGGGGGTAAAAGCAGTGTTTCTGCTGCTGAGCCCACAGGCAATAGCGCTGCCCTCAGCCAGGGTCTGCCCCAAGGCGCCCTGGGCTGAGCATTTCACTGAATCCCAGAATGGTTCAGCTTGAAAGGGACCATTAAGGGTCGTCAGTTCCAGCCTTCCTGCTCAAGCAGGGTCATCCAGAGCACATGGCACAGGACTGTGTCCAGATGGTTCTGGAATATCTTCCGTGAGGGAGACTCCACACACTCTCTTGTCTCTGTTCAGTGCTCGGTCACTGCACAGGAAAGTTCTTCCTCATGTTCAGGTAGAACTTCCTGGGCATCAACTTCTGTCCATTGCCTCTTGTCCTCTTCTTGGCACCACTGAGAAGAGACTGGCTCCATCTTCTTGGCATCCCCCCTTCAGACACTTATGGACATTGGTGAGGTCCCCTCTCTGTCATCTCTTCTTGAGGCTGAACAGGCCCAGCTCCCTCAGCCTGTCCTTGTACGAGAGATTTCCACCAAATGCCTGAGGAGAATTGATGTGATCTGATAATATTAAAGCATAATGTGCTCTCAACAAGGGGCACGGAGGGCCTGGTGAGATAGATCATCCCCAAAACTTGGGAACTGCCCTCAAAGCAGCCACTCCAGCAGCTCCAAAGGTTAAAGTTTGACAAAGTTGGGAGCAATTGAGAACAGTTACAAAAGCAACATCTGGCAGCCCTGGTAACAGGCAGCACCATTCACCCCACCTATAATTAAGCAATCAATGAAAACCATTAGTGACTGGGAGCAGTAAATTAGTCAGTGAGGGAAAAAGGACTGGAGTGAAAACACCTTTTAATATTGCAAGCAAAGGGTCTGCAAACACTGGAGCCAGCTGGACTGGGAGAGGGGAGTGGGGCTCCATCCCTGGCAGCCCCCCGAGTTTAAGGGATTCCCTTCTGTAGCAGGTCAACCCTGAAGCAAAGGACAAACCTTATTTACCTTGGCTTCCCCCACGGTAATAACTTTTGAAGGTAGACAAGCTTAAGAGGCCATAAAAAGAAGAAAGGAGGGGGTTTAACACCTCCCAGGCTGCTGAGGAGGTTTTTCAGCCGTGGCTGCGGTGCAGGAGGAAGAGCAGGACCCAGCCAGTGCTGAGCGAGCGCTGTACGAGGCGGGGAAGTCCACAGCCAGTTTTGATTTTGACCCTGTTTCTACAAAAGGAAATTGGGAATAATTCTCCCAAACGCTGTGGATTTGTGCTGCCGTGCTCCCGGGCTGGGGGCGAGGGACGGCTGGAGCCGCCCCAGAGTCTCTCGGAGTCAGCAGAGAGGCTGCCAGGGACGCTGAACCGACGCCACGCTCCTCACCCCAAGGATTTTACAGTCCGCCGAAGATTAATCTTTTGTCTCCACTTTGTTCCTCTGAGATGGGGGAAAAAATTATGTTTGCTGGAAAGGCTGAGAGAGCAGGCTGCGTGCTGGGAACCAGCCCCAGGCTCCGGCTCGGCTCCGGCACGCCAAGGACCGATGGATAACGCAGCGCGGGCAAACCACGGGTTTGGGGACTGTCAGCGGCAATTAGGGCTTGAAGGGTGGGGAAAAAAGCTACGGGGCTTTCAGTCAACTATTTAATCCTCTGTTTCTGCGGCAACGTGGTGTAGGGTCCGCATCTGCCCTCCTCGCTCGGGTCAAGTTTGTCTCAGAAGGGGGTTAGGAGTGGGTGAGAGATGCAGGAGCCAGCCCTTGGATGTGCGTGTTACACCGTTTTGGGGATCTCTGCCACCCCCTGAGCTCACCACGGCTCCACACCCGCAGTGGTGGCCCCCAGGAGAGGAGCTGTGAGCGCAAGGAGAGCAAATTCAGGGTTAACCACCCCGAACAGAGCGGCTAACGCCGCACCAGGAGGTGCAAATCTCTTCTGTCAACAGCTCTCACCTTCCTAAATCAACCCGGGTGATGTGCAGCTGCCCCCCGTCCTGCTCCAACACCCTCCCCTGGCCCCGAGGCTGTCACACGGGGGCATTAATTAATTAGAGGTGACAGTGCCACTGCCACTTGCCCTTCCGCTGCCAGGCGTCCTCTCACTGCACACCCCGGCTCACAGGCAGCAAATCCCCATCCACAGGGGAGACTCAGGAATGGCGCTTTTTTATTTATCTTTTCTCCACAGCAGCTTAGATATTTGCTTTTCCTGCGGAGAAATAAAAAATAATACTCGTGAAATAACGGTCTGAGGCTCTTCTAAATGTTACACACCAGCTGACCTTTCGGAGCCAGACTTAGGGGTTTTATTTCTAATCCCCCAGCCGGGACTTTCAGCAGCTGCAGGTCAGTCCTGCTCCCCGAGGGCTCAAACATCAATCCTCACTGCCGCAAAGCTCAGGGCCAGAGCTCCGGTGTTTCTGCCCTTCCTGGAAAGATATACCCTTGGCTGTGCATCCTGTGCTGCCCTGGGCACCTTCAGGTGGTGCAGGGGTGTGGTTACCATCGGGATTTCCTCAGAGCGTAAATGCAGGTGGCAGGGAAGCCCCAGCCCTGCCACTCATCCTACCGGGATGCAAGGGATGATGTGGATCTGCAGCACGGGGCTGCAAAGCTGCAGAGCCCACCTGGAGCCACGAATGGAAAGAGATGGAGATCCTGGGAACACGTGGCCGGCAGAGGATTTCGAGGCAGGCAGGATGTTAAATTCAGGGAAAATAAAGAGGAATGGTCTCTATGGACAAGGCTTTTCTGTGGGAGGTGATGGATGCACAGGGCAGTTGCCCCATTTTCCAGCTCTGCTCCCACTGCAAATGGCTGCAAAAAATAGGATTCTGCATGCCAGGCATTTACAGCAGCAGCTACAAAGCACATGTTTTGAGGCTGCCTTTGCTTCCAGAGCTCTGTCCACAACCAAGCTGGAAATGGGGCTTTCCTGAGTGCAATGTCTGGAATGGCTGCCCAAACTGGATTCGAGCAAAGATCCTATAGTGTTTCCAAACTCCCTGGCATCTTCCCCCAGCAGCACACTTAGGAGCCTCTGTTTATGAATCCAGACCTATATTGGCCCCTTGTTATTTTTTTTTTAAACTCTATTCCAATCCCTTTCAAAGACAGGAAAATACATTAATATCCATCAAAGGGGGAACACCGTGACACTCGCTCTGACACTCAGATGGGATTTTCCCTGATGCAAAATGCCTGCTGGAAAAAAAAAAAAAAAAAGCCCTGCCTTTGTGGTGTGTCGTTCTCGGGATTTTGCCGGAGTTTTGGAAACAGTGAAAACAAACAACACAACAGGAGGCTCCGGGGACAGTCCTGCACACACCTGGGGCTGGGCTGATGTCTGAGGTAGTTAATTCAGCCCTCTCACTGCAGGCAAAATTTCCCTCCGTGTTTCCCTCCAGCAAAAGCACAAGCCCCAAATGGAAAAACGTCTGGTTTTAATGAGGCAGAAGGAATGATTCCGGCTCTCCATGGAGATGTGATGCTCACCAAGGGGAGGGTAAGGGCTGGTAGCACGCTCGGTGCTGGACCAGCATTACCACGGTTTGCCTCTCTCTTTCGCGTCCACAGCCCCTTTCCTCCCTCCTGCTGAGCAGGAATTGCAGGATATCACAGCTCCAGGCACCGGCCCCCTCCGCCCGCTCACCTGCCTCGACAGAGGACAAACAGCACTGGGGCTTTGAAGCCAAAAATGCCCACGGGAGGTGGGGATGAAACCAGTGGTGCAAAGCAGCTTCATCCCTCCTCCCTCCTGCACCCTAGGTCCGTGGAGGGGTGGGTGCTGTGGGACCAGGAGCAGGATTCCCATCCCGGGGTCGAGCAGCCTCCTTGGAATCCAAGGGGACATCGGCACCCGATCCAAATTACCCACGTGGGGATAATTCACCGGAGCTGGCTTTTACCGTGGCATTTCTTTTTGAGGCTGATTCCCAGGTCTGAAGGGTGGGAAAAGGGGAAACTGGGGGGTTTTTCTGTCTGCATGAGTCCTTCCCACAGTTTCCTAGGAGATTGGCTGCCCACACTGAGCCGTGCTGAAGGCAGGGCTGGAGCTGGTGCCCTGCCCTGCACCATCTCCCCCTGAAAGTCACCAAGGTCAGAGCTGCGGGGTGCCCTGATCTCAGGCAGCAGCTGAGCTGCACAGGGGCAAATAAATAATAATAATAAAAAAAATTTAAAGTACTTAAGTTAAAAATAAAGCTTAAAAACTTTTTAAAGGGAAAAATTAGAATGTAAAATATTTTTAAAAAATAAAAACAAAAAAAATTTAAAAATGTTACAGGTTGAAATTTTTTTTCGAAAAATTAAAAAAAAATACAAAAAAATAAAAGCCACTGTGTGGCTGGGCCCTGTGCACCGGCCCGAAGTGGAGGAAGGGAGTCAGGATGTTCCAGCTTCATCTCTCCAGCTGCGGGGATCCCAGCAGGGCTGTCACACCCTGACCTCCCGGAGGGGACCTTGGATGTTGCCACCAGAGCTGAAAACAACCCCCAACGTGCAGCCCTGAGCAGAGCCCTGCAGGGTCCTGAGCTCCCCACCTTGCCCCGGGCTCCTCCCCGCCTCCGAACCATCAGAAAGGGGCCGAAATGCGCCGTTTGTGGCGTGTTTTCGGCGATGGGGCTCGGGGAAGTGACCCTGGGGCAGGCCGGGAGCCCCAGCCCTGCTATTTTTAACTGAGCATCAGGCCGGGCCGTGGAGGGTTTCCTTCCTCTTCCTCTTTCGTGAGCACCGAACAAAGGAAACCCAGATAAACCTCCACCAACCCTCTGCTTTGAGGCAGGGAAGCCCTCGAGAGGGGGAAAAAAAAAAAAAAAAAAAAAAAGGTAAGCCAGCACATTCCTGTGCAGCTTCGGGGTGGACAGTTCAGGCTGAGAACTGGGAAAACACGGGTGTGTTTTTAGCCAAAAAAAATCGCAACCAGGCATGAAAGAGACTGGTTTGTCGGGGCGGGGGGGGCGGGGAATTTAAGGCAGCAGCATTTCTCCCCCCCCCCGCAAAATCCCAGGGGGATTCAGTAGTGTTCCAACACTACTGGAAGGAAAAAAAAAAAAAAAAGAAAAGGGATTTTTTTTCCCTTTTAAAGAGACACATTTAGCTCTAGGAGGAATCCAAACTGATAACAATCGTAGAACCACAGCATGGGTTTGAATTGGAGGGGCCATAGTGAAAGGGTTTACTTATTGTAGACCCCTTTCCCAAAATTTTTTAATTTATTTTTTATCTGGGGAAGAGAAGCCAAGCCAACTTCCCCCCCCCCCCCATTTTCATACCGGAACCCAGAAAAATTTCTAAACCAATCTGAAAATTTGCCACACACCCCCTCCAGCTCCAGGACACCTTATCCCCTCCGGGGGGGGCAACCACATTCCAGCGGTCCAGCCGTTCCCTGGAAAACACAGAGATGTTTTGCATCAAAAAAAAACCTTTGGAGAGGGGGCTGTCAGTCGGTGTAATGACAGTCTTTGCAGCTTCGGAGGGTGGCTGTGTTTTGCAGGTAGGCTGCAAAAAGAAGTGGCAACGTTATGTGGAGGGAGATACATCAGTATCGGGCTATAAATAGCTCGCAAATACATCGAGCGCTACCTACGCGCAACATAAAAGAAATTGTTTGCCAAATACTTCACGTGCTGCTGTCGGCTTCTCCGTTTCTCTACCCTGGGGAAAAAAAAAGAAAAAAGAAAGAAAGAAAACCTCCTATATTAATCAGAGAGCAAATATATACCCTGACAGGAAGAGCTTTTTGGCTCCACGAGGGAAGAACGTGTGCGATTGCTCAGTTGGTTTCGGTTTGGATCCCCAGCCCGGAATCGCTGATGGCTGTTCCCACCAAAGGCCTCTGTGGGAGATGGAAAGCTTTTTCTCCTTCAACGATTTTTGCCTTTTTTTCCCCGCAGCTTGAGGAGTTGGTGATGGTTTCCCAGTTCAGACATCATGCTTGACCATCCCTCCATATCAAGCTGCTTTAGTTGTCTTTGCTGGGCTTGGGCCAGGTGGGTTCAGGCTGTGCCTGTGGCCATAAACCAGGGACTAAGGAGGTAAAGATAAAGAAAACAACCCAGAAAAAAGGCAACCTTTTGAAATTCTCCTCTTTGAGGGTTTGGGAGAAAACTCATTCCTGAAATCTTAGAATCATGGAATGATTTGGGTTGGAGGGGATCTAAAAGCTCATCTCATTCCATTAGCCCAGGTTGCCCCAAGCTCCATCCAACCTGGCTGTGGACACTTCCAGGAATAGGTCAGCCATAGATTCTCTGAGGGGAAATGCCACATCTCATCCTTCTCCAACCATGAGCCAACTGCTTTTATTGCTTTTATTTATTTTATGTGTTTTTTTTTTAATAAAGGCACAGCTTGCTCTGATCTCCTCACCCAAGCGCAGGGGCTTCTGTGGCTGCTCCATCCCAGCAGGCTCCTTCCATTCCCAGGCTTTCCCAAACAACAGTCCTCATCTGCACACCATTCCCTGCCATGGCAAGTGGCTCCCAGGGAAGAGCCAGAGGCCGAGGAGAAAAGGTGCTTTCCTTCCCCGGGGCGATCAAGGGGCTGCAAAGCAAACTGGCTGCTGAGATGTGCCCCCCAGTTCGTGGGGCAGGGATGAGGGGAGCTCTGGGATGGGTGGGATGGAGCCAGGCTTCGCTCACCGCCCCCGGCACTGGCGCTGCCCTCGGCGTGGCGTCGCTGCGGTCGGGACGTCGGGAACAACCTTCCCACAGAAATCGAAGCCGGGAATCTGAAAATAAAAATATCACAGATGATTTCAGGCTTGCTGAAAGCATGATTGACTGTTTAATTCCCTCCCTTCCCCCCCCACACACAGACACACACTCCTTTCCTCACGACCAGGGTGACTCAGCCCTGGCACGGACATGGAGGCTTCTCCTGGCTCCTGCCGTCGCTGTGAGAGGGGAAAAAGGACCCTCTTGTAAAACACTGGCAGCCATAGCTGAGGCCAGTCCTCATGGGGCACAACAGCCACTGCCAATCAACACAGAGCCAGCAGGACTCTCCCCCACTCAGCCCAGGTGGCAGACACACCCAGTGCGGAGAAAACCTTCTCCATCGCCCCGGGATGCCACTGTTCCTGCTCAACCCCAAATCTGAGGATGCTGAGCGGCTCCGCTGCTGGGCACAGGTGGGGTGGGAAAGCCAGTGGTGTTCAGAATGTCACTGGGCCAGGGATGGCCTCTGCTTCCAACAGTGGCCCTGGGAAATGCTGCCCATCAACCCATCTCTGCGCTGGACTCAGGAGGAAAACAAACCCCCCAGGTCAAGGGAAAAAGAGGAGCCCCTTGGGATAACCCATTTCCCAGAGCCATTTTTCTTATTGCTGGGCAAACCTGCAAAGAGGAAAAGCAGGAAAAGCAAGCCAATGGCAAAACCAGCATCGGGACCACACTGAGGAATGAGGAAAACGCTGTCAAAGGAAAATGGGCTCCTTTGGGGCTGCCTTGACACAGGGCTGCCTGCTCCAGGGCCCTGAGGGCCAGGATGGGTTTGGTCTACAGGGATTATTTTTAGTACCTGCAAATCTTCACCACGTACTAAGTACAAGGTAGGGAAATTCCCCCTTGGCTGGCCCAGCTGCCCTTCCCAGCAGCAAGGAGCAGTCAGTGATTTTCAGGCTCTCCTTTTGCCCACAGTGTTGCAGCTACTGAGCACAACCCCAGTGGTTTAACAGAGCCGACCCCGACCTCCTGGTTCATTTCCCCTCCCAGCTGGTTTTTCACGTTCCTGTCCCCCTCCCCACAGCCACCAGTGCAGGATCCCCACGGCACAAGCAGCCCCCACAACGTTTTGGGGCTGCACAGTGTCCCCTGTGTGTGGGGCGAGTGGTTTCAGGGGAGTAGGTGTGCGGCGTGCCTGCTTCTTCTCCCAGAGTCTCTCACACCGCTCTTGGCTCTTACGTTATTTTTACACTCCAAGCTTCGAGCTGCAGACATGCACAAGTGCTCTCCAAATATAAAACCCAGAATTCATATATTTAGAATCCATCATTCATTTAAAAAAAAAAAATAATTTAGATTGCTCTAAGGCCCAAACTCCCAGCTCTGGAGGAAGGACAATGCAGGGTATCTCCTGGGACTGGTGGGAGGTGACTGCAGGATTTGGCTTCCTTCATCCCACTCTGTGAAATGACACGTGCCTGTTTTCCAGCCTCCCTGTGAAGCCAGAAGCTCTCTCCCCTCAGCCAACCCGCTCACACAAGCTCAAGAATCCCCAAGTGCACTTTGAGTAAAACACAAAGAGCCAAATCGACATTTAAAACACAAGCACCCACAGGTGCACAGAGAATAAGAGGGTCTGCAAGCCCCCGAGCTGCACGTCTCTGAAGATGGAGCAGAGCTGGGCCCTTTTCTCCTACATCAAAAGCAGCTTGTGATAAAAAGATTTAAAACAAAAAAAAATTTTTAGAAAAATCACAGGAACATTTGCTGCTGGAACTGCTCCTGGGGAGGGCGGGATGTCTGGAAGGAGCCTGTGCACACAGCGGGCGCCAAGGAGGATGTGACATCCCTGCGCCCAAGCCTGGTGAGACGCAAAGAGCATCTCCCAGTTTGGGGCCACCCTGGGCTCTGTGGTGCCCACCACGAGCACCCTGAACAGCCCTGGAGCAGCACAAACCCAAGAGTTGAGAAAACGTAATCCGAAGCCGGTGAGGAGGCGGCTTCTCTGCAGATGGCATCAGTGCTGGCTTCACTGCCAGCTCCACGGTGTGTCATCGCTTCTGCTCAGCCCCAAGTGATGCAAATATAGAAAACAATGTCATTGTTGCTAGGATTTTTGGGCTCAGGCTGCCTGGCCAGGCTGGGGAAGGACGGCCACCAGGAGTGGTGTTATTTCAGATGAAGAGGAAGATGAGTAACTGCTCCAAGGCTGAGCCCCCTCAGTGCACAAAACGCGTTTTTAAATGGCTCAGAGCTCAGTTATCAATAATGCTTTCGGCTCCTGTAGGTCTCCAGGACATCAAAGCACGAGTCTGCTGTGGGGTTTGGGAAGCCCCAGGTGACCCAATGCCCCGGGTGTGCTCTGCCCCAGCCCCGAGCCCCGAACTCATGGAAACATCTCAACCTCAGTGCACAAAACAACCAGAAACTGGTATTTATAAAACGCCACACGTCCTTACCTAGCCCTGAAACTCTCTCCCAGAGCCAGACCAGCCACAAAGTCAGAGCATCAGTGAGGGTTGGGTTTAGGTTGGATTTTAGGGAAAATTTCTTCCCAGAAAGGGTGTTCAGGCACTGGTTCAGACTGCCCAGGGCACTGGTGGAATCCCCATCCCTGGAGGGGTTTAAAAGCTGGGTGGATGTGGCACATGGGGAGGTGGGTTAGTGGTGAGCTTGGCAGTGCTGGGGGGATGATTGGGCTCAATCTTGGAGGGCTTTTTCCACCTGGACAATTCTGTGGATCTGTGATTCTGTGACTGCCAGCTCCAAAACCCCTCAGGGGGGCACAGAGCTCTCAGAGGTGCTGCAGGAAAATTAAATTCGCCCGGAAAATTAATTTCCGCCTAATTAACCGCTGACCCCCAGTGGAGGGGAGAGCACAGGGCGTCCGACCAGGCTGCTCCAGCTGGGAATTGCAAACCTTCTCCCTCTGCCCGCCGGCAGCAGGACACGGGGCGTGCCTGGCGCGGGGCCGAGAGGATGGGGATGAGGAAGGCAGGGGGAACAGCCCAGCACAGGAAAACCTGGAGTGCTGCATCGTCCAAACATCTGACATGCAGCCTCAGCCTGAGCAGCTTCTCGTCCCTGAAAATACACAGCCGTGACCTATTTCCAGGGAACGCCAGCGCCCGTTTAAACAAACCCCTGACAAATGAAGGCAAGAAACCATTTCCTCCCTATTTCCTTCCATTAGAAACGAAACGCTGCCATTAATCACCAATAAAGAAATAAAACTCCTCAACGACCTGCTGGTGGCTGGTTGAGCCGGGTCCCTCTCCCAGAGCTCACCGTGGATCCAACCCCAGGCACAACTGGAATCATTCTGGCTCTGCTGAGCCAAACCATTGCTCCCTCCCACATTTAAAAAAAAAAAAAGAGAATGCAGAGCTGCTGTTGGGGGACATGCTGGGCTCGCTGATGCCCAGCCCTATGTGCACCCCCACCTGATTACTCCAATTACTTTAATTTTTTTTTTAATCTGATTAATTTTTTTTTCCCCTCTCCCTCCAGGAAAAGCTTGTGTTCAAGAACCCCTTAGGAAAAAATCACACCCTGCCCTGGGTACAAGTTATTCCTGGGGAGATTCCAACTGGACATAAGAGGGAAATTTTTCACAATGAGAACAATCAGCCATTGGAATAATCTCCCCAGGGAAGTGCTGGTTTCCCCAGCGCTGGACTCTTAAGATTTGGCTGGATGTGGCGCTGGGCCCTCTTGTCTAGACCACGCTTTCGCCAAGAAAGGTTGGACCAGATGATCCCTGAGGTTCCTTCCAGCCCGGGATTCTAGGATCCTATGAAAAATTAGGGCGTCTTATTGGGAGCTATTATTTTGCAAAGCATCCAGCAGCCTCCAGCCCCAGTGACTGTTTCATCCCACTCCCTCTGCCTGCCCCTCTCCAAAAGCAAATCCCACAAAACGGCAGCGAGCAAATGCCTGGAGGCTGTTGCAATGCTCACAGCCCCAGGAAAGCAGCTGGTCCCTGGGACACCACGTCCCAGCCAAGCACTGCCAGGAGCAGCTTGCTGGTAGACAGAGCAATTATCCCCGGCAAGGAGGAGGGCAGATGCTGTTGGCAGGGGGTGCGGGAATTCTTCCTGCATTTCCAGGCTTGGTTTGTGGAGATGTCTTGGGGCTGGTTTGGTTGTTTTGGGGTTTTTTTTTGAGCCAGATTAGGATCTTCCTTGTGCACCAGGCAAGGGGCAAATTGCTGTTGGCAAAGCACAGCCCACCACAAACCCTCAGTGGCTCCCAAGGGCAGCCCAAGGGAGGGTGCAGTGTCCTGCTCCAACAGCAGCACTGCAGGGCAGAGGGGTCCTCTGCACCCCAGCATTAGGAAATCACTCAATACCTGTGCAAAGCTCAAAAAAGGCTTGCTGTCCCCAGGCAGATTGGCTCTAACAACAGTTCTGTGGACACTGAGCACATGGAGAAGTCCCCGTTTCTGTATCTGGTCAGAATTCCCCTGGGAAACGAGGGGGACTTCATAGAATCACAGACTGAATGGTGCTTAAGGTCCCTTCCAACCAAAACTTGCCATGGTCGGGAACAGCTTTCCACTATCCCATGTTGCTCCAAGCCCTGTCCAACCTGGCCTTGGTTGGGGATGGGGCAGCCACAGCTTCTCTGGGCAACCTGTGCCAGGGCTTCCCCACCCTCACGTTCAAGGATTTCTTCCCAATATCCCATCTAAATCTTCCCTCTTTCCATTTAGAGCCATTCTCCCTTGTCACCCCCAGCTTTTCCTGTTGGGGTGAGCGTGGAACAGACCGTGGGGCGCTCACGCCACGATGTGACCTGCAGGGTCACAGCCGGGACGGTTACGTGGCCACAGGGTGGAGATGTTGGCAGGTGCTGCCCTGCCTCCCTCTCCTGCTGCCTCCTGCACCCTCCAGTCCCACCACACCCACCCTGGGACGTGCCCAGGAAGGGATCTCACAGCAAAGCACGAGACCAACCCCAGGGACATCCCCACACCACTGGTGAGGAGCTGGGGTGCTGATCTTCCCCTCCCAACCCCAGCCCCCCTCGTGCCCGGGGGGGCCAAGATTCGCTCTATCCCAGCACGGAGCGAGACATTTCCTGCCCCAGCACTTATCTCCATGGCCAGGCGGCTCGAGGAAGCCGAACACCCTCACTCTCTGCTCGGTGGCTGCAGGCCAAGGGTGCTCTGGTGTTTGACACAAACCTGGCGGGGCCGGTCACTGCCACCGCAGGGACGGCACGCGGGGCTTGGCTCGGGCTGCCCTGGAGCGGCAGCACATCCCCACAGGGACAGAGTGAAAATAAACATTTCTGACCCCATGTCACTCCTACATCACGCAACTCCACGTGGGCACATCCTCAGCAAGCGCCCAGACTGCCCCCGAGATCCGATACTGGAGCTCCCAGCTGCAGTGATGCACCCCAAGGTGCAAAGGCTCCAGCGAACAGCCATCACCACAGCTGAGCTCAAACCCCTCAGCAAACCTTGGCTGACAACCCACGAATGGAAATAACAGGGAATTTACTAAATAAATTGTGCTGGGAGACATTTACCTCCATTAAAATACCCTCACAGTGGGGCTGGAGGCCTCGGGGCGAGGTGCCTGGTGCCCTCGGTATTCTGCACCCTGCACCCACATGAAAAAAAGCCAAAAACATGCAAACCCTCGATAAGGACGGTGTGGAGGAAACGTAACTGAAATCCTTGAGTTTCATAAGGGGCCCTGACAATAGCCCAGACTGCTGCCAACTTTCCTTTCATGCACTGAGCAACAAGTGCACTCACAAACTTCACGCTCCCTGCAAAGGAAAGAGCTGGAAGGGAGACAAGTGTTGCCAGAGGAGCAAGTTTTGGGGTGGTTTTCTGAATTTCAGCTAGTTTTTCTGTGAGATGGTGAGAATTGTCCCCTCCAGCATGAGCTGGGGCTGCCCTTGCTCATCCCCAACTCAGGAGGGAGCAAAGGAAATAATTATCCTGAGATTCACAAGCAGAGGGAAAACACAATGTTTTCTGAAAAATATTTATGCTTTGCTGCAAACTCCCTTGTGGCAACGGCTTCTGCGGCATCCGGGCACTTTTTGCATTTCAAAGTTGGGATTTTCAATGCAAATGCTGCTGAGCAGCCAGACCTGGGCTCTGGTGTGTTCCAGGGGACTGGAGGGGTACAGGCACCTGCAGCTCTGCAGGCCACGGGTTTGGCTCCTGGGGAAATCCTCAGTCCAGCCGGGGGATGGGATGGAGGCAAAAATCCCCCGAGGAATTTGCTTAGGGAGATGCTCAGGTGAAGCCATTTCTTGTCCCTAGTGAAGATGGGGAGCTATGGGGGCCCCAGAGGTGATTGCACCACCCTGCTGAGGAAGAGGCAGCTGTAAGCCAAAAGTCTTCATGCAGCAGCAGAAACGGGTGGAAAAGCTGCACATTTGGGAGCTGAGAGGGTTTGTGCCATAACAGGGGCTGCAGAGACCCACCTTCACAGCCCAGTCAAAGCGTTTGGGCCCTGGGGGGATGCAGAAAATCCTCCCTGAGCTCCCTCATGGTAGGCTGGGCACCCTGTGGGACCTCAATTTTGAGCACAGCCAGGAATGGCCATAGAACCACCTCACCCCTCCATCCCCATCAGGGATTGGGGTCCCAGGGCAGCAAACAGCACCCCCAAATAGAGCAGTTGACATCTCCACAGGTCACTGGGCTTGCAAAGTGTTTGGGATTTGCATTGGATTAAGATTAAGTGCTGAGAAAATAAAGGCAGCCAGTTCCTCACTGCAGCTGGGCCAGGGCGAGGTCCAGTGATGAGGGAAAGAGCAGGGATGGGGAGGATAAACCCCCCAGATTTGATCTGAAGGGGCTGGAGAAGGGCTGGAACCAGGGGATGCTCAGGGTGGCCAAATCACACACTCTCCACGCTCCTGAGATAGCAGGGGTTTGTCCTCTCTGCTCTGACACAGAATTTGTATATGGAAAAAACATGCCAGGCTCATGACAACAGCCCCGCTCCATCTGGATAAACAGTTAACTGAGCAGTCAAAATAGCTGGTGCTACAAAACAGCTGCGGGGACAGGAGACAGCGGCAGAAGCATCACTGGAAAAACGGGATGGGAGGAAGGAAGTGATCGAGCGAGGGGATGCGCCAGAGGAGAGCGGGGGACAGGCGGCAGCAGCAGCCAGCCCTGCCCGAGCCGAGATCCCTCAGCGCTGCCAGGGCACCCCAGTGCCCCCCACCAGCCTCTTGCCTGGCTGAAAAGGGGTGCTGGAGCGGGCCCTGTTCCTGCCCCAGGCGCTGGTGCCCGGCTCGGGCCACAGGACATGAGGGTGCCCCAGAGCAGTGCAGGGGCACAGCCAGAACTCTGAACAACCTCTGCTTACCGGGAGAGCAGGAACGGGAGCTGCGGGGTGGGAGGGGGCGCTGGACCTGCTGGAAGCAGAGAGGGAGCTCACCCAGGCCGTGCAAAGGGCTTTTAAAGGAGGACCTGGCCCTTTTCATTCCCGACTGATTAGGCAGGGCTTAGCCCTGCTGCACACACCTGGGCCAACTGCCTACACCTGCAGCCTGGATTAGCTTCCCCCAGCTGCTGCACAGTGGGCACAGCATCACCAAAAGGGACTTTTTCCAGCAGAAAGCTCGTGGATAGAGAGGTGCCTGCCCCTCAGTCCATCCCCTGTACCCCACCCAAACCCTGAGAGCCAGGTCTGCTGTCGGGACCAGTTTGCCCGTGGCTGGGACAGGGGAATTCTGCAGCCAGGGTGGGCAGCCTCGGGAGCTGGGCAGCCCTGGAGAGCACAGGGCACCCTCAGCCCTGCTCCTTGCTGTGGGAAGGGCCCAGCACCTCAGTGGGGACTCTTCCTGAGCATTCCATGCTGCTGGGAAGGAGCTGGCACTGCTCCCCCCTCTCCAGACCCCCTCAGCAATGCTCCCAGTGGGAATGGCTCTGCAGGATGAAAGGGACGGAGCCTCTCTGTACATGTGGGTGCTGGGATGCATCACAACAGGCTCTGATCACAGCAGGGGAGATGGCAGGGCTGGAGGAGTTCGGGTATGTGGGAGCCACGGGAGATCTGGGGGAGGAAAGGGGTGGCAAGATTTGCACTGCCTGAGCTGCAGCCCTGGGGGCAGGTGTGGGGTCACCAGCTCTGGGATGTGAAGTGCTTTTGTCCGCCTTGCTGCAAGCCTGGAGGGGTTATGGGGACAGTTCTGCTTCAGTGGGTCTCAAATCCAATTCCCACAGGAAAACCCCAAGCTAAGACTGGATTTTGCTGTGATGGGAGGTCACGTGGCTGATCAAAAGCCGCATCTGAGCCCGCAGCCTTCCCGGGACCTCTCCCATCCCTCCCCTATCATCCGTTGCTCCATGAGACACATGACATGGCACACACTCCCACTGAGGGCAGGGATGTGACCCCACAGGCCTCACCTGGCCCCATGAGCTGGGATTGTACTCCCAGCACCAACTACCTGAACCACTCCACCTTCTCCAGTGCAGGGAGAACACCTGCAGGGATTCACACACCTGGAGGGACGTTCCAGCCTCTGGGCAGGGAGAAAACACAGCTGTGCTCACCCAGCCAGAGATGCTTCTGCAAAAAAAAGGAGAACATTTTCTTTTCAGGTTCTGTTTGCATGATCTCCAGGTGGTACCTGCAGTGCTCGTTCGTTAATGATTTCTAATTGATTTACTAAATCCCAGCGATGCTGCTGCCGGGAGCAGCAGATGCTCCGGGTGGGTTTGGGCACAGTGCTAGGAAGTGTCACAGATGGCTCCAAGTCCCGAGAACCAGGCAGTGCAGGATGGATTAAAAAAAAAAAAATCATTAAAAGATTTGTTAACCCTTCAAGAATTACTATTTTTGATTATTATTACTCTCCGAAACAGCTGGACAAAGGAGGACGAGAGCTGGCCCTGAAATTTCCCAGTTGGAAAAAGGCCCCAAAGTGTCAACAATGTTCCCAGGGAAAATTAGGAAAGGAAAAAGAAAAATTATTCTTCTGCAGCCAAAACATCGTATTTCTGCAAAGTCACTTTGTTTTCTTTGTGATTTGTCAAAGCTGGTAACGGAGTGCAAAATAAAAAAAATTATTTCCAAACAAGAGTAACTTTACAACAAAAAATGTAAATATTTGTCCCGACGGAGTGAAAAGGGCTGCTCCAACACTGTCAAGATCTTCCCTCACCCCCTGCTTCCCCACCCAGCGTGTTTTGCTTTAGTTTTTACGAGGAATCAACAGTTGGAGAAAGCTCTTGGATTTTCCAATGGAAAAGAGCTGGAGGGATGCTCTTCCTACAAGTTCCGCCAATTAGCGCTTGGCTCCCCAGCCCGGGGCTGCGGGGAATTTTCCATTGCTGGAAATCTTAAATATCAAAACTGGATGTTTTTCGCCGAGGCAAATGGGACCGTGGGGCAGGAGCAGCCGCCTCCCCTGGTTTAGAGGCTCGTCCAGCCGAGCGTGACCGATTTCCTCCTGAAAACCTCGTTTTCCACCCAACAGCAGCTCGGTTTTGTCTGCCCGTGGGGGGACGAGCGGGAGGAGAGCCGGGACATCCCTAAAACACTCCAGCTGTTCTCCTCCTGCCCTTCCTGCTTGCACACCCCAGCCCTGCTCCGTCCCTCCCGGAGCCGCTGCACAGATGTGCCGGTGCTCCAGATGTGCGGCCTCCCTGCAGACCCGCGGCAGCGAGTCCCCACGGGGCTGGAATCAGGGACACGGCTCACGGCAGAGCAGATCCCAAATAACTGCCGTTTCAGGCAAGACCTGGCTGTAACACAGTGCCAGAGTCAGCTCCTGCACGGCGGGATGAGGTGCAAGACCTCAGTGGTGTTGTGACCCAGCCTTGTTTGATTAAGAGCATTAAAGGACATTTGTTTGCTTTTTTAAAATGACAACACCCTCCCCCCCCATACACACCAAATACATCCCGTTAATCAAAAATATGATTTCCAACACATTAAACATTGAGAAGCGACGCCAAAGCTGCAGGACGACAAACAGCAGTAACGTTTGGGTGAAACGAAGAGGTTTTGGTGATTATTTCGTTGCCAGCTCGCCCAAAAGTAGGGCCAAATCCTGGCAACCTGCTCCCTGCCTCAGCTCGCCCTTGTCGCCAGGACCATCACGTCTCCACGTCCAGCTGGGGCTCTGCATCCCGAGGCATTTCCCTGCTCCTTTTCAGCATCGCTCCAGGCTGGAACTCTGGCACGGTGGGATGAAACTTTGCAGCCCTGGGGGTGGATTTCTCTTCCTGTCTCCAGAGGTTCTCCGGAGATCTCCTGGCGATCCCGGTGAGTGATCGGGCAGAGGAGAGCCTGACTCAGCCAGGTTGGATGAGGGAGCAGGGAAGCAAAAACCGGCAGCTCGGCCGTGCCTGAACAGTGGACCCCATGGCCCCAGTGCCAGGGACATCTGGAAGGGGAAGAGTGAAACATGGGGGGAAAAAAAAGCACGATCCCTGTGGTCAAGTCACGCTGATAAAGGTCATGATAAGCCTTCTTTGCCTGATTTTTTTTTGTTGAAACCCAGGCTGGGACGGGAGAAACACCTTGCAAACGAAGGGTAATTCCCCTGGGATTGTTTCCACGGCTGGATGTTTTCCTCTGGGCACACAGCAGCCACACCTCGTGAATGTGGAATATTTTCCTGTTTGAAGGCTCACTGAATGGCAGTGCAACCCCCTGGGAAGGCTCCTGGTGCCAGGGAAAGCACAGGGTCCTACGGGGGAAAAGCCTCCCCACTGTGCTGAACCCAGGGCTGGGGCAGTTCCAGCTGCCCAAGTGGACACATGAGGTCAATTTCCCAAAAGCACTAATTTTGGGGAGTTTTTTGCCTGGGGGGGGGAAGTATTCAATGAGAAAACCCTGTGGTGTATCTGCTGAATCCCTGCTGATGGAATGTGGGGACATCACCACTCCTGACCCTTCCCAAGGAATCTGGCTGCAAACACCCCCACCCCCAGCTCTGCCCCACCATGAATGCACACAGTGATTTTAGGGGTAAAAACCAGCAAACGAAGCTTTGCTGAGGGGCTGAGCAGGCTGGTTTGGGGCCACTGCCTGCAGAAAACTCCCCGATCCCAGGGGAGCAAGGAGTTTCCGTACCCGGGAAGGGCGAGGAGGGCGCGGGACCAGGGCAGGGCTTCTCTCAGTGTTTTTGTTTAGGTGGCAGAGAAATCTGAGGGCAACAGAAAGGAGCTGGAAAAACAAACAGGTGTGTCCGGCAGCAAAGGGGCCGTAGCTATAGCAATGGGACAGGCCCTGTTGACAAAAGGCTGCACAAAGGACCTTCTTGAGAGATTGGAAGTGGTTTATGAGCTGGCAGGGTTTCCCGGGAAGGCGCCAGGGCTGGATCACGGCCGTGGGAGGCAACTGCTGAAAAATCAGGGCAGGGGGACCTGCACTGAGCACAGACCTGCCCCCTCCAGCATCCCCCGGGGCTGGAGCTGGGCTGGGGGTTCATGGACACGGCTGGTTGTGCTCCGTCACTCCCAGCAGCACGGCAGGGTCCCAGCTCCGCAGCAGGAACCCCAAAGGGATGGTTTATTTCGGGGATCACCCAGCCCTGCTTGCCAGATGCTGCTCTTCCAGTGTCACCTGTTGCAGCTGCAGCCTGGGGCTCTGCAAAGGCTGGTGCCCTGCCCTGTGCTTTAGCTGGACGCACCCTCAAGCCTCCCTTGCTCCCATCCCAGGCACCTGCAATAGGAGAGGCAAACAGAGCCCTGCCGGCAGCACCCAAAGCAAAACCATGAGCAGCAGCAGATCAAACCAACACCCATCACACGGTGTCTGGGGGTGCAGCATCCCCAAACAGCCCCAGAGCCCTGTCTTGCCTTGTTTTATCTACATCCCATGCAGAAAGGGGGGCTCTGGCGCAGCCAAATCCTCCTGGGAGATCTGATGCAGCCAGAAGAGGCACATCTGAGCCAGGAGTTTGGCTGTGCCAAAAGAGGAGAAGCTCAGAGAGCAGAGCCAGGCTCGGGGTGCCAGTGTGGGGTGGGTGGTGGGGCACAAACACCAGCCTTTGTCCAGACAGACTCACGCTGAGCTCAAGTTTTGCTCCAGGTGAGAGCTCCTGAATCCTCCAGTGAACCTCTCACCTACGGCTGAGCTGCAATTGTCTGCTTTAACTCATCCAAAGGACTAGTTTGTAATTAAAGCCACAGACCTCGTGTGCAGCCACATCGAGGAGGAAAAGTCTTAACAGGGAAAAAAGCCAGAGGTTGCCTTGGGAAGACAAATGGGCCACCAGCACTGAGAGCCCACGGTGGCACTGAGAGCCCACGGTGGCACTGAGAGCCCACGGTGGCATGGTGGCTGTGTCCATCAGGGCAGTGAAGGGCTGGTGGGTCACTCGTGTGCAGGAGCCACTCCCCGAGGAGGGAACAAACTGGACACAAGCCCAGCAGAGGCCGGGCCTGCCGCGGGGTGAGGAGGCAGAGGGTAGCGTGCTGCTTTCTGGGAGAGACCAGGACTTGCCCCCAGCGAATGCAAACTCCTCTTGCTCAGGAGCCCAGGAAGAAAAGGCAGAGCTGTCCCCGCTGTGTCACACGCGGGGTTTGCAGCTCCGAGGAGCTGCAGAGCTGCTCTCGGGCCGTGGGAGCCGGAGCATCTCCAGCTGAGCCGGACCCTCGGCAGCCGCGCAGGACCCCGCTGCCCCTTCGGCACTCCGTGGGCAGCTCGGGCAGGGCTGGGCAGAGCCGGGCAGAGCCGGGCAGAGCCGGGCAGAGCCGGGCAGAGCCGGGCAGGGCCGGGCAGAGCCGGCAGCCGCTCCGGGGGCGACAGCCCCGCCGGGGATGGGTGCCAAGAACAGGCGCTTCCCGGTGCCCCGCGGCGGGACACGCTGTTCCCAGCCGGGAATCTCGGCTGCCTGGCGAGGGCGAGGGGAGTGCTGGAGGCAGCGAGCTGGGAAGGAAATACGGGATTTTACTGCTCTAAGAGCGGCAGCCGCTCGCCCTGCGGCAGGCGAGGGCACCGGCGGCTCCGACTCTGCAGCTGTCCTGCAGTAGGGTGTTGGGAAAGAAGCATGGAAAACCCACCAGGAACTAGAGACATCTTTCTTGTGCCCTTCCAACACTGGTTTTGGATGGGAGGAGGCCTCGTGGAGGAGAGCAGCATCTCCAGTTCCTACAGCAAGCATAAGGATGGAGGACAGGCAGTGGGACCTCCCTGACATCATTCCACACTCCTCATCCACGGATATCCTCCCTCAACTCATGGGGGCTTAATTAAAGAGAAGCTATAACCTCTCAGCAGCAGCTCTGCTGGTGCTAAGCATTACTAGTACAAAATTCAGGAGGGATTTGCTTTACTCTCAGAGAGCCTTTGAGTTTCTGGTAAATAAAACAACTATTTTCAGCTCCCCAGGTCCTGCCTCCGCAGGTTTGACTCCCTGGAGCGAAGGAAAAGGCAGGAGCCAGTGCAGGGAGAGAGAGCTGGGGAGGATGCCGAGCCCGGAGCACACCCTTCCAGGTGCCAGCAGCTCTGGAGAGGCTGAGGCATCTTGTGCAGAAAAGAAGGTGCCAGAAGATCAAACCCGTCACGGTGCATTTCGAAACCGGAGAACGAGCGGAGGGGGAAAAAAAGAAAAGAAAAAAAAAGATGTCGTTTAAAATCCAGCAGAGCATCCAAAACTGACCCCACGGGGGATGAAACGCTCTTTTCTCTTTAAATATTAACACAGTGTGAAGGAACAAAAACATTAAAAAAAAAAGAAAGAAAGAAAAAGAAAAATACCATTGGTGGGGAGAAAAGAGCCCAGCCTGCTACTCAGAGGAACATAAACCCCGAAGTGTGAGGGGGGGGATTTCTGTGAAACCATTGACATTTTTGATTAATGAGCTTTCTGTGGGTGGTTGATGTAGAGGAGAAGGGTAAGAAACGCAGACATGACTTGTTCTCAAGCAAGATGATCAGAATAAAGGTCTCCTGACTCAACACTTCTCCTGACTCAAGAATTCATCTTTTTTGTTTTGTGCCTGTGCAGATCCTGCTGGATGCAAGGGAAAGCTGCACAATTTACGTACTTCCCATCAACAGCGTGGTCTGTTTAGGCTCCAAGGCAACAAAACCAATTTAAAGCCTACCTTTCCATGCTGAACTAGATGTGCTTGCGATTACACCTTAATTCCATATTTAATTTGGTCTAAGATAAGCACAGTGATGAAATGAAGACTCAGGAAATGTCTAGCCATGTACTGAAGTGCTATTATTGTAAGGGTCGCACCATAGGATGTGACCTATTGGAGAGAGAAAAATCTGTAGAGGGTGGTTTTACTGATTAGAAAATACGAACTCATAAGGGGAAGCATTTCCTGCGATTCCTCAGGTGTTTTGCTGGTTTTTAGGAATTTCATGTGCTTGAGGTTAGAACCTTTGGGTGCCTGAACGGCAAGAGATGAGAGCTGAGGTACCAACCCACCCCCCCAGAGGTGTCAACGATCAGAGAATCCCACAATGATTTTGGGGGGGAAGGGACCTTAGAGCTCATCTCATTCCATCCCTGCCATGGGCAGGGACACCTCCCACTAGCCCAGGTTGCTCCAAACCCTGTCCAGTCTGGCCTTGGACACTTCCAGGGATGGGGCAGCCTCAGCTTCTCTGGGCAACCTGTGCCAGGGGAACGACTCATTATAAAGAACTAGAAAGCATTCAGTGTGTCAGACACCGGACATGAAGTAGTACAAAGGTGGGATGTTCAGCACTGACCTCGCCAACAGCTCCTGGAAGAGCCCAAACACCATCTGAGAGCAGCCAAGGGTTGTTTTCGGATGTGTTTGTGAAGGGATTCCCTGCTGGGCACCAACCTGTGGAATGGAGCATCTCCCCCAGCACTGACTCCTGAGGACGTGCAGGTCATGGAAATGGCTTGGAGCCACCAAATGTGACAATGCAGCTGCGAGGAGATGCCAACAAAGTGTTTTGGAAACGAGTCTGCGAGAGAAAATACTGCTGACAAATATTTGCAGGCACTTCCATTCACATTTCTTCAGTTTTCATAAAGCTGATTTTTTTTTTTTATTCCCCCCCATGCAACCCAAGTTTAAATATTTGTTATAACAAAGGAAAAAATACCACAAATGCAGTAAAGATTTGTGCAGTAAGATGATGGAAAGTCAGACAGTAAAGTGGGGGATGGAAGGAAGAAACCAGCTTAAAAAAAAACTCATCACAGCTGTCAGAAAAGCTTTAGTGGGAGAAACTCCCCACCCAACTGCCCAATGCTTGGGTGGATTCTGTCTCCAAGAGAGTCCAGTTATCCCTTCTCCATTTCTTTTCCCCATGCTCCTAAATCCAAACATTCCCAGCCCTTGCCTATAAAAAGAATGAATGTCTAAATGCTAAGGGCCCCTACAAAACTGCCTCAGATTTCCCCTATTTATCAGGAATGCCTGTTGATGTTTCCAATTAGAGGAAATAAGATTTGAGGGGGTTTGGGTTTTTTTTTTAAAGCGTTTATTTCTGCATATCCACATATCAGCTCCTCAACCTGGAGCTGGGTACCAGCTTTTTATTATTTGTTCTTTCTTAGGTAAAAACCAGGAAAGATTTCACTGCAGAACAGACCTGATTAAATTAGACCTGACCATCATGGAAAGAATGAGCTTTAATCTTACTTCCTTCACCTCTTACTTAATTCCTTCCTTATTCACAGTGGATTTCTTGTGTTCACTTGAACAGGAATTGACTTCTTTGCTTTAAATTCAGAGGTAAGATGGGCCAGATTTTGGTTTCCCTCTCCAGATCCCAGCACAGTTCCTGTTTTCCAGGCCATTTCACCAACACACATTCTTTGTTCCAGTTATTACCCAGCCTGACCTCCTACAAACCGTCCCAGTGTTGAAAACCATCCTCTTTCCATATACTAAAGTGTTTTCCAACATTCTGGAGCTCTGCCTAAAGGCCAGGTCATGGTTTTAGAGGCTCCCATGGTTGGGGTTGGGTTTTGGTCCCTGCAAAGAGCTGGTGGCCTCCCCAGATCTGGTCATTCCAGACTTAAAATGGTATAAAAGGGCAGGCCTTGCCCTTGTGTTTGCAAAGGTGCAAGGCCTGCTGAAAACACCAACTCTGAGGTGGGCTGTGGAAACTCAGGGATTGGGGCAGTTCTGTTTTAAACACAGCTCAGCCTTCGCCTAAAAGCAGACTTTAAAAAGTCACCCACCTCTAAAGCAGCCTGCAGCTTAATCCTGATCTTCTGAAGGGAAAAAACAGTCTTAACAAACTTGATCTGAAAACCAGACCCATAATATAGCTGTGCCCTCTGCCACATTGCAGTGCCTGGCCCCGCGCTGAATTTCAGAGCAATTCCACTGGATTTGTCTGAGGTTTATCAGCTGAAACCTCGTTGTCTCAAGGAAGGCTCCTCACCCTCCCACAGCTTCACAATCACGGCATTTGTGTTTAATAAAATTACCTAATTAGACCATTCTCCAGGGAAACAACCTGCAGCTTTAGGCAAACACAGAAAGATGGTGACTTCCTCAGTGCGGCTGCCCCAAACAGCCCTTTCCTCCAGCCAAACCCCAGGGGAACAGCCTGTTCAGCTGAACCCACTGCACCAGGTAGGCACAGCCCTGCACTGATAAACATCATCAAAGAGAATCAAGACCCACTAAGGGAAATCTCAGCTCTCCACGAGACATCCGGGCCCCCAGACGTGCATTTCAGGTCTGAAAGTAAATACACCCAAGCACTGACACCAATGGAGGTCCATGGGAAAGCTGAATTTTTAGGGTAAGGCCAATGGAATGTAAACAGCAGGGCTGGAACTGAGGAGATGACTCCAGAAGTCTGGCTCCTGCATAGCTCAGTATCAGATATTTACCCACCACGTGAGGACAAGCAGGTTTGCTCACAGGCATGGAAAATGAGGATTCATAGGAGAAACCCTGGATCTCGCAGCGAATTCCAGCATTAAACATTCAGCAAGCGGAAGAGAAAAGCAAACAACAACAACAAAAGAAACCAGACACAGCGTTGAACTCTTTTGTTTTTATAGAATTTTTACAATATATTTCTCTTCATTTGCATATTTTACCCCCATCTGTAGCTCTCTTTTTTACATGTTGAACTGAATAGGAATAAATCTAAAGGTCTGATATATTTTAAACAACTGATAAAAATTGCAAAGTAGTAAACCTGTAAGAAAAGAAATTATAAAACTCTCGGTTTTAGGTGTTTAATGAAAGCAAGTCAAATGCATCATTAGGAACAATATGGTTTGTTTTAAACACATCAGAGGTGATTCAGGCAGGACAATCTTTTTTAGTTGGTTTTTTTTTTGTTTGTTTGTTTTTATATTAGGCACAGTTTTTTTGAGCATACCTGTTTTCCAGACAGTTTTATACAATTCAATAGCATCATCCACATCCATTTGGAACTCCTGCACAATTTTCAAAATGTGATTGATCATGAATATTCATTATTGGTATTCTACTCCTCTTTTTTTAGAACTACCAGAAGAAGAAAGAAAAAAAAAATCAGTGTTTCTTGTCTGTTAAAAAATCCATAATTAATGATTTGAGTTGTAAGGCAGCAACAGATTCAGTGTCAACTCAGGTCACAGTCCTTCAGTTCCATCTAGTGGGTAGAAATTATATTTAGTGGACACTGTTCCCAGACAGTCCAAGACAACTGACTCACAGGCCAGTTACTGCTGGTAGAGTAAGTTGAGTGGTTTGCCTAGTAAGGAACTCTGGCCACTCCTGTGTCATCCTTGCAGCCTCATGTCTTCATCCAGAAAGCAAAAAGTCCAACAGAAATCCAGGTGACTATGACAGAGCCGTGACAGGTTCTGGGCGGGGTTTATTTACAGTCAGCATCCCTGATGTGAAAAAAAGAAAAAGCCTCCTCTGGCTGAGCGGGCAGAGCTGAGCAGCTGCCCCAGCGCTCCAGCCCAGTGCAGATCTGTGATTCCTCAGCCATGGCTTCCCAGGGAGCAGTGAATACAAAGTCCTACTGCTCCACAGAGTTCCAAAGGCTCACCTGCCCCACGGACACAGCTACCACGGACTTAGCAACGTCTCGTTTTGGTGGAGCAGCTGCCCTTTCCCAGAATGTCTCCGTGCCTGACAAGGTGTGGAGCAGCTCATTCCCCAGGGATCCTGATCTGTGCGTTAAAGATACACCACAACTCAGGTAATTCCCTTCCCACCGTGAACTCTTCGAGGAAATCACCTACAGGACGCTCCAGGAGGGGGTTCAGAGCACGATCTCTCTGCTTCATTTCAGTGTCTGATAAATCAGATTTTTCCTGAATCCTGACATTCTCATTTGCTAAGAGGGCCACTCCATTCCTGAAGGCTCCAGCGTGGTGGTTTGCAGTTTTAAGTCTTTCAGGCAGAAAAATCAGGTTCTGATTCAAGCTCATGCCCCGAAGAAGCACTCGCTGTGCACTCACCTGGCTGAGCACAAGTCAAACCAAAACTCTACAGCACCAGAGGCCATCCACAACAACAACAACAAAAAAAGAACCAACAAAAACCAAACCAGGGGATGTGTTACTGCACATTTCCCTCTCAGAGCGAGACTGGAGCTCCCTTAACATTCCAGCCCCAGCTGATAAGCCCATCAGTTCAGAGGACACCCCCCAGAGCTGGGCTCCTGTACGTGTTGCACACTGGTATCTGGGCACCACTCACCTCCTGGACAAGCAGGGTCAATAAACACATCCCACAACTTGCACTTAGTTACTACTAGAGCTTTTGGCTGCCCTTTTTCCCCTACTCTGATGTTGGGGTGAAAAAGGAGAAAAAGAAATTAATTAGTGTTAAAAGTTTTCTGAATTTACATTTGACAAGACCAGTTCCACACAGTGTGCAAGGGTACACAAAATACACTCCCAAATCCTTCTGTGCTCTTTTTGACTCTTTGGAAAGGGAATAACCAGTGTAGTTGTGCAGGAAGGAAGCCAATTTATTTCAGCACAGAAGGTCTGCAATTCATTCCACATTCACTAAGAGGAATGTGGTTATTGCTCTGTAAGATAAGTCTGGATTGATCATTAACCCCACCCTGAGTGCTGGCAGTCTGGTTCCCAACATTGCCAAGGACCTCCTAAGCCACTGGTACTGAAATAATGAAAAGAAAAAAAGCCTGGTGAGTAATTTCTTAAGAAGTGATGGTGTAAGTTCCTCAGTTCTTCACATCACCCTGTGATTGAGGGCCAGCCTGTGCTCTCTGCACTACAAGAACAGGCTATTTGGAATAATACACTAGAGACAAATCAAGGTAAGAAAAGGTGATCCAGGTGAATGAATCAAAAAACAGCAGAACCATTAAGCCCTTGCACGAGGATGCTCTGAAACTTAAATCCTTTAACTGCTTCGCAAATCACCCAGAATTTGTTTTACAACCTGTACTTCAGTAAGAATTAAAAGTTCTTTCCTTGGGGAGGAGCCTCCAAAGAAAAAGCAAACCCGACAGGATTCGAGCATGGCCCATTTCTGCAGAGCCCACCAGACCCTGGTTTGCCTGTTTCCCTTCAGAGCCGTGCAGGAGGTGCTGAGGGATCACTCTGAGTTCAGCAGGGCTTTCTCAAGCTGTCACGTCTTATCCATCAAGTTTCCCTGGGGAGCAGAAGACACCAAGGCAGGGGCCTTCCTTTCTCCTCCTTGAGTTCCCTTCACTCCTTTAGCTCCTGGGAATAAGCCCCACTATTGTTCTGTGTATCTAACATGCTACAATATGTGCATACATGACTGTAGGCGACGCGTGAGTTACTTCAGGATGTGCTTTTTTCATCCAAGTGCATGTTACTGGTACAAATTCTACATCAAGGTGGAAGGAAGGAAGGCTGCAGAGTGCTCATACACTGAAGCTGAAGGAACTTGTCCTGAACGGAGTTAAAGATGTTTGTTCCAATGTCCTATGGACAAACTACTCTATCCCATGCACTCTGGCCTGAGCCAGTATTAAACATTCCAGAAACTTGTTGATTTGTTTGGATAGTTAATGGCAAGGCTGATAGCAGCAATGTTTTTCAGGGCCTAGAAGAGAGAAGGAAAAACAAAGTCAACGTCCAAGATTCTCCTCGATTCAAAACAGCAAAGAAATCCCTGTATGAAATTAAACAGCAACAGAATCCCAGAATGGTTTGGGTGGGAGGGGACCTTAAAGATCATCTCACTCTACCCCCTGCCATGGACAGGGACACCTTCCACTATCCCAGGTTGCTCTGAGCCCCGTCCAACCTGGCCCTGGACACTTCCAGGGATGGGGCAGCCACAGCTTCTCTGGGCAACCTGTGCCAGGTCCTGCCCACCCTCACAGGGAACAATTCCTTCCCAATATCCCAGAACAGCATTTGTGAGTAGTTCATTCCCAAATTTCAGAGGCCTGTCAAGGTACTGTAAAGCCCAAGTACCTTAATATCTATTCTATGAACTCCACTGGGCAATCAGACATCACTCAGTGTCTGTCAGATACCACAAAGCCCCCCACTCTGGGGTTGTACAGTCCTACCTGTGCTGTGCAGCGATGAAGATGATCTTCAGTATTTAAGGCAAGCAAATACTCCTGTAGAGATCCAAGCTCCTGCAGCCAGAAAACAAACAGTGAACACCAATGTTTCTACCAGGTATCATCCTACTAATTAATACTAAAATGCTGCTCATTAGGGCAGTTCCCAAGAGCCAAAGGAATCAGGACGACACACAAGGCTCTGGACGAGAGCACAGTTGGTGACCACAGAAATCAGCTCATTACAGACTCTTCATATGTAATGTTCAAAATCAACTCAAGGAAAACCACATGCAAATACCTCTAAACTATTTATTAAGCCAGCATTCCTCTCAGTGGCTTTAGGGCCTTAATTGCACAAGGAAGAGTCATGACTATTACTTAAGGTGCCGTGATGGGTGAGACGACAGAGTGACACTCAATCAGGATTTGCTGCCTGACTCCACAAGAGAAAGTTGTTTAACCTTTCTGGAGCTCTGATGGATTTAACCAAGACAAAGGCAAACTACACTTAGTGCAACACTGAATGACAGCAGTGAGGAAAGGAGGGATAGAAATGCAGGAACTGCTTACAGTAACTCTGTTTTCTGTCACAAAGAAGAGTTCTGCCAGTGCACGATGGAGAGGAAGGAGAATTCCAGGCTTGGCCATGTCGTGACACAAGTTGTTTTCCATATGGGTGAAAAGCTGCCAAAGTGGCTTCAACAAGGTGAGGTCACAGTCCCTGAAAAAAAAAAAGTAATTTAAATGAAATTGTGATGAAATAGTGAGTAAACCATGCCTGTTTCTTGGGAATGGGGAGGTGGAGGGGGAAAGCAAAACGAAATCAATATTAAGAGAACAAAACCACACATTTGTGACAGGTGGATAAGAAACACAGGGAGCATTTTAAAATCTAAATTCAGTCAGGTGTTTCAGCACAAAGAATTTCACTCTCAAGCAGTGAGGTGGAGAACCCTCATATGCATGATTATGTCTAAATGACTTTTCTAAAACTGAGTGTGCTCCTGCAATGAGGACTATAAAACAAAATAACCACATACATCACTTTGCTAAATGCTCTGGCATCTAGAAATACCCATGCCATACACAATTAAGCTTTCAGACACATGTCCCTTCTAAAACTCAATCACAGGCTTAATGGCACAACTCAAAAGAATAATTTAAAAGTTATTTACTCCACAGAGAACCAGATCATCACCATCCCTTCACTTGTGCGCTGTGATATAAAGAGAACAAATTTCTAGAAAATTAATTGACATTTATCTCTGTCCTGTTTCAGGGTGGGGTTTTTTTTTTAAACTTTATGACACCTTGGACCTTTTTTCCAAGTGCCCAGCCCAGAGCAGTCACTCACCCCTGGGTGCTGCACTGCACTATCTTCAGGAGCAGGTGGATGGCCTTCAAACGCTGGTGACCCGTCTGACGACACGCCACCCCCACCTGCCACTCCCAGATTTTGGCCAGAGGGAGGTGAGGAATTACCCTTTCCTCAGACAGCATCTGCTTTAGGATTTCAAACCCTGGGGAAAAAAAAAAGTCAGTTCAAGCAGCTGTTACTTCTGTAGGGAATCATTCAGTTTGTACAGTCAGTTTTCTCCATATACTGTAAATATATACAGTGTATGTGTAATATAAGTATTGCTCTGGGAAAGGAGAAATATTGAATTAAAATACCAAACAAAAATCTGAGAGAATTCTATATTACACCCTGACATTACAACTCTTCTCTGAGGCACAACTCAGATAAAAATTATGGAGAATCATACCCAAAATTAAAGGTTTTCCCAAATAGGGCAAACAAAACGCAGGCCCTTACTATTGCGGGACATGCAGTAGAGTTGTGCTGATGGCAAAGTATCCCCCAGCCTCTATTTAATTAAAAATATTTAAACTCTAAAATAAACTAACAAAACCTGTCATGCTATATCTAGAAATGAGATCCAGAACCAACCTATTTGAGAATGGATAGCTACTCTTAAAAACACAGTTACAATAATTTCTGTTTTCAATTGTGGCATCTTGGAGGGTTTGCTAAATCCTGTGTGTAATCAGTCACATAATGAGGTTTTGAATGCAAATTACATTGTTATCATTGCAATCTCCGAGTCTCTGTGAAGAGTTTGTATTTCTAACGTCAAGTCACAGCCAGTAAGAGGCATCAGTGGAGCTTCAACTTGACCAAAACTAACCACGTCGTTTCCAAGACACTGAAAGCAAACTCCACGCCAAGAAAAAGCCATAACCACATGCCTCTCAAAGCCCAGCAAAGTGAATAAAAAAGGCCCTTTTCAATCCACTCTGAGCAGCACTTACCTGTCTGAAACCTTCCCAGATGACCAACTGTCACTGTAAACTTATATCCCCACTCAGTGTTACTCATGTCAGAAGTGAATCGGTAGTAGAGTGTGTCCCCTGCGTGCAAGGGAAGGAAGAAAACCCACATTACTTCCTTCTCATTTCACTTTGTTACCTCAACAACAATTAAAATGAAGAGTCTGTAAGGAATTTATCCTAGATGCTGCCATTTAAGAGTGGTGAGCTCTCATTTTTTGGTAACTCTGGAATGCACAGTAGATTGAAAACACAGAAGAGTTTCCCATCTCAAGACAGAAAGGACAGTATTTTTACATTTTTGACAGCTACACAGAGGAAGGTAAAGTCTATACTGTACACTTGTAACTTCACTTTTCCAATTGTGTTATGCATCAGTTATGATTTATGAAAAAAGAACCTCTAAACAAGCAGCCAAGTTCTTTACAACAACATTTGATTTCACTGGTAACAAGGTTTAAAAAATCTGAAAGTAACGTTGCTGCTTTTCTGTATCAGAAAATGAGATTGCATATCTTTTATCTAGGGAAGAAAATTGTTCAACTTAATCACTTAGAAGTGGAAGGACTCTCAGAATGTTTGACCATTTTATAATCAGGCAGTGGCACAAAACACACCCTTACCTACTGTGTTCTGTAATATTAGAGCTGTCAAAACTTAGGATTTCCTTCTGTTCCACAAAAAAAATCCTATCACCCTGGGTCAAACAGGCTAGTTTTTACTGGGAAGCAGAATTCTCAAAGTTTCATGAAGAAGAAAAATTTTGAAAACACCCTTCAGGATTAAAAAAAAAACAACAACCAACAAACAAACTTAAAAACAGTTTCCTTTTTATCATAAAATGGAACTAACGTTCTCTCTCCTACTCGTAGGATAAAGCCCTGCCATCAAATGAAAAGCCCAGAAGCCTTCAAATGCCTGGTGGCAGCTAAAACCTGCTGAGTGAAATCAAGAGCCTTAATCCAGACACAGCCTTGGCTGGAAAGGAACTTCCACAAGGTGAAACTCCAGTTTCACAGCCAAGGCCGCTCCAAAACAATGGGCCTCAAAGTTCAGCTCCTTGGCAAACCTCTGCAACTATTTGGGAGGAAAAGGAGGCCAGAAAGCAGGTTCAGAAAAATCCAAAGTATTTCTACAGAGCACACATTTGCTTTTAACTGTTACCCTGTAACCCAAACAGCCCCTTGCAACCCGAAGTTTGCTAAGGAAGCTCCCAATCTATTTACAGGTGCTGTCAGCACTTGAAGTCAAAGTTTCCTGCAACACTGCAGTGCTCAGGAGGGTTAAAACAATTAAAAAGAAGCAGCAGGGGACTGTGCAGTCCTTCGAGCTCCCTGCCATTTGCTGCTTACTGTGTTATCAAAAATGTGCTCAGAGAATACAGACTGAAGCTGCCTGTCAAAGGAGGGATTTTTTTTTCAGCTGTGTTCTGTGGCAGCAGCTGGAGCCAAGGCACTGGCACTGCCTCGCTCTGCTCAGAGCAGCAGCAGAGCACGGAGACAGAGATAAGCCTATCTTTCTTTTTTTTTTTAATAGAAAAAATGTGCTTCCTGTGGAAAGTAAGACAAGGCATAAACAATGTAAGTGAATATCATGCAGAACAAGGACTGTGTTGGAACAGAATCAAGATCAGAAGTTGTTTCCAGTAGCTGAGAGCGCTGAGGGGTGGAAAAAAAAGGTCACGGCACGACAAAAGATAAGCCCGCGGTGAAGAAACAACTGCAAGAGCAGCACGTCAGAGCAAACAGAGAGGGACAAGAAAAGGACTGAGCTTTTCCTCCAGATCTCAGGAACATCCCCCCCACTGCACTGCCACCTCTCAGCAGTCTCTCTGCAGTCCCACCTGGGAGCTCGAAATCGTTCCATTTCTCCGGAGAGCCACTGAAGCTGTGCCGATCCTGCTGGAAGTCACTGCTGCTGGCCATGAGCAGCTCGTCACAGCCCTCCTCCGTGTTGCACTGGGGGTCAAATTTGATTGAGAGGTAGATGGCACCGGGAATGTGAACCTTATCCTGGGAAATCAAAGCACGTGAGCTTTGTGTTACTGCACTGCCCAGAATCCACTTAAGCTTTCACCACACAAACAAGGGAGACATCAAAAATATTACAGCATCTCCACGGGTGCTTGATATTTTTACCCAGAGCTAATTTAACAGATGTAAAGCACGGCCTGTTGTTCGCATTAGCTGTTAAACATGTACAATTAATTGCTAGCAATGCTTTGCTCTTTCAAAAGGATTAATTGCTGCTGATATTGATCTCATTGCCAGAACCTAAGGGTTTATATGCATCTTAAAAATAAAAATCAGAAGAGTCAGAGCAGCAGGGAAATTAAAAATCCCAAGACTGCCGAAACACAATAATTACTTACCAAACTGTATCAGAAAAATGCTTTCAAACAGTATCAAGAAAATAAAATTAGAAACTGTTTGTGTCAGGGGAAGGTAATCTAAAATGAGAAATACAAGAAAGAAGACACCACTCCTGCTTTCATCTAACAGCAGAAGGCCAGCTGAAACAGATCTTTGGATGGAGGGCTAGGAATATTTGCTCACTAAGGCTTGAAACCACTTACAAATATGATCTCCTTTAAATACATGCACAGTAAAGTTATGCACTTTTCACATGATTGAATTAGGGCTACATTAAAGTGCATTTTGAACACGTTTCTTTACAGGGCAAGGCCTCAGTCATCTGAAACCAGACTTTCCAAGCAAGACTGGACAGATTCCATGTGTGTTTCAGGCACAGAAGTCCCATAGATACACAGGAGGAACTTTGTGAGGCTTCTGCTCCAAGCACCGTGGTGATTTCAGCTGATCTTCAGGCCAGGCCCTGTGACGCTCTCTGAACTCACCTCGAAGTTGGTGTTGTTGTTGTAGGGATGTTGGGATTCCCTCATCTGCACGGCCATTCCGGGCTCCTCCATGAACTGGCAGGCTGTCAGGGCCATGGTCCCCAACATGCTCTCCTTGCACCCGTGCAGCACCTTCTGCAGAATCTGGGGAGGAAAAAAAAACCCACAGCATTAAATACAATTTGCTGTCAAAACAACATTCACACGCTTACATGCTGATGGCTGACACGAGTCACTCCCAGTCACATGGTATTTTTGGAAGAGGGAATTGAGGTACAAAGCAAGAAACGAGACAACTTCACAAATGCTGCCTCCAAGTGTCATCTCCATAAGCACAAAAGATTTCGCTCTGTCCCTCTATTCCAGACCTTTCATTCCTTATCTGACAAAAACATGAAAGATATTGGCTACACCTCTTCCCACAATTGCCAGAATCGTGGCTAATCCATGAAGTAATTAATAGGAAACTAAAGCTGCAATCAAATAAGACAAACAACTTTGTTAACAAACTAAACAGGCACCTCTACCTTCTACACTTACAGGTTTTGATTTGAATAGAATGCCATGTGTTTTAGCCTCCAAATGTACAACTCCATGTGTAAGAAGGAACTGTCAGTATTAATTAAGTGGCTGCAGTGATTGAAAGCACTAGATGCAAGAGCTGTGTCTTTGAAAATAAAATCTCCTAACTCCTCCTACAAAATTTAATTGTGGCTCAGACCAGCAGATTCATCTCCAAATCAGCCAAAAACTGATTACCTGGGGAAAAGCAGTTTAAAAATCAAGGGCTGATTAAAAACCAAGTTCCCTGAGTGCATCCTTTGCCTCCACACACTTGCAGAACAGCCTAAGACAAAGGCTTAGCTTTTGGATTTAATGTGCCTTAGCAGACTTTACACTATCAGTTCATCCTGCCCTTTTCTGAACCCATAAAAAACACCCTGGGGCAACAATTTCCATGACATCCTGAGTCAAGAACCAGTTCTTTTGGTTTGTTTTGGACCTGCCACTTATTACCTTAATCTGACACTCCTTTGTTTTCTTACTGGGAGGGCCAGTGAATAATACTTTGCTGTTAACTTTTGCATGCTATTTACTGCTGTAAATCTACAGAGAGAGAATAGACTTTTCCATTACTCCTTCTCCCTCAGTGCCTCCACTGGGGAAATATCCAGGATGAAGAAAACCAGTTGGTTCCTCATACTGAAGTTATTCCTGCCACTCTTCTCCAGGCCTCTCCCAGTTGTACTGCATCTTATTTTAATTCTTTAATGAGGTGAGGGAGTCAGGTCACACACTTAATGCAGATGAGATTGGTTCAGTGGCATATCAACATCTTCTGGTTTATTTTTAATTCCTTCTTCCAAGCTTCCCAGTGTTCCATTTGCTTTGACTGCTCTGAAGCCCTGAGCTGCCACTTTCATTACAACATTCCACTGTAATTCCAAGAACCCTTCCACCACAGTAACAGGTATTACCATATACACACAGAGACCAAACAAAAGGCAGCTTTCGAAAAGCACCGCCTATTTTACCAATTTCCCCAGATTACCCTCTGGATTGCCTATTTTCAACATAAATTGCCTGTTTTACCAATTTCTCTTTCATAACTGGAAGAGTTGTCTCCAAGGAGCTCCTTTTGCCATTTTCTGTTAACAAAATCAGTACATCAAGACACTGACAGGTTCCAACTCCTTTCTCCAGAACTAATTTAAATTTTGGAGTTTCAATTGAGTTAAAAAAAGGAACTGCAAGTATTTCTGTTAGTCAGAGTCTCATGGCTTGCAGGCACAGGTTTTGCTCACGTTGCCTGAGTGAAATCCACTTACTTTTTCCCACAGCTGCTTCTCCTCCAGCTGCATAAGCATGTCCAGGATGTATGTCATGTGGGCTGGGCCGCTCAGGTCCAGGATTTCCTCGTTGATCGCCACATCATCAGGCCACTCAGCCAACAAGGATGCCAGCACATGCCTGGCATAAAGAACTGCAATTGCCTCGTTGACACGATACAGGTAGTCCCTGACAGCCTTTTTGCTTCTGGAGTCCAGCTCCTTGTGCAGGAGGATGGAACTCTTGGTGCGCCGCTGCTTGGCATAACTGAGCTGGAGGTCACTCTCCGTGTTGGTGATCAGCTTCTGGGCAACTGGGTTGGTTTCCTCTGTTGCTTTATCACAGAGTACAGGCTTGGACTGCAAAAAAAGAAATAAAATAAAATTAAAAAAGCGGCAAGTCTGAAAACAGGCTGTCAATAATTTGCTTCTTTACGTTCGGGTGTCTCAGCAGGCCGTCAAACTGCAAGCTGGATTTGCAAACGAATTTGTTAAAGAGCACAGAAGTGGGATCTCTCATGCAGCTAAAAAGACAGATTTCCTCAAAACCACTGTTTTTGTCAACAGCTCACACTGTCACAGAATCACAGAATATGCTGATTTGGAAGGGACCTGCAGGACCATCGAGTCCAGCTCTTAGCCCTGCAGAACATGACTCTGAACAGCAGTGGAAACAGCAGAGAGAACTCCAACCACAAGTGTGTTAATTTAAGTTGACCTACAGAGGTAAAGCAACCAAGCTGTGCCACAGAATGAAGCAAGCTGAGAGGGACCTCTGGAGATCATTCGGTCCAAATCTGACTTAAAGCTGAGACAACTTCAAAATCAGGGCTTTGTCCAGTTAAGTTCAGACAATTTCCAGGGGTGGATATTTCACAGCCTCTGTATAAGCTGTTAAAAGGCCTGTCTTTTTTTTTCCTTATAATTACATGAAACTACTTCAGGAAGCTCCTTCCACTTTGCTATGCAACTGATAAACAGCTGCACTGGTGACACCAGCCAGGAACGAGCACCCAAAATAAAGTAGAGAGCTGTGGGACCCTGCTTTGAATGCAAAACCTAAAGCTTGCAAGTGCAGCGTCAACTTTACAAGATAAATTCACTGCTTCTTTGTTCTGCTGAACTCACTGGAAGAGAACAGTGATCTGCTGAAAACAGTAGCATGGCATAAGCTTACAGCAATTAGATATAATCTCTCTTGTGTAAGGGGAGGAAATTACAGCCTGCAATCACAATTTGTTCTCCTGAGCTGAGAATCAAGTTCTTTTACTTCCTTAAGGAAGGAATTGCAAGGAAGAAATACTTGCTTCTTGTTGTACCTGCTCGTTTACTTTGACACAGAACATTAATAACAGATTATTTCAGATGTTCCAAAAAAAAAAATTCTCAGGTTTTGAAGTTACTAAACAGAACAGAAATCACTCAGTGCCTAAATTAACCATTTCACAATGGCTCCTGTTTGTGGAGATGAACCTACCAGACAGGGTAAGATGATCATATCTGTATCCACTGCCTTGGAACTCTGCTCCTCCAGCCTCAGGCGCTTGCTGGGCTGCCACTTCTGGGCCAGGGTTCGGATCCTCTCATCCGTGGTTATCACATCTCCATCGAACCTTGGAGGGGGGCAAAACACACACCAATGTGTTTTGAAAGCAATGCAAAGTAAATGAGCGCAATTAAACAGAAATTAAACCTCCCCAGCTCCGGTTTTGGAAAGATTAAACTCTACCTGTTCTTACCACGTGAACGGGCTCCCCTGTTCTAACCAGCCCAAGGGTTTCAGTGTTACAAAATGGCTCACACAGTGTGTCCGTGACATGCTCTGGGTACTGGAAGCCTCGTGGAAGATCTTGATCCCTCCTCAATTTGCAGAATTTAAGAGCCATAGTAGATCTCCATATGGGAGTTTCCACACAGAGAAGAACACGTGATGTGTATCAGAAGGTGGTGACTGGCTTCCATAAATACACCTCAGTAGGAGTTCATTGCCTTACTTTTTCAGACATCAAAACCAAACTGGAACAATTTCTGTTTGGCCCCAGTAAGATTTTAGGTTTTCACCCACATCTAGCAACTGGTTTTGTCTGCTGGACCCAGACTTTCACGTACCTCTTTTGAACCTCCAGAAAAAAAGAATCTGTTCTTTTCATCTGCAGCTCATACATGGCTCGAAGAATATGGAGAGGTGCATTAAGTGCATCATGTGTCATCTGAGAAAGGAGCAAGAAAAGTAGAAAAAAAAAGGCTTTATATGGGAAAAAGAAATCTAAGGTTCTTTGAGGATGTTATAGTATTATTTCCCACTTACAGGTAGAGAATGAATGTATTTAAAATTTGGAATGAGAAGTAATTTAGCAAAACAGTTTATAATGGTTTTGCAGCATTCATTATTTTAATCTAATTTTTTTTCTTTAGAGAATGATACACTGAAATCATAGACCCACAGTCTGTAAATTTAGAAGAAAACCAGCCATATAAACTACCAAATGTTTTATGCAACTAGAAAATGCATAGTAACTTCAAAGGGGGTAAACTAAGTTTAAATACCAAGAAGCATATTTTGGTGGCTTCATCCAAACCCTCCAGAGGATCAAGTTTGTTCTGCTCTACATCCACAGGACCAACAACAGGCTGCTCCACGTCTTGATCTTGTTCCCTTTCTTCCCGTTCAGTATCCTCCTGCTCAGCCAGGGAACTGATATCTTGCTTGGAGGAATACAGCATTATTGACAAAATCTAGGCAGAAAAAAGGTAGCATATGGTGTGACAGCTGTAGGTATTAATAGTGTATCTGCAATCAGCATTTTGGAACAGTATCAGATCTGGACACTGTTTAACACCTGCTATTCTAACGAGAAGTAGCACCTAAAAAAAAAGAAAAACTCCCAAAACACAAAACCAAACCATTTCCCACTTCACACATGAGTTACACCTTCCAGGCTGCTACAAAGACAACTTCAGTGATTAGCTGAAAGCGTGAAAAAAATTGAGAAAACTATTATTTAACCGTTTCAATACATCAAAGGCTTGAGGATCCTCACAGAGTAAAAGTGAGTATCACCAAAAGGCCAGTGATGCCTCTCCACGCTCTTCCCTCCTTTGAAAACATCCCTTTGGCTTCAGCAGAGCTACAGTCCCACATATCAATTAACACAACCCTCGCCTAAGATAAAGCCTGGCTAAGAGCTGAACCACACTTCTCTCTCAGCAATTAACAACCCTCCTGACAGAACATCCACACACACCCCCATGTCCCCGTCTGCACTGCAGCACTACCTCGTGCTCATCCATGAGCAAGGCAGGGCATGCTTTGCTTTGAGGTTATTACTCTGAAAACAGGATGGAAGGATTACTTTCTAAAGGGAAGAATTTTCAAGAACTGCCTAAATAAAACCCACAGATGAAACTGAGTAGATGATTAATGAATGCTTCAGCTTGGATGCTTCTTTCAAATATAATGAAATTAATTAAAATCAACCGCTGCTTTAAGGAAGTTGGACTATTATCTACACGGTTATGATGGACAGAGAAAGTGCCATAACTTTTGAGCTGCTTTGTGAAGCCTGACTTCCCAAAGTGTCCCTTTTCTTACCTCCAAGTCTCGCAGAAGCCAGGTCTTACTGAAGCCAGTTCCTTTGCTACATTTCTTCACTAGAAGCTTGAGCAAACCAGACTGAAGAAAGGCAGCTTGGACCTCCTTAAAGCCATGAATCTGCACACACAGACACACACAAATAAATAAGAAAAAAGGGGAACAATGCATCACAATGCTTGTGAGGCCTTGTCACACAGAAAAATTTCCTGCCCAGGTGGACTACACATTGGGAATTTTTTTCTTTCATTTCCCTAAAATACAAATCTCCACTTCAAAGCCTTTAAGGGGATCATCTAGGACATGCACATAGTAGTAACTGAATGTCTGTTTCGCTCTGACAGTCCAAAAAAAATACAGGTTTCCTCTTCAAACACTTGAGGAGTGAGAAGAGGGGAATGTGAACCTCACTCCATAAAGTGTTCTGTGAATTTCTTCTTCAGCTTTCACGAATGGCTGGCCCCAAAGGGAGGAGAAGCAATCCAACTCCCAGTTCAGACTCACAAATGCTATTTAAAGCCCAGCAACATTTCCAGCCCCTCCAGACTGGGAATGAAAGGAGCCAGCTGTGAGAGAAATGCCCTTGTAGGAGTTCCCCAACGTGCTCAGTCAATCCCCAAGCTCCTGTAGTGCAGGGCAGAATATGAATTGTTATTTATCACTAATAGTCTAATGTCAGGTACCTTCAGAGTTCTGTAAAGCCCCTTCAGAGCCAGTGACAAGACCCAGGTTGTTTCCACTGCCTCAGCATAGCTGCTGTCCAGGCTGGTTTGCAGCAGGTGGGTGGATATGAGGACAAAGTGCTGGAGGTACTGTCTCAGCTGGGTCTGGGAATCACTGCCCTCCTGTTCACATTTCTGAATCAACTGATAGTCTTTCACTACAACAGAGAAAAAACACAGTGTTCTGGGTTCAAATGTTGTGGAGTCATCTACCAGCAGGTATGAGTAGGCTGAGACATGAACACAGGCCCTACATGAATTATGTCCTAATAAAGGTCTTGTACTGAAATCACCTCAGATTCCCTGAATAGCCAAGAAAATATTTCATTTTTTCAATGCAAGTTAAAAATCCCAAGGTAGCTCCTGGCAACAGTTGATTGTCTGCACATATTTGGACATTAGCAGTACAGCATTAAAAGCACATGTTGCATTTTACAATTAAAATGAGGAAAGTTCTGACCTGCAAACTGATATGATGAAATAAATCTTGCCAGTCTAACTGTTTAAAATGTCAACAGTTAAAAAAAAGAAAAGAAAAGCTTTTATGTTCAAATCTTCCTTCAGTATCAAAAAAGCAGTTTAGGTCTGTTGATTTTTCCAGATGTCTTTTCCACAACTTCAACAGTCAAATCTTAGGACAACCTTTGCTTTATTAACTTCACAATAGTAGGTCACGTATGCCAAAGCTGAAAGCCTTTGCTCCTAGGAACCCAACTGATTTGTTACATGTTAAACATTTAACTGGGTCTCCGATTTTAGGGGTATCCAAACTGTTTCATAATTAGCGAATTGTTTTAAAACACTAAGCTCAGGTTTGAAAAGGATAAGACACAAGCAGTAAACAGATCTCAGAAGCTTCACATCTGTTTGTGACCTGCAAGCAGAATTAGTCTGAGGCAGAAAATCAGACACCTTACTAATAATGGAATTCAAACTCTGCAGACCCCCCCAAAGTGCTTTTGGGTTTCCATAAGAAACTGTAAGGCAATACTGTCTGTGATCCTTCAATAAAACAAAAACGCCACAGAACCTGTTTTTCTCTTGCGGGTTTTGATGTCTACAACCACGGCCCTGTTCTTCTCCGTGAAATGCTTCAGGATGATCACGTTGTGGGGCTCATTGGCATTGTCCATGTACACAGAACGAGTGCCCATACACAGCACCTGAAATGGCAGCAGAATCTCAGTCACCATTTGGAAGGCTCATTTGCAAACACACAGTCATGCATCATGTTGGTTACTTTTGCTTACACCTGGTATTGTGTTTTTTAGCTGAACCCTCTGCTTGCTGATCTTTAGAAAACAGAAAGTTCTATAAAATAAATGCCTGCAACAACCAACTTAATGCTACATAGGCAATATATCAGTCTTAGGAACATCAAGAGTGAGACTGGATTGTTTCGCTTGTGTAAAAGTTGTCAAACATATTAAGCTTTTCTTGCAGTAGTTGTAAGTAGCATTCAAAGAAATGCCAGGCAAAACCAGTCTCATTTTTCTTGATTAGATCAAGATTTTGTACAAATTTGATTAGATCAAACTGGGCACAAGTGGAAAGCTGTGAACTGTGGCACAGAGTGTTTTGAGAGTTTATAATGGATGTCCCCAATCAATGAAATCCATCGTATTTAGAAATAAACACCAAAAAGCTTGAACCAATTTCATCTGCTTTAGTACCAATAGGCCACCTACCTCAGGAAAGCCAACCAGCACCAGTAGAGTGAAGATATTGGTGTGTTTCAGCTGGAAGGGCAGCTGCTTGATGCAGTGGTCAGTGAAGGCGGCGATCACACTGTGCCACTGCACGGAGGCGTTCAGGGACCGCAGGATATCTGCCATGGAACTCGCCCAGTCCAGGCCCACACGGCTGCAAAGCAAGGCCAGGCTGCATGAGGAGGGCTGACTACACTTACGTGGGAATGTTCTTCCCCAACACAGTGTATCACTCTTAATCTGTCAGAGCTGTACCTTTCCTATAACAGCTTTGCCAAATATCTGGAGCTTTCACGGCAGCTGACACATTGATTCTGTTTGGTTTTTCATCACTAGAGCATAAATACTACTCTGTTTAATGAAAGGATTTACAGTCCCAAACCAAGGTGTGCCTGAACATTGTCACTGTTAATTGAGAATTTCAGGTCAGAGCTCAGAAGTTTTTGTTGGCATGACAGAGAGTGGTTTATTTCCCAGGTATGGGACTACCTGCTGGCTCTGGGATCACACAAACAATCCAGAGGGACTGGCCTCCTTGCTCTGAAGTTAGTTTTGGAGAAAAATCCTTTCCCCTCAGCTGATGCTCTGGATATTCTGCCTTTAAATTTCATATGCTTTCCTAGTTGTTTGTGAACCTTCTCTGTCAGACACAGCTACACTGAAAAATAAGTGTCACATTTAACAGGCACAACGTTAATCTTAGAATGCTTGAGAGCTTTCTTAGGAGCTTCAAAATCTTGTCCCTCCCTGATGTTTTCACTGCAATTTTACTACACAGAAACCTCCCTCTTGAATACTCTCTCATAAAAGGGCCAGATCCAGAATTCAGCACTGGTCATAGTTACAACAGGACTTTCCCAAGTTACACAATGCAAGAGAATTAATGTCACATAAAAAAAATATGGGGCTTTATTTTGGTTTTCCTCAAAGTTTCCAAACCTTCCTTCTCCCTCTGTGACATGCCATGTAGGCAAGCACAGGAAATAATAAAGCCACTTTTCAGCAGCCAGCCTCCTTCTGGAAGGAAATTAAGATTCCCACTGCAACAAGGGCTGCAGATGCTAAACCCTTTCCACCATCAGGGCACAGGTTTAATTGACTTCCAATTAAAAGGCCTCTACGCACGAGACACCCGTGAAAGAGAAGTACAAGTAATCAGAGATTAATTAATTGGTTTAAAGTAAAAAAAGCACCTGTCTAAACACACAGCTCCCAGACTGAACAGGAGATGAGTTGTCTTCCATCCTTCTGGCACTGCAGACCCATCTCCTGGTACAAACAAATTGTGTTTTGCTGAAAGGATTTTAGTCACTGCAGCATCCACTTCTGCAGGCATAAGCCTCAGGATTAACTGGCCCAGAAGTCCCAGGGTTAAATGATAAGTTTCATTTAAGTGGCCAGCATTTGAGATTACAACATGAAACATCAGGGGAAGTATTTGTTCCAGGTTCATCAGAGACATTGTGGAGCCCTAGGGAAAGAGAAAAAACTCAGTAAGGCAGGGAAAGAAAACAAGGTTTTTAGTCAAAGCCAGCACATGCAAAAGCTCCTGCTCTAATGGTCTATCAAACAGCAGAAGAGGAACGAGGAAATGATGTTCCTACTTTGGTTGTTGGCCTGTTAAACTGACCTACATTGAAGATTTAAACCCTGCAGGTGTTGAGCAGTTAAGACAAACTGTTCACAGATACACTTCCCTTCCCTCTCCCCCTCCACCAGCCCTTGCCACCTCAGTAATGTGCAATGTCTGAAGACATTCTAATTCACATTTTCTAACACATCAGCAACAAGAGCCTGTTTCCCACCTCTAAATCCCTGTGAATTTTATTCATGTTATTGGTGATACCTAGAAAACCACCCAGATTGAAGTGAAAAGAACTAACTGATTTGAAAGGCGGTAACATAGCAGCCAGCAGTCCCAGAATCCTCTTCTGAGAGCATTCAGCAAAAACTTGTTCCTGGCTAGGTATTAAAACCTTCTCTGCTTGCTTTTGGGCTGAATCCTCTGAGAGGGAGTCACCTGCTGTTTAAATACAAACAAAAGAAGAAAATACCCCAAGTGACATTGAAAATAAAAGAAATATGTGATAGCTTAATTTTTATAATTAAAATATAATTTTTTTTAAAATCAAAATTTGAGAGAAAAATATTTATATAAAAGACAGCAGGTAAACAGATTTACACCATTCAGTAAAAACATATAAAAACTATCAGTGCTACAGACAGATCCATTGAACAATCATAATCCTTACAATACTAAACTTTAACAGGAGAAGACACGGAATTTCTGGTTCCAAGCACATCAGAACACACAAATACTGTGTTAGGCCAACAGGAACTTCAATCTGTACACATGAATATGTATCTGGGGAAGGCTACTCTGATTTCTAGAATCCTTTAAACCAGCTGCAAGGTGGTTGTTCCAAGCCATGTGCTTGGCAGCTCTCACAAAGCAGAGTTTGCCGGCATTAAAGGCATTTGCAAATATGCAAAACTCGATTAGGAATAAAAAGACAGCTGTTTGCTTTGCACATGAATGGCTATTTCTGTGACAGGGGAAGTGAGGAATCATTTTTTACCTGTTGGAGAAACAGTCTCATCCACAGACAAGTCTGACTCCTGTCTCACAACAGCTTTCTTTGCAAAGACAGCTTTGCTTTCACTTCCTTTTTTTCCTGCTTTCTCTTCTGCAGGAGGCTGGGTTTCCTTGCGAGTACCTCCTTTCCCCTAAAAATGAAACAAAGGAGCTAAAAGACTGAACCAAAATTTAATACCTGCAGAAACAAGCATGGAAAGAAGTCAGTCATCTGCACTTGACAAATATTTTTTTTCTACAAATGTCAAAACGCTTTATTGGTGAGGAACTTCTTGATGTATTCATGTCTTAAGCTTCCATGCAATTAAATTAAGTTTGTCTATTTAGCTTGTATCTCTGTGCATAAAGTCATTACACTGTAATAGTTTTATACACTGCATAGACTGTTTTATACACTGCATAAAACTGTAGGAAACTCTTTTTCCTACCAACCAGGGGAAATAATTTCAGAAAGAATGATCTTTATCCCTTCCCTCCAACGCTTCTGGGAATCAGTTTTCTCTAACAGGTGATGCCTCTCTGTCCTTGATCAGCTGGATCTAATGAAAAAGTGAACTCATCAACAACTGTCCCTTTGCCCCCTGACTTTTCCCCACCAACGAAATCGTTCCTGTCCCTTATTTCAGTTACACATCCAGAACAGGATGTTTAAGCACCTGAAGATCACACATCTGATACCAGGAAACAACAGGTACTCACACTGCAATGCACGAAGGAGCCTGTGCCGGGTTTCTCATCTCTTCCCTTCCCTGCTTTATCACCAGGATGACTTTTTGGAGCACTGTCTGTGGCAGGACTGCCTGATGCAGTGTCATTCTCTGAGAAGGATTCATCTTCTGGTAACATGCAGAGGAGAGCTAAATTTTTCAGTCCTGAGAGCAAGAAAGTTGTAAAAGCTGTTGAGTGGCAAGACAGACAAAAAGCAGAACTGACACACCTTAAAAGAGACCTGCAAACTTCTCACACAGTTCTTTTGAATACCAACTCCAATCATGTTCATTTAATTATGTAGCTCCATTAAGTAGTAATTCCATTAAAAGTGATGAACAGGTGGTGACATCTTCCACCACAAAGATACCATAGGGATAGAGGTCTTAATTTAAGAAAGTGTTAGAGAAACCTGCCAACAGTGTAAATTAGGAAAGGTGAATTAAATTTTTCTTTAAATTTTCATCTTCTGACCAATAAAGCTGTACATTACAGATTAAACAATGAGTATGAAAAAGTACTTGGTGGTGGTATTATTTCAACTGCTCACAAAAACTATTAACAAACTTATTTGAATTTCAGCCTGGAATTTTTGATACATTCAGCATAGGTTGAATTTGTATTGCCCTGTTTTCTGTAGTTTCTCTGTCTGTAGTTTCTCTTAGTTCACAGAAATCCCCATTTCCAGACAAACAAACAACACCCCCAGAAACTTCCCCTATCACAAGTAAGGTTAAAAAAGTCTTCCCAAGAGATACAGAGCAAAAAGCCTTTTCCCCTGAGTTATTTGCTGTCCTTCAGCTGTCAGTAACACATTACTAACAGAACACGAAGCTGTATTGACTGATCTCTTTACAAGAGCTAAGATGGAAAAAAAAACAACCAGAGAGTTGCCAAGTTGTCTTCAATATTTATGTAAGCACAAAATTAATTTTCTCAAGCTCTCCATTTTCCATCTTCCAGTGACCCTGAACGGCACTTGTTCTACATTTGCTTTCTGCATAAACAGTTATTCTCAGAGAAGTACACAGCAGCTTCCCTTTTCCTTTGGAAACTTTGGAGTGAGTAATGACAGACTTTGGTGACACACTTGCAGCCACCATTGTTTGAGCTGCCTCACCCTTCCCGTGCTGCGCTTTCATCAGGCAGTCCCCGATGAGCTGGATGCACTGATGCTGCAGGACTCGGGCATGGCTGAGGACCTGGGAATCCAGTTTCTCTCCTTCTACTTCCTCCCCATTTGCCAGATCTGCGCTGTAGAGGGTCAGAGCTGCGAACAACAGCCAGGAGTAGTTGTGGACGTACGGCTGGATGAGGCGCTGCCGGTCGCTGATCCGGATGGTCACCATGGGATACACGGTGATGCTGTGGGTGGGCAGGTGGCTGGAAGGACAAGGGGCAGCACTTAGAAAGGCAGCTGCTACCCAGTGTAGTCAGTAACACACAACCCCTTTACAGGAACCCTTTAGGACACAACACATTCCAGAGGTTCCAACTGTGGGCCTGTTTTTTTAGGATCTTGGGTGTCAAGCACTGAAATCTGTTATCTACACAAAGCAGTGTTCAATTCTGCTATCCTGTCACACAGGGCTGGTAACTCTCCTTCTGCAGCTTTCACAGCCATGGCCAGAAAAGAACTCCTCCCAAGTTACTTCAAAGGTTGAGGCAGGTTTGCAAACTACAGAGATTTTTGCTGAACTGGCTCTGTATTTGCCACATTTCCCCAAAGGACACCAAGGAGATGTTCTGATGTCAGGTACAGCCTTGTTTGAAGCCCCATGAGAAGGACTGGTTGTACTTTTATGCTAATTATCTTTTTTTGCCAAGTGTGTGTGTGTGGGGAAAATGACATATTTAATACCTGTCAGAGTATTTCTTTGCGTGGTAGCACCCATAGCAAAGGTCAAAGTCATCACACACATTGCAGTTCATCCTCCGACCTATGATAACTCCTTGGCAGTGATCACAGGCGTATTCCATGTTAACCATTTCATGGTCATCCTCATGGCCTTCAGGTTTAACTCCACCTGCAAGGAAAGATTACCCTGTAAAACCTTTTCGATAAAGGATCTTTCCTAATTCAGATTAGGAAAAGTTCCGCATTTCTGAAGCACCCAGAAAAAAGGAGTTTGGCTTTATTTCACGTATAATTCACAAGATAACTATTTTGCCTTCGAGTGCAGGGTTCTGAGGGGTTCTTTGAGGGCTCTTACCAAGGAAGCAGGTTTTACACAGGTCCATGTCGTTGCACTGCAGGCAGCGGTAGCGGTGCCAGGGCGCGATTTCGTCACAGCCGTCACAGGATATGTCCACGTTCAACAGGTCACAGTAACGAGCTACAAACATGTGCATCTAGAGCAAGACAGGGACACAACTTGCTTGAGTATTATTTTCTGACTTGGAGAAAGCTTGCTTTAGAAAGCAGGAACATTTCCCCTGCCAAAAATGGGTGGAAATCACTTTCTGAAAGTCTACAGGGAGCCAGAGATCCAGCTCAAGAAAATTCAGTTTAAACCAGACTCCTTTAGGCTTTTGAAGGTCTCCTATTTACCCCTTCTGCAGATAAATAAATAAAACATGAGGTCACCTTTCTCTGCTTGTCTGGGTCAGCTTGAGCTATCTTTTCATACCAGGTCTCAAACATTACATCCTGACATTCATCCATCCATTCACAGTTTTGCTTGTAGTCTGCAATTTCATCTTCTTCACTCCACTGACTAAAAGAAAAGCAAGCTTAAAATCAAGTTTGAATGCAATCAGGCTTCCCTTTCATAAAACTTTACCTTTTTTTTTTCTAAAGAACCAAGTGCTATAAAATGCTAATAAAAACAGAACTGTGAGAACTCCCATTCACCTGGTTAGTAAATGACTGTATAGGCAGCAGCTTTTTGCCTGTGACACGTTCTTAAATACATATGGAGATCAGAAAAAACTACACTTATAAAACTTCTGAAATGCTGGCAGATCAGATGAGACATTTAAAAGCTTTTAGGCCTTGACATTTGCCCAGGTGTAAGTACAACTAATATCAAACTGCAACATGAAGGTGTTAAAAACATTTATCGAGGGAAGAACCAGCATTATCTGCCTCCTGCTCCACTGCTAAACAACTGAAGTGTTCCAGCAGCAATCAGGTCAAAGATAAAATCTGAATAGTTTTTGCACTGGCAAGGATGCAAAAGAATTCAAATACTTCAGTTAAGCCTTTGGATAGTGACCAAAATTATGCCATGCTTGTTACTAGTCCTTTTACTGCTTGTTCCAGCACAAAGTTCAGGAGCCCTTCTGGGTAAAACAGTATCAATATTTAGTACCATGTGAAAGCTGCACCCTCCCTGACTCACCAAATGACACTGTCATGGATACTTATGTTCTCCTGTGATGTTGTCATGAGGAGATGTGGCAACTGAATCTCAACGAAGAAGGAAAGATCACTTGGCTCCCAGCTCATATCCAGGAGGTGAAGGAGAGCTGTCTGCACACAGGATAAGGCAGGAAGCAGTGACCTAAATCAAAACCAAAGACAGTAAAACATGACCTAAAGTTGAAATGGTGTTTGGGGAGTAGGGCAGAACAACCCTACACTGATTTTCAGGCTCTCCTCTGCATTAAAGTGAATAACTCAGGTTTATCAATGTATTAAACTTACGCAATTTAGCAGGCAGAGACTACGGAATTTGAAATAAAGGTGGTCTCCTTTATTGGTTCAGCTAAGACGGAGCTTATGCTATTGCCTCAGCATTAACAAGAGGGTTTGTCTCTTCTCTGCACCACATTTTGGAGCAATTTGTTCCCTTTGAAACCTTTGCCGTTTTCAGCCAAAACTGAACAAAGGACTTGAGAGTTATTAGCAGAGAGACTGACCTTATAGTCACAAGAGTCTCACTTCTTTAGGACACACAGCTACAAATCCCCAAAATTCTAACCAGAACGTTACCAAACATGAGTTTTAACATTGAAGCCTGGTTGCAGAATTGCCATATTTATCTTCCCTAAGTATTCCACAATAAATTTGCTATTTCCAGTATTTTACTCCTAAGCTTCAGAAACACATTGTGGAATTGTAACTACAAAAATGCATTAATTCAAGATTTTTAACACTGATAAATCTATTGCGCTTTCCTGCATAGCAGTAATAAAAAGCCAACTTGGCATTTTTGAGCACAAGATCCTTATTTAGTTCTGTAAATAATACAAAGTATAGTCTGATTAAGTCAAACTTAACTAAGGCATTAAACAACAAATAACAAGGGAAGTGGTGTGGAGGAACAGTGAATAAAATTCCCAGAAATAAGGCCAGCAATGCACTGTACCTGTCATTAATAGCACTAAATCCCTTCACAGAATTAACCAGGAACAAAACAAGCTGATAGTAGGACTCCCGAATCTCTCTGTGTAGCTCAGCACCACAGCCTTCCAAGTTTCCAAAGTAGCTGGAAATAAAAGAAATAAAAGAGTCAGTTTAGTAGCCTAGAATTCACTGTTATAATTTTAGCTAGGATGCTTTGTAAACATGTTACAAATAGGTAATTTTTTTTAACAGAACAACAACTGCCCAACCATATCATGGATATGATCTCCTCTGGCTCTTTGTGTGGGAGCACGTCCAGGAACTGATGTCAAGCCAACAGCACTGCAGACCTTGGCTTGACATCCACCCCTTTGGCCTCTGGCACATGAGGGGACTGTGCCACCCCACAACAAAACTGGTCTGGCACGGCCATCACACCCAAAGTTACAAGAATTCAGGAAAAAGCAAATGTTACAGCGTGCACCAATCTTGGGTACTGTTCTGCCAGATACTTTGTAAATCATGATGACACCTAAGTCCACAAAAACTATCAAGATGCAATGCTGCCTAAGTAATTACAAGTTCAATTAGTTGGATCACTACAGGTTTCTCTTAGATGAGAAAGAAACCAATCTGGAACCAGACAGGAACTATAACTACTCTTTGAGTCTGCTGTGATCCGGTTTGGACTGCAAAGATGTTTCCAGGTGTCCACACCGTGATTCAAACACATGATACCTACTGGCATGAACAGCTGTGCAACCAAGTCCCACCTGAAAATAACTATTAATTTTCAGTTTTTTTACCTGAAGCACACAAGAAATGCACAGCAGCCTGAAAACTGAACCTCAAGTCGTAATTTTTGTTATCCATATGGATTGAAAAGCAGCAACTTTCTACTGTTTTCAACACACATGACTGGGGGAGCACGAGGAATGGCTGAGATTTCTCCAATAACAACTTACTTTGTGAAGTCTTTCTGGCAGGCCAGAAGCTCCAGGAGGAAGAGCACACAAGGAGGGTGAAAGCAGTGTGGCTGCCCAAGCGAGTTGAGGCACTGACGGATTGTCTTGAGCACTTCCATGATACTCTGACCTTGGGATTTTCTCAAAGCAAGAACCTTTAAAACACTAAGAGCAAAAAAACCCAAAACAATGAAAACTTCAAAACAAATAAATCACAGTTCAAGAAGTGCTTGACTAATCACCCAAGATTTGTATCTAACTTTTCAGTTCTATTTCAGCAGTGTGTTCCAGTTGGGGTGAGGGACAGAGCTTCAAACAGAATCCAGCACTTCCTGCATCATCCCGAGTTTTAGAGCCCAAAACAGACAAGCTGAGAATGGGAAATCTCTCTTGTGATTAACATTTTCAGAATACCAGCTAACTTGAGATGCAACCACTCTCTGTGTGGTATCAAGGGTTGGTAACGGTGATACACCACCTCTCTGCTGTTTGTAGATAAAGAGCAAAATGCCCCTGCAGACAAACGTCAGGAAACAAGATAATAAATTGCCAAGTAATCGGGTTTTTTTTACATTCTGTTCTACGTGACAGAAACAAATGAAATTAAATAGGACTCTCTGAGCCACTACATGGTCATGAATAGCTGAAGTTTTGATACATAAGTCTGACAACTATTCATACATAAAAAGCTTCTCAATGCTTGGTGGTAAAATATGTTTTATTTCTCCTGAAGGGGTGTGAAGATGAGCTTCTGTATTTTTATAACTGGAAACATTTTCGATTTGCTTACCTCTCATGTGACAGGGACTGATCCTTTATAAAGTCCAATATGTTCTTCAAAATAGGGTATTTTTCCTTCACGGTGGGCACAGGCCTTGGCTCCTCCATGGATCGGAAGGACAGGAGCCTCAGTCTTCCCCGGCTCAGCTGAGACTTCCGTGTAGGGGTGGAAGGAGGCGATGACACATCTTCTTGCTGGGAAACTGCATTTTCAGCAGGTTTACTCTGAAATGCAGCTGCTGCTTCTGTTGGGAGGGGGTCTGGAACTTGTTTAATCTTCAGCTCAGGCTGTGACTTCTGGCCCCCCTCTTTTGAAACAGGGTGAGTTCCCGCACTGGGTGGATGTGCTGCCTGGAAGTCCGTGTCCACCACTGAGCCTTTTCTTTGGCATTTCTCCCTGACAGGCTCCTGGGGGTCATCCATGTCTTGGGCTTCCAGACTGTCCAAAGCAGAATCTTTCGTCTTTGCTCTTACAGGCAAAAAGTTCAGTAACAAAAGGCTCTTCTGCATGCAGAGTTTTGCTGCAGCATAAAAACAGTGAGAGTTAAAAGTCATGACAATAGAACAGCAAACTCGCTGTCTTCTGCTAAGGAAGTGATTTATATTATTTTTTTCTGAGCCCAGACAGCCAGAAAATGCTGGGTTTCTTGTTATATTGATCATGACACACTATCAGTTGGTAAGTTTATATTTCCCAATCTGAATAATCCCACTGAACCATGTGAAGTACACAGTAGTTAATGAGCACACATTTTATTCTAACAACAATCAGCTGCTATCCTAGCATCAGTTAACTGTGGCAAGAAGTATCTACAAAAATAGATGAACATAAGTTCAGAACCAGATGACCGAAGTGAGAGGTCACTCCCTGCAGAATTTTCTCACATTCTGTTTTCTGCAAAGAACAGCAGAGCACAATCTCTGACAGCTCATGCAATGTGCACTGGGTTCTCTCTTCAGGTATTAGAAAGTAACCCCAGCTGCCAACTTACCTCTTAAAGCAAAAATAATGTCCTAAGATTTACAAGGCAATGCTTTAGTAAACTCCCTGGAATGCTTATACATTTGGGAAGGCAACACTTACCAAGAGTTTCTGGGTTCACCTCACTTGCTTCTGTGTTCTGCTTCTCCTCAGTATCATTTCCCCTCCCCATCAGGGATTTCTGCTTCATTTCCAACTGCAGACAGGATGTTAAAATAGTTAAGATATGATTCCCCCTGAGTGTCTCTACAGCAAGGCAGGATGAGGACTGTATTGCTCTAAAGCAATTTAACCTCAGGAACACATGGTAGTGGTTACTATTCCCCACTGCAGTGCAAACCACCCGGAGGCTCCAAGAGCAGCACCTAAACTGCCAGAGCTGCTCTAGGTTTGTAGGCTGAGAGCATTCCCCGTCTTGTGACTGGATGTGCATTAGCACTCCAAGGAAAAAAACGCTTCTCCTTTACCCCCACGCTCAGGAAAAGACATATATATCTAGTCATGAGAGAAGGTTCTCCAAAAACATGTCATCTCACTGTCAGATGCAATGGGTGAAGGCAACTACTGATCTGAACATGCATCTGCACTCACTGCAACTCCAAGATAACAAGCTGCCAGGAATTCTTAGGCAGGAAAGGGTCACATGATACTAGAATGATGTTTAAGACAGATTTCTTTTTATTCTCTACCTCTAAAGAACTCCAACTGCAGTGTAATAATCTTCCTAATAAACATTGCACATTCTTACTGAAAAATAACACAAATTTAACTCATTGAGTCAAATTCAGTCCTAAATACACATGATGGCACATCTGGAGCAGGGGGAAGGTGGGGGGAGACTGTAAAACTACATTGAAACATTTAAGTTCAAAGCTTAGAAGTAAATATATGTTCTTCCTAAGTGAAAGCATTTGACTTACAATCACTGAAGGAAAAGGTTGTTCCACCCTACTTAACATTGCATTGTAAAACATTAAGGTAAATCACATTAATAGATATCCCCCTGAGTGATCTTACCATCCACATTCTAATGGAATCAGCCAGGGCATATACTTGTGCAAACTCATCACACAAGGGCACCTTGCCTCCACTGTTGACTGGAAATGAGAGAAAGAAGAGTCCTGTTTATTTACAGCTCTGTTTTTATACAACTACTTAACTAAAATTATGCTACAGCTCTCCCCTCATCTCTCACTCAATGCTTGGAATTATGCCTGTGAGAAAAACAGGGAATAAAACCTGCCAACTTTCATATGTCTTAAATACATAAACTGCACCTTGACAGAGTTATTTACCAAGTTAAATTATGAGTATCTTTCTCATCTCTTCCCAAAACTGACGCCTGAAGTCACGGAAAATAAAAACCTCTCCCTATACACACAAATATCACTGATGCAAACAGAAACCAGAATAATCACAAAATGCCTAGTATTAACTTAAAGCTCTATAGACGTATTTCTTTTCTCTACTGCTTTATGCCACAAATTTCTGGAATGGACCTTCAAGATCAATTTACAGAAATTAAAGACCTGCCAAAACAGTTTCCATGCAAACTGGCCCGAGAATGACGATGGAGAAAAAGACATTCCTACTCTGTCTTCCCTTTGCAATTCCCCCTTTTTTATTCTTGATTTCCTTTCTTCTTTTCAGGGTCACTTGTCCCTACTTCACATGGCACAGGGAACAGGGGCCTGAAATGACTCTGCCCCAGCACAACTGATCTAACAGTAGGATGGATTTCTCAGGCACTCCATAATAATTTCCTGTGCTACCCCAGTTTTCAGTCTCACTCAGAAAATGAGCCCAATTGTCAGACACAAACAAGATGACTAAAGGCAGTAACCACATCAGTCACTGAGTCAGTCTCTGCGTCAGTCATTTTTACTCAGAACTTTATAGCTCAATCATTCTCTGACCCTATGAAAATGTAAGATGTTTAGTGTCAAAATTGGGACAGAGAGCGAAAGCCTAAAAGGAAACCCTTCAAAACCAAGTAACATCTTATTATCCAATACTTCCAATAATTCAAATACTTCCACTAAACTTAAGGGAAGGATGCTCCAAGTTAAAAACTTGCTTGTTTTACCTCCTGGAAAGTTGTAATACAACGGATACTGTACAAGTTAAAAGCAAAGCACTGCTTTTTATTTAAAAAGAAAATTTAAATATGCATTTTGAGGGTGCCAAGGTTAGTTTCCACAATGTATTTTGGGAGGTAATTCACACCTCCTCCAACCTCAACTGTTAATAACATATATAAGTTGTTTCTGGAATTTTAGAAGAGATACAGTGAGGTGGAAAATGATCCAAGAACCTCTAATAATTGGGAGCCTCCCTATTCTGAATTAAAGCCCCAGAGGACATCACTACTCTCTTCAGGCATAGCTCTAGAGGATCAGTAGCTTCTGATGGTTATTAATATTTTGCCAGTGCTCCAAAGACAAAAATATATATTAATAAAAAATAAACACTCTACCTAAATGATACCTTTATACAGAACATCTTCTTTAAAACTGGCCCCACTAAAACTGATCTTTAAAGGTTATGAACTGAGCTGTAAGAGAGCCTTTTACAAACTTTTAAGTCTCCATTATTAAGATAATCTAATAATATTAGAGTTACCATATTTTTGAAGCTTCTCAAATAAATCTGGAGTGAGATACACCAAAGCAGCAAATGTTGAGTTCACAGCTTGATCAATAGTAGAACCAGCAACTATATCTGTCTTTGGGGTCTGTTTTTTACATGCCTGTATAAGTCCTTTGAAAAGTTCAGATTTTTGCCCACTGAAGTCCTGGGCAGGATCTGATTTTGCAAAGTCGATAAGAAAGTTACGGCCGAGGTCGTGGGGAGAGCTCCGAGCCTGCAGAGGGTGGCAGAGAACAGCGATTTTCATATTGTTAGTAACACTTTGATATTACCTGAGTAACTGTTGCAGCTGCTTTGGTACAAGGAAGTCAACTTGCAGCTTACCCAGCGCAGCTGAACAAACTGATCTGACCAAAGACAGCCCTGCACAAGGTGGGGAGTGAATCAGATGATCTTGGGAAGGTCCCTCCAAACCATTTTATAGAATCACAAAACAGAATCACAGACTGGTTTGGTGGGAAGGGATCTTAAAGCTCATCCCTGCCAGGGGCAGGGTCACCTTCCACTCTAGACCAGGTTGTTCCAAGCCCCGTCCAACCTGACTGGATTGATTAATTTCCCTTATTATTATGATTATTCCCTTTCCTCTTCAATATTTGAATTAAGCAGCACAAGTGATGACAAGTTTAGCAGAGCAGCATGACCTTAAGGGCATATAACCTCCATACATCCAAATGCACCTGGGTGATGCCCAGGGATTCCCGTGGAACAAAAGCAGGGTGGAAGTACCTCTTTTTTCTCTTGGTGCTTGGTACTGCTCTGCCTGGCTCCTGGGGCTGCCTCAGGACACATCTGATGCCTGAAGACAGGTTTCCACAGAGGGGAATTTAGAACTGATGCTACTTTCAGAGGAGGCAAGTCTGCTTCACTACCTAGTTCTGCAAGAAAATCAAAACAGGTGCTTCAGTGACTGAATATTTTTCTTCAATTTTACAGCTCAATGAAAATGATAAATGTTACACATCCAATAGGAGAGAAAACAACCCAAAAAGTTAAAACAAGTAGACTAAACAAGTAATTTCACAATGTTCTCTGTTTCTCCAACATGGTACAGAGAAGTGATTTATCTTTTCTTTAATGGCAGCATCAATATCTTATAGTGACAATGTTACATTATGGAAGGACTTTAAATGAAACATTTTTGCTGCTCTTATAACTATAGAAATTCGCCAATTTGCAAGAGAGTTTAAAAGCTTTTTCTCTTACTAAAGACATAATAATTTGCTATATGTAAGGGTGCTTATATTAAAAAAGGAATGTAATATTCTATAAGAACACTTCAATTAGTTCCCTAAATTCACGGGTAAGTAGCTGCCTAATTCTCCAGACACTGACCACCTGATGGCAGCATGATCTCTTGAACCTTGTTAAATTTATCCAAAGTGGTGAACGGATTCTGATTTAGGAAGCTAAATAGAAGTGTTCTGGTTGTGAAGTTAGTAAATAAATAAGTTGCTTATTTCTTTTCTTTTTATTTCCTTATCTTCACCGGCCCAAATCCTAAATGAACTCAACCACCGGAATTAACCAAACTTCATTTGTGAATTCAAATTTCAATCAACACCAAAAGTGAAACTTTAAAAAAATCACTTGTGTTCTATGCTGTGTATTTTTTCTGGCTGCATATTCACCCCACCTATGGGAACATATTACTCCACAAATTGAATTCAGCTTGGGGTGTTTACTCCCAGGTGGCCACATCTTCCACGGACTTGCGACACGGCAAGTCGAGAGAAACACAGAAGGAACTTGGTTTACCCAGAACGTCCCTGTATTCCTGATCCATGTGGAGCCCTGGCAGGCACTCACCTCGTTGGGATTTCAGGGCCATGCTTCGGGAAGCCAAGCGCCCCATCAGCCGGGATACAAGAAGCTGTAAATCCAAGCCCCAAGACACGGCGACGTCGGGGAGCCCGTAAGCAGTGACGGAAAACTTGTAGCCCCACTCATTATTACTGCTGTCAGAGTGAAAGAGAAACTGCAGCCGTGGGCCAGCCTTAAAGGTCACTTTCTACAGAGCAACAAAACAGTCATTTTGCCAAATGTACATGACAGGAGAACGTTTCAGGGTAATGAATTCCCTTCAGCAACTCTGGGGGTTTCAGTGCTATGTGCTGTCTGTGACACATCTAACTTCCCCCACCACCTCGATGAGAAACCCACAATACTAAGCAGGGAAAATTTCTATTTAATAACTTAATGGGATATTTTATAGATGACTGAGCTTTAGAGCCACAAAACAGAGCAGTGTCCCATTTGAACAGGTCTCACTTCCCCACAGGAAGGGCCACGCTTGTCTCGTGATGTAAAAACTTGTGAGGGCAGAGTAAGTTTTACCCATGGAGTTACTGGCAGTTAAACATGATTATTCCTTTTCATTTTTATTGTCTGCTCTTTTGATAACAGCGGCAAAGAAGGATTCTTTACTCATTCACTCCTTTGCTTTGCAGCATTTCAGACTTTCTTCCTCACCTCCTGCCCCATCCCCCCCCCTCAAGAGGGAATAAACACACCCACACACAAAATCCCACATCCTTTTGGACAGTAGGTTTCCACAGGAGCCACAAGGATTTCCTAAGATTGGATATATCACTTGTTCAGAATTTTAAAGGTGCTCACCTTAGGCCACTTCTCAGTGCCAACCTTTGTATCGTAACGAGTTTTTGCCCCTCTGGCATCAGTAAACTCCAGGTAATCATACCTGTGAAAATTGCAATTCATTACTTCCTAATTTACTTCTTCAGTTTTTTGGGGGGAAAATGTTGGCTTTGGGATGTTCAGCAGTGCATCCTGTCCCATCTTTCTGAACCACACCTTCATTTTTTTCATGTTCCAGTGCAGAAGTCCCAGCAAACACTGTTTTCTGCAGAATTTTCCCAACCCCTCAGTAATTGGTGCCAAATCCAACATCTGGCAAATGCCTTAAATAAGCAGTAGCCTGATCTGTTACCAAGAGAAGCCAAGCCAATAGTTTTGCCTAAAGAGGGCAAAATAAACAGCACAAGCACAAACTGTGGTGGTTACAAAACAGATGGAGGCCAAAGGAAGCAAAATTCCTATGAACAGCTCAGCACATTTGCCAGGAGAAGTGGCTTTTCAGCACGAGGGCAGTGAAAACACACACTGTGTATTACCCTGGACAAGGAAATTGCAATGGCATGTTTGGAGCGCACACTGAAACGTGAATTGCCCCTCTGGAATCTGACACAGCACAAGGTTAAATTACCTCCTTTCAGTTTCACATTTTTCATCAAATTCCACCTCAAAGTAAGTTGCCCCATGGCACAGGAAGACTGAGACCTCATGGCAATTATTCTCATAGTTATGAGGTGATTCCATAGTCCACGTTCTCAACACCACAGGCTGCTCCTGCTGCCAGCTTTCCATTTCCATCTGCACAACAGAAATGCACTCTGAGATCCAAATCTAAAGCATTTTTAAAACATCACCAAACTAGATTTTTATGCCCATACTTGCAAGTTGCCAGATTTACATACAAATGGCATTTAAAAGGCTACAGCACCGATTTACACTGAAACCAGTTCTAAAGGCATCCTTGGTAATCATAGTAAGGAAGCACTTCTAAAGCAAATTCCAGTCTGCTGCAGGAGGAGACAGTCTCACCCAGAAGTGACTACAAGTCTCCAAGGATGACAAAAAGGAGTCTGGATGACTAATGCAGATTTAAAACATCTACACTGCAGACATACAGACTTTGTTTGCATCCCCACAAGCAATGAAGCTAAAAATATTAAGCACAAGCTATTTTTCATTTATTTTCCTCTTCACCCTCAGAATCTCTCCTTCCTATCCACCTTCTAGCCTGCTCATTCCACTGAATGCTTTTGTTTCCCTGTGTTTAACAGTGCCTGTGTCTTCGGTTACCTTGTGAGGTTCACTACAAAGGCTTTTCAGTGGTTCTATCAAAGTGCTGAATCCCTGTAGCAGAGTACAGTGTGGAATGTCTAAAGTGCAAAAATCCAGCAGGAAAATGACCTAGGAGGAAACACAGACCTCATGAAAATGCCCCCAAAACACAGCCATGCCACCCAGAAACAGGACAAACCCCCGCCCCGTTCACTTACCAGCTGACGAGTTGCCATGGCAAAGACAGAGTTACTGATCTTTTCTACTACAGTTTTGCCACTATACTGTGACAAGAGGGACTGCAGAATCGTCCTGATGTTTGACAGGAACTGGCCCACATCTGAAGAGGGAAAAAAAAAACCAAACCAAACCTCTAAGAGCCACCTCAAGGATTTGCTCTCACAACCCACTTTATCCAACATGAAGTGCATGTGACGTGCACCAGGACACAGCAGGGAAGGATCTGCTGCCCCAAGGCAGTGACACCCACCAGCTCAGAGAAGTTCTCTGTGATGTTTCTATTGAGGAAACATGTCAGGCTTGTCAATGATAACACAGAAAAGATGAGTGATGGGTAATTTAATCAAACACTCCAAGACTGTTTCAACAACCTCAGTGTGTCCAGTAGCCTCCCTGAACAGTTATTAAGCAACAAGGGAGGGTAGGAATTTTTTAGCTTTAGCCTTACTCCATTTTTAAATGTAAGACAGGAACACAGCAAACTTATTTACTTAAAAATAACATTAAGTAATTTTATATAAAATTACACCTCTGTTAAGTACTTGGCCCAATTAACAATTCAATACTGAGCAGCTGCATTAAAAAAAACCCAATCCTCCTCAAAAAAACCAACAAAACCCCTTAGAAGTGTCCAGCTTCTTCAGCAAGTTCCTTTCTTCGTGCCGTCACAAATATCTAGCAAAATATATATTTTAAACCCAGAAGTTTATCAAAATAAGGGACACCTAAACTAAAGCGTTCAAATAAAAGTCTGTAATTATTTGTAGTTTGGGTTTTTTTCCAGTACTTGACCGCCAAACTCCCTGAAATGCTTTCAGGAGATCCTCCCAAGGTAAGATTATCAGTACAGCTAAAACTCCAGGTTGCTCAATGTGCCTACAAATGACTTCCTAGAGAGATCAGGAGTGCTGTGACAGACAGGAGTGTGCCTCAGGCAACCTCTGGTGATCCCTCATTACACTGCAATTTGCAGAATCACGTTCTGAAGTCCTGTATTGCACCACACCTAACGCTGCTTTCACTCCCCAGCACTTACAGTTTTTCAGTATTTCTACGGCAAGATCCTTGGCTGCGTGATCAGCGCCCTTGAGCTGCAGGTAGCACCAGGACAGGAGGCTGCCCTGCACAGACCAGAATAAGGAAGCCAAGACTGTGCCGCTCTCTTGCTGCGCGACATCCAGCATCATCATTTCACACTGAAACGATAAAGAAGAGCATTTAAGAATGCAATGCAGCCTCTTCTGCTGCAGAATGACACACAACATGGAGCTGTGTGTCAACTGTGATGGACATTCTCATCCCACTCACCCCAGAAAAAAAAAAAAAGGATGAAATGCAAATGACAGGCAGAATGTGTACCACGAAGCAACTGATGGGCTTTGTTTTGATGTATCCCAGTTTTAAATAGGAACAGCCACATATGAGTCACTCGATGTTCTCAGCACATTTTCTCTCCATATGCCAATGACCCTCCTCCATTTCCACCTCCCTCAGCGACAAGGCCAATTCTACCCTCTCAAAATGGGAGGATCACTTCTGCATCCGAGTGTCCCTCCCCGTGGAAAAACACCACATCCCATACATTACCTACTCTACTATTACACAGTGTTAATGTTTGTTTAAGGGAAAACACTTCAGCTGGTTGGAAAACCTCATCCTACCAATGCACAGCCAGGAATAGCTGCATGCAGAAAGAGAGGAGAGCTGGTTCCTCAGCACCCATCTCAGGCAGGCAGCGTGTGTTTGAATGCACACAAAATCCACGACAAAGGAGCAGGAGCAGTGCCAGGACAGTTACCTCTCGTGCTGCCACAAGCAGAAGGGTGTCCATGACTGACAACACTTCACTGATGTCAAAATTTGCAGAAACTCCTTTCTCTGGTAACAGTAAGAGCCCACCAGGATCTTGATCACTACAAGACAAAGATCTTCTTACTGACCAACAGCGAGGAGCACAGTTCCAAACCACACATGTAGCTATTCTTCTGTGACAAATCTGTCGAGACCCTGCTGTGTAATTACTTGGATAATCAAAAGTTTGTGTTCTGATGACTCCAGACTGGTCAAATCAATAACAACCATCACCATGGGCAAACACTCACTTAAAAACTTGGAAGACAGCCCTGGAGAAGCCTAAGAGCCACACAGTGTGATTGCAGCACCAGCCTTGGCCAATGTTTCATACAGTTATTCAGTTAATAAACATACTGGGGAGTAGCAGTATCTCCTTTCTACAGCAAAATCACTTGATTATTTTGGAGATTTATTTTCCAGGGGAGTATCATTTCTAAAAAGGATTAAATATGAACTTATTAACAGATGTGGGATATCAGACAAATATTTCCAGTTTCAGGACGCCTTACCTGAAGTGGGTACACAAGGATCTGAAGGCAAGATGTACAGATTGCTTATGTTCTTGCTCTGTGATGTTTTTCTAGAAAAGGAAAAAGATTTAATTTTTATGATACATTCTAGTTCCCTCCTCTGTGAGAAAGAATTCTAATTTCTGCCTTCTACTATTCATTTTTGGTAAGAAAGGCAGGGTTAGCTCCTCTTTCTCTGGATAAGAGCAGAGAGAGAGAAAGGGGAAAAAAGGGTAAAAGGAGGCAAAGAAAAAGAAAATAAGGGTTTTACTTGAATGGGACAAAAATATGCATTATTTGACAACAACAACTCAGATTTGTCCTCTTTTCTGCAAGGTTCTAAAGCAGGTTCTAAACAATCAATCAATCTCTCATGTAATGGTTTACCATCATGGTGAAGAGCTGGTGTCTCCTGGTCTGTCTGTCTGGGAAAAACACTGCAGCTCCACTGAGTAGGGTGTTCTTAACTTCCTCTTTGAGCATTTTCATGGGCATGGAGTTACTGTCCCCCATATCCACCACTGCTCAGACAAAAAGGAAACAAAATGACAAGTTCTAATTAATACTAATATGTTAGAGGCATCACTGAATTCAGCATGTTCAGACTACAGAGCTTCAAGCCCTTCCAAATCCCCTTACACCCACGGAAAAGGAGGGGAAAGTTTTTTAACTTCAGCAAGAAAGATTTGTCTAAGAATATATTTATTCGCTGAGTAAATTAGTTCTAGGAACATTTTGACTTGAAAACCATCAAAGCTAATAAAGTTTCCAAGATGTGACAGATTCTATATGAACTGGATTCCCTCTGGTTCACTTTGCATGAGACTATTCAAAATGCACTTGAATAGAGAATGTGCCACCCTCCTCCCAGTGCAATCTGATGTGTAATTCCCATTCTCTTCATTGGCTCCAGAATCTTCCTGTAAACCTTACAGGCTCCTTGTAAGCGCATTTATATTCATGTGAAATTTCAGAAATAAATGAACCCCTGTAACACTGAAGGGTCGTATTCCCTGCTGGTTCAAGCAGGAGTTTTCTATTGCAGCTGTTTCCAGGCCACACAGTGTCAGAAAAAGCTATAAAACCATTTCTTTGGGTCAAGCAAAGTTTCCCTGTTACAGACTTGAACTAGCACACGCTGACCTGAAGGAGGAACAAAGGGACAGGAGCCAACTTGGCCTCTAAGAATAAATATCTCCTCCCAATTTTGAACAGGCAAAACACTTCACATATATTGAATAAAAATTACCTTCACACAAATGTCTATAAAGCTCTTCTGCAGCTTCTGCGTGACCAGCTGTTTTGCTCTGAGGAGTTTCTTGAGGTTTAGCAGTTTTGTTGTCTCCAGTAAGTACAGAGAAGCAGCTCTGGAGAAGCTGCAACAGCAGTGTTTGAGCAAAGATACATTCTTCCCTTGGGCTGCGAAAAAACAGAAAACAAACTGAAGCAAAAACCAGAAAAAAAGATCTTCTGCACCAAATAAATTATGCTCTGAAAGTCACCATCTCAGATAAAAAACACTGAGTGAAGAGCACACACAGCCATAGCCATCAGCTACATTAATCTGCAGATCAAGCTTCCACATAACATTACAGCTAAAAGTCCATATGGCAGCAGTAAGAAAATGTGATTTATGTAAATGATGCAGTTTAGGAAGAACAAACTGCTGTAACTAAACTCAGCACCCTTTATTTATACACACACACACACAGAGATTTGTGCCTCAGCAGACAGCAAAGAAGTGACTTACTTTTGGTGAAGTTTATTGTAAAAATTCCAGAACAGCTGCAAATCAAGACCTGTGAAGTCTAAAAATGACTTGTATTTTAAGCCACTCTCCTTCTGCTGAACCTTCAAAAGGCAAAGAAAAGGCAGGATTGAAAATTAACTCTATACAGAACACATTTATAAGTAGTAAATCCCTGAGCACTGGGCTTAAAGCAGGCAGGTTTCCTATAAATTTGCAGCTGCATTGAACTCCAGTTTAAGTTCTCTCATTGATATTTCAGTGTCTAAATGTGACAGTTCGTGCTGAAACCTTCTCCTTCACTGAGCTCTCTCCTCTTTTCAGGTGTCAGAGCTCCCATCCCTGTCCTCCACCACTAAAAGACTTTCCAGCTTCCAACTCTCCATCTAATTTGACTGAAAGTAAGAAACAGCCAAAATGAGACTGACTGCCCACGGTTCAGAACTGAAGCTGAGCAGACACAGGCACACGTACTGAAAGAACAAGACATCATTTTGACACGTATCCCCAGGGGCTGGGGACATCACTCTGACACCCAACAGCACACACCAGTCACAGCCCCTAACTGTGGATGTATTATTTCAGATAAAAAGAGGGATGTTTTAATCTATGAAATATTCTCAGCTTCCTCTCTGTGCACCTTCCCAGATATTTGCTTCAGAAATAGCCACACTAACAGACATGGAGCATCCCCTGTTCCACCTACTGCTGAAAAACACTTCAGGACCCAAAGTGAGCACATTCCGTCACATTCAGTGAACATACACAGGATGCTATTTTCCAGAAACCGTTTTTTTCTCCCCAACATGCTTTTTAACCACTGTCAAAAGTACCCAGACCTCTCTTTACCCATTTCCAGCTTCTGTTTGCACGGCCTTATTACTTTCGGCAGGGGAAATACAGGCTTTAAACAATCCAAGAAGTGAAAATACCAGGTCCTGTGCCAGCTGCTGGACGAAATGAAGCGTCTTGAGGAGCAGAGTTGTGCCACAGACTGTGTCCTCATCAGTCCTCCTGCACTGCAGGCAGTTCATGCTCCTGCTGGGCTCGTCCCGCGTGGGTCGGAGGTACCCGAGGACACTCAGGCCCTGGACCCCCAGACGTTCTGCCGTGTCTTGCCTTGTGCACAAGAACTTTATCATCAAGTACTAGAAGGATATAAACACAGCACAAGATTTGGGTTTGAAAGCTGGCACAAATATGGCTTTCAAAAGGCATATGTGAGGAGGCTGCAAGTGGGGCTGGGAGGGCCAAGCCTTACTCCCTGATAGTCGCTTCCAGAGGTTAGAAATACTAAGCCTGAGATTCAGACTAAGCTTGATCTCTCCCTGCTTTCTAAAAAGTCACAGTGATGGGTCTATGACCTCCAGAAGCAGCTGCAAGGTTAGTTAATTGATTATCAGTTCACTCACCCTGCAGGTTCTGTTCCTTGCCTCTACAGTATTTTTGCAAGGTAAAAGAACTAATAGCTGCATCTAAAAGCAAGCAGAGGATCAAAACGTAATATTTAAAACATGCTGTTATCAATCTGTCCTCAGTGAGCTGCAGAATGCAAAGCTGAAGGGAACAGCAAGCTCTGCCATCCCCATGTACCCAGTTCCTCTGCAGCAGCAGGGATGGTGGTAGGAAAATTCCCGGCTGATTTGTAACTGTGCCACCACTTCTGCTGATTCCCACAGTTCACACGGACTGGGGAGCTACTACAGGATCTTAAGCACTACAAATGAAAGCCCATCTTCTGCCATTGTTGAAACAAACATCTCCTTCCCCAAGGAAATCAGCCTGACCAATGGAACTCCTTAGGAACTGTCTGCCCACTAAAACAGGGACTGAAGAACCTGAAAGAACAAATGCTACAGCTACACAGGAGATAATGTGTCTGGATACTAGAATGAAGTAACAATCATGTCACTCTTTTTAGAAATATTTCATCATGATAAAACCAGTAATGGCACATTATCATGTCCCTTTGCATTAAATTTGATCCTGAAGCACCACTTAATTATATTATATATATATATGTGTGTGTGTGTGTGTGCATAGAAAGAAAAAGAAGAAAATTCAGAGGACAAAAGTTTCATCACATAACTAGAAGGCCATTGGCTTTTTGCCCCCACTCAGCAGAGCTGTCCCTCGCAGAAAGAATTAGGTTTATTTTTTGTTTCAGTTGGCTTTAGAGCGAAGCACAGAGAGAAGCCTCCGCTCACTGTCACTGGGCCCAGGGGTTTGTGTGTGTGGTTCCTTACTTGGGAAACTCTGCATTGCTGCATTTTGACATCAACTTCATCCCATTCCTCTTCCACTTCAAACCAGCCAATAGGATCATCATCTCCCAAATCATCACAGGAACAGCTGCTTCTGTGTTCACAAGAATTTAACACACTTAGTAAAGGAAAAGTTTAAAGACACTGCAAAGCTGTTGATATTCTACCAAAATATTAGGAGCATGTTATGGCTGTAAAGATGAGAAGAGACAACAGAAAGTTTCATATACCCTAAACTGTGACATGCAAGGCAGGAAAATTTAGGAAATTTTATTAGTCATGGTCCCTACCATCCCCTCACTCCTAAGCAACACTTCTGAAAACTAATTTAATACAAGTTAATTAACATACAATCTTACTAAACATTTCTGTTATCAGTGATCTGCAGCTCAAGTAGAAAGTTGGGGGGTTTATACCCTTGTTAAAACAGGCCTTTAAATCAAGAGGCTGAGAAGAACAGCTACACACCTATTTCCTCCAATACATACACCTTACATTGAGGCTCAGTAAAATCAAACAATTAAATGATGCACCATTTTTAAGTCACTTGCAACAATTCTCAAGAACTGAGAATTCCCAGCGGCGTTGCAAAAAGGTCAAACATGACATTTATTTTCCATCCAACCCTTAGAGAAAGTCCACCCCTACCTGTTTTTCAGGAACTGTTTGAATTCCCTCAGCTTCCACTTGTCGTAGCTCTCGAACCTTTTGAAATGCTCCTCTGCGTGGAACTTCTCGGAAGCTCCGTTGTAGGCAAACACCAGCCCACACTGGGCCCCAATGGCACCTTTCCGGACCTGCAAGGGCAAACCCAGAGCGATGGGAATCCAAAGCTGACACTAAAAGTTAGGAAAAGCAACGAAATCCTCCCAAATATTGACGTCTGGAGTCGCACGGGAAAATGAAACACATTTAGAGAAGCGTTATGAAAGCTGCTGTGACCCACTGAGACCGTGAACATGCTAAGTATTTGCTATGTTTAGCCCCCTGACATTAACTAGAGTTCCACATATTAATTCCCGCTCTAATTTTGTATATTTTTTTAATTAAAAAGAACCCAAACTGAGATCATGTCTTCCAGAATCACTACACTGGGCTCTCCAGCTCCAGTTAGAATTTCCTTGCCAGAAGTCCATCCACGTTTAGGTCTCTCTGACACTGAAATGTGTATCCTTGTTCCAGGAATGAAATCACTGCTTTGCCTTAAATATATAAATTAATTCACTTAATTCACTGAGTTTTGTCTTGGCAATGAGATTTAGTCACAATATCTTGCTTTTAAAATCAGAGAAGAGGCACACCAAATGTTCAAATTACACTGGTGTCTCTAAATAGAATTTGAAATATCTTCATTTAATCTAAACTCACATTATGTATCTTGAAACCTGCTATTCACACAGTCAAAAAATGTTTTAAATATATAAGACCTTACATATAAATCCACACTCCTTAGAGAGAAACCATAAACCTAAAAGTCCCTGGCTTGAGAGATGTATTTCAAGACAGAGACAAAAATCAGTAGAAAATAAATGTCTGTACTGCATGCTTGTGGCTCCCTGGAACAATTTAAGATCTTCCTTTTCTGGAGTTCCCTGTGACTTACACCAAAGTAAAACCCTAAAATGACACTATTTTAGGATGATTTTAAAATTTCAGTTTATATTAAAAAAAAAAAATCCAATTCAATTCTGCTACCAGGGCAAAAAAAGCAACCCTTCTACTTCAAAAGCACCCAGGAACTACATACCTTTATTCTGATTTGTGTCACTTGAAATGAAGACTCAGTTCCAGTAGAAAGAATGATACTTGCTCTGGTTTTCCCAGTTTCAGTAAGAAAACCTAAAGCAGGAGTGGGAATAGAATGAGTTTGGAATGATTGCCAGTGCAAGGGGTTTGAACGGGAATACTGGGATTGAGGACTGAAGGGGGGGAAAAAAAACCACAACTCTTTTCCAGTGAAATGCTCATTAGCAAATGTTTCCAAATGAAAGAGGGAAGTTAAAAGATTGTTATTATGTCAGTACCTCCACAGAACTCTCCAGGCAGTGACTCTTTTGGAACTGCAACAATCTGCAGCAGTTTCAAGAGTGTTTCCCCATTCAAGGGTATTAGTAATTCCCAAATATTATTTTGGCTTGGGGCTTCTGTTCACTGATATAACTATTCACTCTTATAATTCATTCACAGATATATAACTCAGTTTTACACACTGCGACCCATAAAACAAGAGAAAACAACCCCCAAAATAACTAAAAATAAACTCAAACAATGCATGTGAGCAAACAAGAGGGGTAAACCAGGCATTTAGAATGTGCCTGATTTTCTGTCACAATGGCTTTCATTTACCAGTAGCACTGCACAAGACAATAAACCATTTAAAAAAAAAAAAGATTAGGTGGCATTTCACTTAAAAAGGAGCTCAAGAAACACAAATCTCTTTGTTTAGGTTGCATCCAGTCCATAAAAGCACTGCATGAACAAAGAGAGGCTTTAAGGGAGAATTAATAGTTATGTGGAGTCAGGGAGAACGTCAATGATTTCCACCATCTCTCTCCATCAATATCTGGGAAACCAGCAGGTAAGGATTTATGACTTCAACCCACAAAATGGGCTCTAGTTCAATATTCCAGGGACAGTTCATGGCTGACTTCCATGCAGGATATCAATAATTCTCCCCCAAATCCAATCTTTTCGATTGGTTGCTTTGCTTTGACAATAAACTGGCTCCTGAGAAATCCACAGTGTTGCAAAAGAGAATTTATATATTGGTTTGGTTTCTTGTTTGGTTTGTTGGTTTGCTATTTTTTATTATAGATGTTTCATACCATAAAAGTATGAAGAAGCACCAAATATATAGAATAAACACAGAACAGCACCATGGCCCTGTTAACAGTCATTATGTCTGGCTGAGTCTTTTCCAACCTAAACAACTTTATGATTCTAATATTTTGGATTTTAAACTCCAAAACAGGCTCTTACCATCCCCAGTCCAAGGCTCTACAAGGAGGTTTTCAGGCCCTGATTTATCTTCTTTTCCCTTTACATCACAAGCTTGCAGAGTCAGTCTTAAAGGCTTTCCTATGGGAGAAAATCAACAGGTTTATCAAATTCACTTCAAAGTGGTAAAACTTTTTTTCTAAAGTTCTTCATACAGAAAACAAATGGGAAAAAAAAAAATCACAGTGCTGTGAGATTGTTACCACTGTCAGACCAAAAAATGGAGGGAAACTGGAGTATGAGAGGTACATTAATCTAAAATAATTCAAGTTTTAGATGCAGACAGAAGGACAACGAAAATGACAACAAGGTTCCTTCCACTATTTGCACACTTTGGAATTCACAATCCATAAAATACCACTTTTGTCTTACAAAAGGCAGTGGCTGCTCTGAGGAAAACCAAGCAGCTCTCAAAGCTTTTGGAACTAAACACTGACAATTGTAGAACAACTCCACGTATTCTTTGGCACAAGACAAGAAGTGCTGACAAAACATACTAAAAGGTATGCAAAGGGTAAAATTCTCCATGAGAGCCTAACGAACCTCAGAAGTTGACAGATTTATCAAACAAGCAGAGCCAATGCAGCAAAGTCACCACCTGATGCCAGGCCACAAACAGCTATAAACTCATGACAGACTCAGATTATAAAAACTTGTTTTTAACTCGGATTATAAAATGGTAAAAGTGAAAATAAAAGAACTTTAAATTGATGCTGATGATGTTACGTTCAAAATACATCTTAAATTCGTGTGAGAGCATTTACTGAGGCTGAACACACACACAACTGGAACAATACAAATACTTGATGTCATTTGCCTTTTAAGCAACACAAACACCATCACCACTCGATACAGGGGCCACTATCTACACAGTTCATGTTTTCTCCCTTGAGGAGACGCCACCTGGTTCAGTTCTTTGATCAGAAAGCTGATCCAATCCCCAACTTTCAGAGCAGTTCAGCTTCCCAGGTTGTCTCCTCAGTGAGAGTTTTTAATTTGGAAGCCTTGTATAAAATTTTCAACCCCAACCACGAGTAGAACAACTCAGAGCTGTGCATTTCCTGAAGGATGTCCTGTAAGGGATGCAGGAATGGCTGCGTTACCATATTTATAGAGCAGGTTCTGTCTGACTGCTGCCATGGAGGCGATGAGGGAGGAAGCCTTGTACGGAGTGTCCAGATGCTCAGAGATTGCACAAAGGGAACTCATCACTTTGGCAACACTCCCCCGGGCTAAGGCAAAGGCCAGGAGTGTCAGCTCCACCTCTGGAGTAGTACAGCAGCTGGGGAGGGAAAACAACAGTGTGAAAAGAAAATTTGGGATACTTTGGGTTTAAATAATGCTGCCGTGGAATCTCTCAGCTGCCCAAATGCCCTGGAATTATTCAAGATACTTCAAAAAGCAGCAGGTGAGTAAAAATGCAAGATTTTGCTGTACAAAGTCTCCCAAACCATTTCTCAGAGCCTCAGCAGCACAAACTCACCTTGTTATTCTGATCAGGAAACTATCTACTTCTTCCAGAACGTTTGGGGATAAGAAGCTGGAAAAATCCGTGGAGCCCGGTGTTAGGGAGAGAGGTGGCATGTGCTGCAGGGCTTTCCTAGGAAAAAGATGGAACAGAACATCAGGACACCAGCCAGAATTGGAGCAAACTGCCTCCCAAAAGGAATTAGACATTTGAGTCTTCACGCTTTGTGCGGGCAGGTCTGTGCAAATCGTTTCTGAGCGCACGGAACCTATGGAAACTGAGAAGTCCTTCAAGAGGTAACAGCAGGATTGCATTCCAGGCTCAGGGACTGCTGGGAATCTCGAGTCTAGTCCCATAATCTCAGATTTAATGGGACAAACACAGCGAGGAAGTTTGAATTCCATCTGTGCCAGCATTAGAAACAGCTCAGTGTGCAAGCACTGCTTCATTTTAAATTGTCCTGGAATTGAGCAAGAGCCCGTGAGTAATGGGAAAATGGCTCTGAAATTCCTTCAGAACAATTACAGACAGACACTCGTTAGCTCAGACCAGAATTTCTGGGAATTTCCAAGGATCACGTAACAATCGCTGAAAATAGGAATTCTCAAGCAGTTTCACCAAAGTCATTTACTCAATACTAAAGTTTGGGAGTTTTGCTTTCTAATTCTAAACACTGAATCTGTAATTCCTGGAAGCCTGTTTTCAGTCAACGTCATTTTTTTTATGCTTTATCAGTTCAGAGTTCATGTGATATTTCTAAAAACTAAACTGTACTAAAACTGAAGGCCCTCAGTTTTAGTAAAGCTTGCAACTATGGACTTTCCTCAGGGGTGGGTGTGTAGGAAGGTATCTAAACTTGAAAGAGATCTCCCAGATGACACAAATTAAAAGATAGGCTTAATGAACTTTAACCTGCTGTACTCGTTAACCTAATGAGCACTGCTCCTCAGTCTGGTGGCACCGTGCTAACTAAGCTCTATAAAAGCTGATGTGGGTGTGGAAACATTTTCTTAGGATTCCAATCCTTCAAGTCATCATCCAGCAGAAGTGTTTGGCAATCAAACCAGGAAATGTTACACAGAAAATGGTCAACCACCACAGGCAAATATCTGCATGGAGATAGTGCACAGACTCAACTATATCCCCAGGGAAAGCGTGACAAGGCATCACACAGGCGGAAATCTGTTGAAAGTTAGGCTAATTTAACCTTATAAGGTTAATTAACTTAATTAACCTCATGAGGGGGAGATGTTAATTGTATTGATTACCAATATTGGATAACGAAAATGAATTAATTTTAGGCTGCTCAAAATCATGACAAGTCAAAGCAAAGGTAAAAAAATGTGTTTTTAAGAGTCCATTCAGTCATGGTTTAACAACTACATCAGACCCAACAGCCAGGACAATCACACTTGTTCCAGCGTGTGTAAATGGATAAACATCAAAATTTTGAACAATGAGATGGCAAAAAGATATTTAAACACCTCAGTGGAGGGAGTGGAAACCAGTTACACAAGGCAGATTAGTTCACTAAAGCCAGAAGTATTTAAAAAAAAAATAAAATTAAAAAAGCAAATAAAATCCCCCAGCGTGGAAGTTCGGTACTCACTGAGTATTCTGCAAAATGGTGTGAACAAATGCTGGGTTTGTTTCCATGGAAGCTGTGACCAGAGAGGTGAGCAGGGACCAGTACCAGATGGCTGAGGCATCACACACAGACACTGCCACCTTCTTCACCCTCTGGTACCCCACGGCCCTGAGCCCGTGGATCCTGGTGTCGCATCCGTCACTAAGGCAACGCTTGATGTTTATCTGTACATCTGGCAAAACACAAAAACAGACATTTTTTTTTCCCCCCCCGTTTCTTCTGCTGGATTAGATCCAGAAGGATGCAGATATTCCCAACAATAATTTCTGCAGAACATCTTAGGGAAAAAAAAATGGTAGGAGAGGCAAAAGTGTCCTCCCATGTGTGGACAAGGGCACACATGTTTCCTCCCCGTGCACACTATGATTTAGAAAATTTAGCCTTTCAGTAGTCCATTCCATATGGTATGGCTAGAAATTAGGGGAGAAAAAGGAGTAAAAGCCCCTCAAAGTGGAAAATAGATTATTTCACCAGTACCTTTCGACCTACATAGGTAGGCAGTGACTGGTTGTGGAGTTTGATGGAGAAAAGGAGTAAAGCCTAAAAGCAAAGTTGTAAGTTACACAAAAATTTCCACTAAGTTCTTGACCATTTTGCATAGATGATGTTGTCTTGATTACTTCTGAGGAACAACACCCTTGCTGCCCATTTCTTGTGGCAGTCAAAGTTCATCTCAGTGAAAAAGACCTATTTGAACTGAAAGGACAAAATTCCTGAAGCTGTAAAAACCATCTTAGGAAGAAGCAGCTTTCCTTGGATTCATTCCAATATAGCACCCACAGAGCCACCAGGCTCAAAAATAACACTCTTTAAAACCTGCTTTACATCTGACCAATTTCAGGGTTTTGGTACTAAAAAAAAAAAAACCACAGTTGCTCAGAAGCAGATTTTTTGCTAGATACTATCAGCCAACATATGCTTTCACTGTGCAAGCAAAGATATTTTAAAAATTGCCCTGTGTCTTCAAATTGAGAGGCTAAAACTGCATCTTTAGTCAATCCTCTCCTCAGCCCTGAGCCCACACTACAGGCAGACCACGAGAAAGGCTCGGAAGACTCTTCCAGCCTAGAAATTAAACTACAATTAAACCGATTTCTCCGACCCAAGGACGAGGTCAGAAGTTTCACCTCTGATGGCTGACGCTTCCAACACACCATTCCACCATCTACCCAGCGTTTCACCTTCCAGAAAGCAGCAAAACAATATCCCAGTGGGATCGTTATTGACTCACACATCTGACTAATGTTAGCGTTTTCCAACAGTGTTACGTAGCCAGTGATATTGCTTGGAATGTGAACATCTCGGACCTCCTGGAGACTGCTGGCATTTCTTCCCACTGCCACTGTGACCTGCTGTGGCATGTAACTCTGGTCACTAGCTGCCACTGCGATGGACAGGTGTCTCAAAACCACATCTGGTTTCATCTTTAAGCTGCAGAGCAAAGAAGACAAAAATAGTTCTTGTAAAGAGAAGGCAAGTTGAGCACTTTGATTTGATCGTTACCACATATATTATATTATATTATATTATTCATTCATTTTTCACCTCTACAAACACAAATAAATCCTCTGAGCTTTACCTCATGCTTCACAGGTCTTCCTATAACCCCACATCACGGTGGACAAGTTAAAAAATTTCGACTTAGAAGACCCAGTCACCTCTGAGAGTGAGACTGCAGATTTTTCTATTCCTATTTTCAACTGAGAATTCATTCTTCAGGAATAAAAGTGCAGTGTCGATAATGGCCAAAAAGAGATTTATTGTTTTAAGTATACATTCTTAGGTCTGCCACTGAAAAAACCCTGAACATTTCTGTTTCATTGAGCATTTCTGTTTAGTGGAACTTTCTAGACACTGGCCAAGCACTTCTATTCAGGCCCCAACCACTGCATCTGTACCACAGCTTGGAAAGCTTTGCTCCACAATAAGGCAGATGCAGGCATTTTACAGGTGAATTTTATTTGGTTGTTAGGCCTTTAAACTTTATGCAGAGATTAATGACTTCTGCATAAAGTTTAAACCCTTAACCACCACTATACTGGTCTGTCACTCATTAATTCCACAATTTTTTTTAATTACACCTGCAGTGGGTTTGTGTGATAAGGTTTTGGCAGTGGGGTGGGGGGTTGTGTGGAGACAGGCCCCTTGGAGAGAGGAGCCTGCACTGGAGCAGGTTTGCTGGCAGGATTTGGGAGCCCATGAGAAGGACTCACGGAAAGGATTCCATCCTGGAGGAGAAGAGTGTGATGAGTCCTCACACTGGGGAAGAAGGAGTGGCAGAGACATGTGATAAACTGACCACAGCCCACATTCCCCACACCCTGAGCCTCTGAGGGGGAGGAGAGAGAGGAAAAGGGAAGAGCAGTTAAGTCTGGGGAAAAGGGAGGGGAAGATTTGGTTTTATTTCTCCTTACCCTGCTCTGATTTAAGGAATTCAATTAAATGCTCCAAGCGAAGTCTGTCTTGCCTGTGATGGTGAGTGAGCTCTCCCTGACCCTGACCCACCAGCTTTTTGTTTCATTTTCTCTCCAGGGGAGGGGAGTGATGGAACAGCCTTGGGAGGCACCTGGAATGCAGCCAGGGCCAACCTGAGGACCAGCAGCCCCCCCTCACCGTATCCAGTGGGAACGGGCGCTCCCATCCGACTGCCAGAAGGAGGAGGTTTCCCCGTTCGTCATCTTGTCGATGTCGGCGGAGTTGGACGAGGTCTCTATGTGGGTGTAGCACTTTGGGACAGACTTCAGCTTGTCCGACTCCTCACTGCCATTCAGGTCACTGGGGTACTCTGCAAAGACAGGGAATTGCTCAGAACGTGCTTCTCTGGCTTGTTTTGAGAACTGTTATACCTCTAAAGTAACTACCTCAAACAAATTAACGGCTTGGCACAGAACACAGCCTGTTTCTGACAGGAACTACGAGACAGCAAAGTCTGATTTCACATGAAATTGCAATAATCTCAATCTACCACTCACAGTATGAAAACACCTCCACTGCCTGGAGTTCAACAGCCTTTGTCTCCTCTCATTAATGGCCTCATCAGTGCTTTATCATTTTCGTGCCAAAATACAAACAGATGAAAGGAAAAAGTAAAAACATCACAGAGAAAACCTCAATTCAGCTACTCTAGGGAAGGGACAAAGCAGACTGTTTCGCCAGGTAACTTGATCTACTTCAATAGAAGTGCAGAAATCTGAAAATATCAAGTCAGGCTGAGAAGCAAAAGAACCATCGCTCCAGGGGGATCATCAGGTCAGTCCCACAGAGACACAGGAAAAGACTCACTGCTTTCAGTCCAAAACAATAAAATATCTATTAATACTGAACAGTCAACTTCAGCAAACATTCACTTCCCATGGAAACCAAGTTCTCTGGCAACCAGTAGAGACATTTGACTGAACAGACAATGTGGCAGATCAGTAATGGTCAGGAGCAAGATGAGAACATCCCAGTGTGGATGGTTCAGAAATCAACTTATGTGCCTCAAAAAACCGAAGAAACCCCCAGAAGCGTGCAGAGCAACTCCATGCCTGTTAGAGGGGACACAGCAGGTATCACACACCTCTCTCTTTCATGAAAAGTCGATCCAAAGAGTCCTTGAGCACGGAGGAGCGCATGGTGCAGATGTTGTTGAAGTACTCCAGCACTGGGTAGGGGATGGCAGAACTAGAGATGCGGTTCCGGTGTAGGAACCTCAGGATCATCGAGGCATGAAGGCCCAGCCGCTCCTTCGATTCCGAAAATATATCAATGAAACCTAGAAAGAGACATTGTTTCCTGGTGGTTTGGGGCACCACAACGTAAGGAGGATGTAAAGCTATTAGAGAGTGTCCAAAGGAGGCTACAAAGATGGGGAAGGGTCAGGAGGGGCCATACGAGGAGCAGCTGAGGGCACTTGGTTTGTCCAGCCTGGAGGAGATTGATGTCAGACATCCCCAGGGTCTGCAGCTTCCTCCTGAGGGGCAGCTCCGACCCCTGCTCTCTGTGAGGGAACGGCTGGAGCTGTGCCAGGGGAGGTTTATGGTGGATCCCAGGAAAAGGTTCTTCCCCCAGAGGGTGGTTGGCACTGACCAGGCTCCCCAGGGTTTGGTCACGGCCCCAAGGCTGCCAGAGCTCCAGGAGGGTTTGGACAACGCTCTGAGGGACAGGGTGGGATTGCTGGGGTGCCCCGGGCAGGGCCAGTCGGACTGGATGATCCTTGTGGGTCCCTTCCAGCTCAGCACATTCTGTGAGTCTATGAGCTGACTTGGCCAAGTCATCACTTTCCCCTTCCACATCCTATTACTTGGGAAATCCAAATTTAGCATGGGAACCAATATTAGGGAACTACATTCCCCCACATGAAGAAGCTCAATTTTGTAACCTTCACACCAGGGAAAGGTGCAGGCAAATATTTCTGTGAGTTACTTGAAATGCCTGAAGGAGTTCAAAACAATAACCAAAAATCTTATGCTTTGTTTTGCTGTCCCAAACCCTTACCTTCAACACCTGAGTGAAGCAGCTCCTGCCTGGCTGACAAGATGATGTACCTGCATCACTCACTTGGAGCCGCATTGAGCAGCTCACTTTGGCATTGTGGATTATTCCCAAAGAGATCCCTAATGCTTTCCACCGACTTGGTAAGAAATTCCAGTGCATTTACATGCATAGAATGGTATTCTAAGTTCTCTCCTCTGACTTATCTATAGCCAATTCTAGCCTTTCCTGTCTTATCTTTTAAGGCAAATTCCCTTTAGCCACTTGCCATCAAAGGAAAGCCAGTAACTGATACTTATCCCAGAAATTAAATTCGGGAAACTGACACTTTCTGAACCACACACTGTAAAACCTGAATGATGTTTTAGCAGGATTTAATATGCTGAATAACAATATAACAGTAATAAAGTGTATGACTCAGCCCCTGGAGCAGACTCCATGGAGGATTTATTCCCCCAGTGCCCAAGTACAAGGCTGCATTAGCTGGGCACTCACCAAAACCCTGCAAGGAGCTCTGTTCTGTCTGTCAGATAAACCAAAGGAGGATAAGACACTCCCCAGTCACACAGAGTGGCTGTTTGTGAGAAGAAGGTCTGCACGTAATGATGGGAAATTTTTAATGTACAGCAACCTCACTTGTTTGATACTGAAGAAACAAGAACCTCTTGGAGTGGGGTTTTGATAAGATTAGGACAAGGAATTTATTGAAGCAGCACCCCTTTTACAGGGCAGGACTTGGGGAACCATGTGTTTTGTCCCTCTGCTCCCATACCTGGCACTAGAGAACAAGCTTGCAGCTGCCTGATTACATGGCTCAGCTCTCCCTGAAGATTTGCTCCACTGGAATTCTTGAGGGCCTCCAGCATATTCTCCACATCTACAGTGCCATCTCCTTCAACATCAAACTGCGCAAAGGCCTGAGGAGGGACAAAAAAGAACATTTATTTCAGCACAATTCCTTCAAGCAGGAATTCATAGGAACGTTGTAACACTATTAAATCAAACTCAAACCAATCAATTTTCCATAGTATCGGAATCGTGGTAACAGGAAATCTGCAGTGTTTAGCAAGTTTGGAGGTATTTGCACTGCCTTCCTATAAAAGTCAGCTGTAGTCATGCTTAGGTGGAGACAGCCCATCATCTGCCCCAGTGAATCAGCAGGATCCATCCATGGAGAGCTGGGACTGGCAGGAAGGTGCTCACTAAAGAACCCCAGAAAGCTGTTCAGAGAAGGGTGGGTCGGTGGCAGAAGCCGCACCTTCCATTACTCATCCCTGCTGCATCCCTCTCACTGCAGCCACTCCAAGTCCTTCAGGGTTGAAATATTTGCTTTGTTTAAGGAAACGTCCTGAGAACCAGAAGATTTTTTTTAAAATGTGTATTTCCTCCTATAAGCTGTCCTCCTACACAAAATACCAAAATATAGTTTGTCAAAGTATTTGTGGAACAATGGAGAGTTAGAAAAGAAGGGGTTTTTCCCTTACTGAAGGGAAGCACTGCCAGCTTTATCAGCTTTGACCTTCATGTAACTTTACATATAAAAAGTTGTGTTGAGCATGTACAAAAAGCCACTCACACAGCACTTCACAAGTTTGAACTAACAAAAGTATGAGGTATTTTTATTCAGCTGAGCCTATAAAACAGACCCAAGCTCCTAAATGTAAATTACTTTAACCAGCCATTCAGAGAACTTACACCCAGATTTTTAATAGTAATATGTCACTGGATCATATTTTCACAATCAGATTTAATTCTGAAACAAACTTTTGTTCAATTGCTTTAAAAAAATGGGACTTATCCCAAAAGAGAAATGCAGTATTTCAGGAGCACCCACTTTTCCCATCTAAACTGGCAGTGCACTTAGAAAAGATATTTCTTTACAAGCAAGACTCGAGTCTCCCAGCCCTGAGCTTGGCATTTCAAGTTCAGCCACCTAGCCAAGAAAATGTGGTGCCTAAGAACAGACCATCCCCTGGGTCTGTCTGAGCCAAGGGATCGCTGCTGCTCGGGAGGCAGCTCGTGCTTCAGTCTCTTGGTTTATTACCTGATTATCAAACTTGATGCACCATTAAAAGTCTATCCTAGAGAGCTGATCAGCTCAAAATAACCTGCCAATTAACCATGACATAATTACACCACTCAAATGAGAGCAAAGTCCTCAGAACACAACAGAATCAAAGGGAGGTGTTTCAGCTGCCTGAAGCTCCGATGGCACTGAGCTGAATTTTAGCTTGGCAGCTTTAGAAAGTCTTGTTAAAAACACGGCTGAGGCCAAAATAATTATCACCTTTAAAAAAGTATTCTGAGCAGGAAAGCTGGTGCTGAGCACCACGGCCAGTCCAGGAGGCTGACAGGGGGCATCAGGCAGATCCCAGAACAAAACCCTTTGCTCGAGGAGGACAAACCAGAGGGAATCAATTCTAACAGACATAACCCAGTTGGCGAAGCAATTCAATGTACAGTTTTACACCATCCTCACCATTATGACTTTTTCTCATCATATTTGAAGTCAAACTGTGTAGTTACTAAACTACAAAGCGAGCAAGTTTTGTGATGTTACTGGTGAAGATAAAACACACACAAAACAATGAGGCTGGATCTGCTGACAGCTACTTGAAACCCATTTCTTATACTTTCATGTAAGGAGGGATTACCATATGTCTGCTTTCCTTTGCACCTTAATGCAGGATTTTGTTATTTTATTTTTAAACTCCTCCTGTGATCTCGGGACATCACACCAAACCTACAACTCCACAATTATTTTTTTGACTGTTCAGTATAACTAATCACTATATTTGACACAAAACACACACAATTTCCACTGCTGCCCTGTGCAGTGGAGGACAAGCCAAAAAAGGGGGGGGGGGGAATCAATGTATCAACCTGTACTCTGAGTTTTTCAGTTGTTTTCAGCCCTGGGACATGCTACAAATACAGCAGCAGCTTTACCGCAACCCAGCTGCATCTTGCCCCTAAATAAAGGCATTAAATCCTCAGTTCCTACCCACTTCAACCCTGAACACGAAGAAACATCTTTCCTGGGAAATGATGGGTGGAGAGGATTGCTTGGAAATACAGCACATGGCAAAGTCAGCCCCTCATCTGCCAGCTGAGGAGCTGGATGGCAGGACAGAATTCTGTATTTGCCCCTCTGCTCCTGGCAGAACTGCAGCATTAATACTGGCAGCATGACATGACAGCTGCTCAAGCACCACTGAATTAAAAATAAGGATTCAGAGGTTCAGTTTACCTAGAAAACAGATTCTGCATTTGGAGAGGTTCACTTGGCCCATAAACCACCCGAAGTTATGAGCTCCCCACACAACTGCACACACGTCCCCTTCGCAGGACAGCGCGGGGGTGACCGCACATCCGTGCCACGGCAAACCCTGTGACGAGCTTTTTCCCCGCTCCCCGGGGCAGGAAATGAAACCCAAACAAACGGATTCTTCGTGCAGGGGACGACGGGCAACACAGACAACCCTCAAACCATCCCTGCAGCCCACGAGGCTCAGCTGTTTGTGCCAACACAAGGAACCCCAGCGGACTAATTGCACCCTTGCGCCGTTACAAATGAAGGAGTGTTTGTTGCTGGCTCTTCTTGCACAGGAGCTGGAAGTGGAGGGAGCGTTTTACCAAGCCACCTAAACCAGCGTGATCTAAACACACCCCAAAGTGAGTCTCCTCCCAGTGCCCAGGAGCCCTGTTCCTCTGTCAGCGCTGACTCGAGGAGTGTGCGTGATTTATCAGTGTACACAGTTACTCTGCTGCTCAAAGACAGCAGGAAGTGACTGGGGAGCCCCAGGAACTGCCTGCAGTGAGGAATTCAGACACAGCCACTTTCTCAGCTGAGTGTGGAATTCCCAGCAGGGTATTCTGCTGCACTTCGGATGACTAAAGCTTAAATGTTCTAGACATTAAAATCCCTGTACCCCCTCCCCCACTGAAACCTCCCCTGTCCGTGCAGAGTTAGGGGTACATCAGTTCCCTGCAAGTTTTCCAAAACTCTGATTTTCCAGTAGGTAATGGGATACCAACTTGACAATTCCACTGCTGGTTTTAAAAAGCTGCAATAAAATCCAGCCTGGCAAACTTTGACTCGTTGATAACACTGGGAAGTACACGAGAGCAATTGCTCGGGCAGGGTTTCCAACGTGTGCTCCCACCAGCAGAAATACTGCAGTAAATACCCATTTTATTCACAAGCGACTGCTGAGCACGATCACTGATAACTGGCATAAATTTAAAAAAAAAAGAAATGAGGTATCAGGGAGCTGACAGGCTGCTATCAGCACCAGCAGCTGCTTTGCCAGCCTGGTGTAGAACCCTCTGGTGTGGCCTCGGCCCCGGCACCAGGAGGGGTGTCCGGGGTCGTGTCAGTGGTCACGGACCCGGTGCCGAGGGCAAACCCGTCCCGGGGGGTTCCCTCGACCCCGCAACCCCCGGCGGGCAGGCGGATTCCTGGAGGGGATCAGCCCCACCCTGGGAGTGCCCAAGGCCAGGCTGGACGTGGCTTAGAGCAACCCGGGCTCGTAGAGGTGTCCCTGCCCGTGGCGGGGGGCCAAACGGGGTGGTCCGTAAGGGCCCCCCCTCCCCCGCCGCGGTGCTCCCCGGCGGTCTCACCTCCTCGCTCTCGCCGCGGTTCCCGGCCGCCAGCCGGGACACGTTCTCCAGCACCTCGCAGAACTGCTCCAGGCTCACGGCCTCGTCCCCGCGGCTCAGCCGCTCCTCCAGCCACCGCACCAGCGCGCTGTGGTGCCGCGACACGAGCGGCTCGGGCAGGGCCGCGTCCCTCAGCCGCGCCGTGGCCTCCCGCAGCCGGGCCTGCTCCAGCAGCACCTCGGCCGGCGGCAGCGCCGGGGCGGCCGCGCCGGGCTGGGGCGCGCCGCCCGCCGGCCCCTCCATGCCCTCCTCGGCGCCTTCCTCCTCCTCCTCGCTGCTGTGGCTCGCCGCCGTCCCCATGAGGCGCTCGGAGCCCGCAGCCTCCTCCTCCTCCTCCGCCGCCGCCGCCCGGCCCGGCCCGGCCCGGCCCGCCTTAGTCAGCAACTTCCCGCCCGCCGCACCTGTCAGCGCGGGCCGCCGCAACGCCGCAAAGCGCGCCGCGACACAACGCCGCGCGGCGCCACACCGCCGCAAAGCGCGGCGGAGGGCGTCGTAAAGCTCCCCCCCCCCCCCACGGTGACATGGGAGGGAAGGAGGAGGAGACGGAAAAGAGGAGGAAAAGGAGAGAGGAAAAGGAGGAGGAGTATGTAGAGATGGAGAGGGGGAGAAGGAGGTGAAGAACGGGGAGGAGGAGAAGAAGGTGGAGGAGAAAGAGAACGAGGAGAGAAGGAGCGGCTGCAGTGGATGCAGCGCAGGGAACGGAGAGGATTTGCGGCTGGAACGGTGCCCTGATGGGCAGGAGACCGCGGGGCAGCCGTGCCCGGAGAACAGAACGCTGAGAGGGAGGGGGTGTGTGTGTGTGTGTCTTATTAATTCCCGGAGGCCCCCCCTCCCCGCCGTCAAAGCGCGGCGATGTGGCGGGGCTGGAACCCGCGGGCCCGGGATTCGAACCCGCGGCCCAGGGGGCAGGCGGCGCCCAGGCACAGCAGCGCCGCGGCCGCGGCGCTGCTGTGCCTGGGCGCCGCCTGCCTCCTGGTCCGCGGGTTCGAGCCCCGCCACCGCCGCCTGCTCGCCGCCGCCGAGCTGCGCCGCTACCGGGGCTCGCCGGGGGACCCGGGGCTCTACCTCGCCCTTCTCGGGAGGGTCTTCGACGTGCAGCGCGGCCGCCGCCACTACGGGCCCGGTGGGGCGTACAGCGCGCTCGCAGGTACCCGCCCGTGGGTGGAGAGGGGGGTTAGGGGGTGCGGGGCGCTGGGAACGTGGGTGGGGTGTTGGGGTGTTCAGCCCCCTTGGCGGAGGAGGAGTTCGTTCCGTGGCTGGGGAATGGGGTCTCACACCCTGGCTGGGGGTTTTACTCCGTGGCTGAGGAATTCACCCTCTGGCTGGGGGGAATTTGCTCCCATGTCAGGGGTTTCATCCCCTTGGCAAAGGAATTCGTTCCATGTTGGGGGTTTCATCCCCTTGGCAAAGGAATCCATTCCCTGGCTGGGGGTTTCACTCCACGGCTGAGGAATTCACCCCCTGGCTGGGGGGAATTTGCTCCCATGTCAGGGGTTTCATCCCCTGGCAAAGGAATTCATTCCATGGCTGTGGAATGGGGTGTCACTCCTGGCTGAGGGTTTTACTCCGTGGCTGAGGACTTCACACCCTGGCTGGGGGGGATTCGCTCCCAGGTTGGGGGTTTCGTCCCCTTGGCAAAGGAATTCATTCCGTGGCCGGGGAATTGGGGTCTCACACCCTGGCATGGGAATTCACTGCCTTGGCTGGGGGATTCACTCCATGACTGGGGAACTCTCTCTGTGTTTGGGGGATTCATTCCATGACTGGGGGATTCATTCCGTGACTGGGGGACTCACCCCGTGTCTGGGGGATTCACTCCTTGACTGGGGACTCACCCCCTGGCACAGGAATTTGCTTCCTGTCTGGGGTCTCACCCCTGGCCGGGCTCTCACCCCGCAGGCAGAGATGCCACCAGAGCGTTTGCCACGGGCGACTTCACCGAGTCGGGGCTGGTGGACGACGTGTCGGCGCTGTCCCCGCAGGAGCTGCTCTCCATCCAGGGCTGGCTGAGCTTCTACAAAGAGCACTACGAGCTCGTGGGTGGGTGCTGGGGCTGGGGGGGCGCTCACAGGGGAGACACGGGGCAGGGGGGAAAAGGTGGAAGGCTGGGGACAAAATGCCAGGTTTCATCTCTGGGGAGTCACCTTGGTGAGGGTCTCTCTGTGCTGCAGACCCCGAACCCTTCGAGTGCCCAGCTGGGGCTGCTGCCCAGGCACACCCAGTTTTTGAGGTCTGCTTCCCTCTGAGGTGAAGCTGAACAGTTTTCCCACCTGGGCTGTCAGCTCTGCCCTGCTTTTCCTGAGCCAAAGGCATGGAGCCAGCCTGAAATCAGCAGGAACAGCAGTGCAGGTAAACTATTTTGGGGAAAGAGGTGCATGGGTGGGTTCTGCAACTGAAAGTGGCTTTGGTTTCTGGTCTTTAATGTCTGTGCCTAACCTTGTCCTGTGCGGATTTATTAATATGGGTAAATTCCTGGGTGATCCAAGAGTTGCTTGAAGGGATGTAAGCTCAGTTCGGTTCTAAAATTGGGCCATGGTGACATCCTCCTTTTTTTTTGCCTGCAAATAACAAATGCACATAAAAAGCCCGCAGGACTACGCATTTTCCCTGCCTGGAAACACTGAGATCTTAATTAATCTTCTCTCCCAGGGAAGCTGGTGGGCAGGTTCTACGATGAGAACGGGGCACCCACAGAGGCCCTGAGGGAGGCTGAGGCTGCCATCGAGGAAGCTCTGAAATTCCAAGCAGAAAGTGAGCAGAGGAAGCAGCAGTTCCCACCCTGCAACTCTGAGTGGAGCTCTGCCAAGGGCACCCGCTTCTGGTGCTCCACAGAGAGGTAAACTGCCTTCCCCCATCGTGGGTCCTTTGGAGCAGAGCATTTCTGCCCCTTTTTGGGTGCCCTGCACTGTGTCATTGCTCCCCTGGCAGGAGCCCGAGCCCCCCCTGCCCCCCGCTCCTGTCAGGGAGTTGCAGAGAGTGAGAAGGTCCCCCCTGAGCCTCCTTTTCTCCGCTCCTTTTCTCCTCTTCTCTCACACTGGAATCAAAACCAGGCTTCAGAATTTGCCACATGTGCATGACGCTCCTGTTCTCAGGAAAACGGGACAAAAACCCCAGTAGGACTGGCACTGGAGCAGGTTCTCTCTCCTCTCAGGAATACAAGCATTAACTTGTGTTTTTGACACAGTTTCACAGCCTGTCTGACAGGCTGCTGCCACAACAGTTTTCACTTAAACCACATAAAAATGAGGTTGAGCTTTGAACAGTCATTTCCTACTTACTTTCCTATTTGGTTGTGTTCTGCTCTCAGTTTGGGGGCTGTTTTGTTTGAAGATTAAATCAGTTCACAGCCCACACTGCAGAGTGGTTGGGCTGCACATCAGTCCCCCAGCAGCTCTGGGGACCTGCTCCTCTGTGTGACTGAGCTTGGGTGCAGCCTTGGGATAGGTTTAGAGGTTTAAAAGCTGCTGTGGTTGGGGGAACAGGCAGGATTTGGCCTCGAAAGAGTCACTTAAAAGCATAGAGACACGATGAATTAGCTGGGGAAGTACTTGAAACGTTTTTCTTTTGCCTTGGGTCTCCAGATCACTGTGTTCAGTGCAGGCACAGAAGGCCTTGAGCAGCCTGGTTTAGTGGAAGGTGTGCCTGCTCGTGGCAGGGGGTGGATTGGATGATCTTTAGGGTCCCTTCCAACCCAAACCACTCTGTGATGACGTGTGGTCACCTGTGAGCAATGAGGTGCCTCCGGAAGAGGCATTTTGCTGTGTTACATTTCCAGTGATTCCTTTTCCAGCAGTGGAAATGTGGGACACAGAAGCTGGTCGCTCCCAGGAGGGTGACAGTGTGTAGCAGCAGTGATGAAACCGGGTTGAGGCCTCGGGTTTCTGAAGCACAGCCAGTAAGAAGGTATCACAGAGCTGTGGGGTGGGGGCTGCTGGGAGCAAAGTCGGCCTCAGTGGGGTGTATTTAGTTCTAATTCCCCCAGGTTGCCTTGAGGTTTTTATTTTTTTCTAATGACCTTCTGTGCACGGGAAGCGTTTCCATGGGTTTGAATTGTAATTTATTTTCCTTTTCCAGTGGGGGAGTGAGCAGAGGCTGGGCCGGAGTCCCTCGCAAGCTGTTCCGCCCCGGCTCCGAGGGGAGCAGCTGTGTGTGTGTGAGGAGCACGGGGCCCCCCTGGGGCCACCCCCCCTCCTCCCAGCACGGCGACAGGGGCGACCTGGATAACCCTCACCTGCAGGAGTACGAGGGCTGCCCTCCCCTGGCTGAGCAGTGTGTGCTCCCGGGGTGAGTCCAGGGCACGGGGAATCCTGCAGCGCAACACGGCGCTGTGGGGTGGGGGCAGCTCCAGCTCCAGCCCTTCCACCTGTCTGTGCAAACAGCAATTCCATGTTATTTGTCATGCTTTTTACCCCATGGAGGTGGAGGTGAGGGAGGGGGGAAACACTTCAGCCAAGTCACTGGCTACAAAATCAGTAACAGGGTACTTCCTTTTTTCCTATGGTATTTTACAACTGTAAGATGCACAGCCTGAATTCTGTTTAAAACCTGCGTTCTTGTGCAGCCAGGAAAGAGATGTTTGGTGTGCTCAGTGGTGGGACAGCATGTTGGGTGTTGAGGCGGCGGAGTCAGCGAGCACAGAACTGCTGCAGCATCACTGACCTCAGCTCCTGCACCGTCCTCAGGCCCTGCTGCATTTCTGTGCTGATGCTCCTTCCCAGGCACCTGAGTCCCTCCAGAGGGTTTAAAGGTAGCAGGGAGAAGCCCGAGTGTCTCCTACAATTCGGGTACACAGTATCCTAGAGCTTGTGCAGTTGGGTTACACACAAGCTTTATCAATGTCTTGGAGTACAGAAAGCAAAGGCCAGAGCTGGGTTTCATCATTCAGTGTTTGTATTAGACAGTGGAAGCCACCTATGAGAACTGTTTTATATTAACCTCACCCTCCTGCTCTGTGATTTACCACTTTCAAACTGTTCAGATCAGGAATGAGTAGTTTTAAATAGCTTTTGTTACTGCCGGTGTGGCAACACAACCATCCAATAATCTGCCTCCTCTCCATTCTGGTCTGTGACATCCTCCCACCAGGCTGAGCTGGATGTGTCCTCACAAGTTCCAGTTCCCTTAAAATCCGTGGCAGAATTTGGTACTGAGTGATTCCCAGAAGAGCAGGGCAGGTCATTACCATTTTTCTGCTGAAAAGGGCAAATGAACACCTACACTCTAAACCCCAGGCTGCAGGGGAGCAGGTGCTGGTTTTGGTAGAATCTGCCGTTAAAATCAGTTCCTGGTGTAGTTGAGCCTTGAGAGACACCCAGATCAGCAGTCCAGCAGAGTTAAAGTTGGTTGAAAACCAATTCAGTTTATTTCTCAGTTTAGTGCGTGGAGTCACTGTGTGTGGGGGGAAGTTTGTCTTGCACTGGCAATAAGTCATCTATTAAAGCAAACAGGGAGACACCCTCACTGACCTGAGGTGTTCCAGGAGCATCCTGCGTGTGCTTCCACTGAGCAGCTCACCTGGAATCTCCCAGGGGGGGAAGAAAATGGTGACAGAGGACAAGTCACCACAGGCAGTGCTCTAATAAAGCTCATCATCCATCTGGACTTCGGGAAGTTTTATTAATAAAAGCCTAATGCACCACAGTGTCACCCCGGGGGCCTGGCTGGGTTTGCTGCTGCACTGGGGCCTTCCTGCAGCTTCACTTCAGCAGCTCTGTACCCTCCCCGGGGCTCAGCTGCCCCCCAGGACACAGCTGAGGGCACCAAGTGCCTGCCCCTTGAACTGCTTTACTGCAGGAACCAGCTCTGGGCTGGGGGGAGCTGGATTGTTTCACTGACTGCAGATAAGGCGTTCACAAAGGGTACAAACTACAGACCTTGCCAGCCAAAAGAAAGTGCAGCGGTTCCACGTGCAAATGAACACCTGGAATAATTTCAGAACAGAGAATAAAGGTTGTCATGCCCAAGTGGATGCCGTATCCCTGGTTTTCCTTGTGGTTTGGAAGGATGGCTGGTGGGGGGACAGCTCTACCCAGGAGCAGATGTGAACTTAGCAAGGTTTCACCTCAGGCTGCATCGTCTAGTTCTGCATTTTATTACAAGTAGAATCATTACACAACAAAGTAATGCATATTGGAAAAATACATTTTTACAATGACTCCAGACAAACATTGCAGATAAAATGCCATTGTTCTAAGACTTCCTTTTCTATTTCACAGAGGGTATTAGAAGGTTCAGAGTTACTTCTGTCACTCATACAAGCTTTGATTTTTCTAGAGAAAAGTTTGCTGCAGTACCCACCTCTGCTGGTTACAGAAAAGAGAGGACTTGCCTATTAACATTTGATCTACAAAACAATCCAGCCTTGGCCTGCCATACTGTTCCATGTTAGTTTAGAAGCACTACTGAGCAGTTGTACAAGCTGTTAATCTCCAGCACAGGAAGTCATTAAGGCATGTCAGCTTTTAGCCAGCAACTTACTCTGGAGTACCTTCAACACCGACCTCCTCACTCCACTCAGTGGCGTGAAACAGTGACTGCACCTTTTACAGAGACACAACATCTCAGCCAGACCGCGTTTTGTGCTTGTATAAGAGTGCTGGGTGGCTGCAGTCAAAAGGAATCCAGTCTCAGAACAAAAAGCTACAGCACTGAACCACCCGACTTCCCAGGCAGCCCAGCTGAGGTGCCTGGAGCCTGGGGTGGCAGCAGCACTTCCCAGGGACACCCCTTTGTCTTCCATTTACCCTTTTGTTCAAGGCTTGGCAGACTTAAGTTAATAGATACCACTAAGAGACAGCAGGGGAAGGGGGTGGGGGTTTGGTCACCACTGTGTAATGCTACAAAAAGGGAAGAGCAGTTTTTAGAGTTCGAAATGTGTTGACCACCTCGACGTCACCAAGTGCCTCGCTCACGTTTGTGCCCTGCAGTGGAGCATTGCCAGCAAAACTCCCAGGAAGTGTCCGAGGTCTGAGAGCTCAGACCGATGCCAGGCAGGGTGTGTGAGGGGCTGAGCCCACCACCGATGGGGTGAATCAACCTCCTCAGCTGAACTAGGAAAGAACTGACTTGGGTTTTGGTTCAAGTTGTGAGCTTTTCCCCTTTAGCTCTGGCAGAAAGCTATTCAGAGTTGGCTGGAAGGAAACTATCTCAAAGGCACTTTAAAATGATCAAATTTGCTGAATTTAGTTGCTTTAATGAACACTTCAGACTGTACATTTATCAGTAACCTTAATTTTCTGACTTCAGTAAGAAAGCTGGGACAGCACTGGCTGTAAACAGCAAACCAGGAGCGCTACAGATGGTCTCCTAAATATTTCCCAGAGTTTTACACAGTTTTAATTAATATTCTACTTTCTAAAAGAGCAACTAGCCAGCCTTAAACTTGCCATTCAGTTGAGTTTTCACCAGATCCACATTTTTCCATCGGTTAAAAGCTTATTCTGTTAGAGCTGAGCTCCCTGTTCCTTTGCCCCTTGCACTGAAAGAGCGATGTTCCAATGCTTTAGCGGTTACACGGTTACATGTTGTGCAGTTTTCCAGTTGAGTTCAAGTCCACAGGCTGTGGCCTTGGAAAGCCACTCCTCTGGCAGTGTCTGGAAGCATCCTGAGCACACACTTACCCCTCCACAGCACTGGAGTCACCGTGTTCCTCTGGGACACTCCAGTCAGGATCCTTTCGCCAAATGCACTCTCTCCATCATTAACTTTCATGGCTACAGACTTACAGCCAGTGACACCCTGAAACATCAGAAGGCAATGGACTAAAAGCACAATGTTTGCCATCACCTGTTTCACTCAAAGAACCCAGACTGTAGCTTGCAGTTGACTGACACCATTAGTTCTGTCACCAGCATTAACTGACACCGCCGTTTCCCCACATTCACCTACAACAGTGTGCCAGAGATGCACCCTTTGGATGAGTGACGGTGTTAGGAGAGCAGCTGTGTCACCCAGGGCATTCTGCTGGAACGGGACGGCAGCAGACATCAAACACTGAGGCAAACCTGTGTTGTCATCCATTATTCTTCCTAGTGTTACAGGGGTGATTCCAGTTACATGTGCATCTTGGGAGACCAAAGTGCAGATCAAGTGAGACCTGATGTGAATTCTCTGTGCAAACATCAGCAGTTACACCCTCTCCTGTCCTCTCCTTGTACAAGTTTGAGAAAAACCTCAAGCAAGTCTCCCCTACAGCAGCAGTCTGGTTTATCATCTCATCTGACTCTTAAAGACTGACAAGTCACTATTCCAAACAGGGCAACGTGTCACCAGCTGTGCCTGTGTTCACTGGGGATAACAGTCATTACACCAGTGCACACCAGTTCAGGGAGCACAGGTGAGGAATGCTGCGCTGAGTCTAAACTAGGTTCATCTCTTGGGATAAAAGCAGCCTTAGCATGGCATGGAGTTTTGCTTAAGTACCCATTTTTCCTAACTGAAGCCTTTGCCCACCAAATCACAACTTGGTCTACCAGCAAAGTCCTTTCCTGTTTACCTGCACAACGTTGTGATGGGTTTTCCCAGACAGCCATTGTTTAAAAGAGCATGTCCAGCCTAGATTAAAATACTGCAGCTTACTCCTAACAGGAAGCCTCCACATCCACTCCCACTCCCCAGCTACCCTGCTGAAAATGGCCCCAAATTTAGTGTCTCGAGGTGCAGCTCATTGTACACTGGCAGGGCTCACAGCAGGCCCTGTGAACCAAGGAAAGTGCTCCTGTCCCTCCTGGGGTTCCTAATGCACTTCAGCATTTATTGCTGTACTGTGAGTTTGACTGGCCTAGGTTTAGTGTTCTTGCTTCAGCACATGCTGAGGCCTTCCAGCAAACTCAGCCACTGACACAAGTTCCCTGGACTGGAAGGACCCAGTGACGTGAAAATCAAAGTGCAACAAGGACTGACAGTTCTGGCAGGGATGAGCAAGAGCATTCACTGCCTCAAACAATCCTGCCCTTCTCCTGAACGTGCTAAAGCTGATGCGACTTTGCTGAGGAGGTATCAAGATGTGGGTCTGCAATTCTGACTGCTCTGCATCAGATGGTGTAAAGCTTTCTGTTGTAAGGCCACAATTCTTAAGCTATACTTAGAAATACCCCAGCTTTGAAGAGTTTCTTGAAATGAACAGTGGTTGCAACAGCTCAGTTTAGCTTCACAAGAAGCCTTCTCTAGAGAAGGGGAACATTTATCTTTAAGACAAAGCAAAGAAAGATACCTGGTTACCCTGAAACTTAATGCCATCTCTACTAAGCAGCCTGAAAGCCACAGGACTTAATAGAGTTGCTCAGTGCAAAGCACCATGTCAAGGACAGACCTGTTTTGCATCGATTCAAACAGTCTAAATTTCAGCTTCCATACCCCACTGCAACTAGAAGAGGGTCTAAAGTTCTTTTGTCACTTGGTTGCCACGATCCACTCGAATTCCTAGTGAAGTCTATCACAGCCTGATACATTTACAGTCATACAAAGTCATTTATACCAGAGTATATCATAACAGGGTCCTTAATTAGTTCAGTCTATTGCAGAAGACGTGTATAGGCCTCCTCTTCCCTATCCAGAGGGCTTGTAAGCAGAGCTGCTGTCAGGAGCACTGACTGGGAATCCCTTTACTTCCACAGCATACTAGGAGACTCCTCCCAGAGTCAGGACATCGAAGCAGATGTTGCAAACTCGGACTGGCTTGTTCAGATCAAATTTGATGATGGGAATCTCCTTTGTTGAGCACTTATGGCAGAGCAGGCGTCCACAGTGTCGGCTGTTGGGAGAAGGGGGGAGGAGAACACCAGGATTTTATCCTTTGACATTCTTTATCAGTGCTGTCATCACTACAAATGCTATGTCTGTCTTGTATCTTCTGCTGTTTCTCATGGAGGAGTTCACTAATACCGGAACCACACCATGCTTCCGTACTGGTCAGTCACTGGTACGACTTCAACTGATCCACCTGTGGTTTCTCTGGAACACTGGGCTAAGAAAATCTTAGCTTAACATCCCCCTAGCCCAGCATGTTTTGTAGAAGTTCAGACTAGTTAAAATGGCAATTCGTGTCAGCATTTTCAGCCCTTACAAACAGAACCCCAAAGCTGAGCTGGCAACACCTGCCCAGATCTGTCCCCCGTTTCAGAGCAGGCCCCACACAGGGCTGGTGTGCCCCCTCCTGCCTGTCCTGGATAAGGAACAGCCAGAGGGCTGGAACTTGGACAGGATTTCTCACTTACAACCAGTCAGAATTTTAAATGCACAAACTGCTTAAGATAAGATTTTAGTCAGACCACAAGTTACTGATCTAAGACAGGGGGGAATGTTTCAGCTGGATTAGTGGTTATACACCTGCATTAACATGGAGGTTCCCTAAACCACCAGGAGGAACAAGTCTAACCACGTTTGGAAGAGGAATCTTTCCTTGTAAGCACAGCAAGATGGATCACGTTACCAGTGATGTTTTCTTGTCGTGACTCCGAATTTGGCAGTGCACTCGTAGCAGTTGGAGCCATCACACCAGGGAGGTTCTTTTGTCAGCATATCTGTTAGAGGCAAAAATGTAAAGACAAGATGGGCTCAGACACCTCTTGAGTTCACTAAACGTACTAAGGAGGCTTTGTCCAGTTTTAGGTTGCAGCCAGTATAATGGATTTAACTACTTTTGCAGTCCTGTTTGTACACAATGTTTAGTTGCTTTCAACATCATCACATTCCCCACAGCAACTACACAGCAACTACACATTCCCCACAGCAACTACTACCATTAAAAAGCAGTGCCTGGGTTTTGAGCTACATCAGACTACACAACCAGCCAGGAGCTTCCATGTCTATCCTTCCAGGAAGGGCAATATTTGACAGGTCTGCATTGTACAACTCCTCAGCTGATCATGAGAAAAACCAGTATTTCTACCCCCCACGGAGAGTAGTATAAAATTCACAAGTTCAGCCTGTCTGGAATTACTGTCACATAAGTGAGATGTCCAGAGTTCTTTCCTTCATTGAAGTGTCCCAGAAGCATCAGCTAAACACTCTTTCCCACTGCAGCCAGTGCAACTCACCCAGCAGCCTAAAGAGAAGCTGTTTTGTAGCCACCTGGTAGTTGAAGATATTGACTCCCTGGTTGTTGTTGACTCCAAGCCGAGCCCCAGCTCTCACTATTGCACGACACAAGTTGGCATTTCCCTTCATGTAAGCCAAGAGCAGCACTGGAAAACAAAAGCCAGTTCCCTGCTAGTAGAGTGGTAGGTTGTGGTACCATCAGTGCAGAGTAGCATCTTTTAGTTTTTAACTCTGTGTGTAATGTTTGCCTCTTACTGTATTTAACATATTACTACCAATTGTTCCGGCTTTAAAAGTGACATGCCACGAATACAATTTGAGTGGTTTTCAAGTTCAACAGCTGTTGAGTCTCACCCACCTGTGTTTCCTTCAGCATCAGGTTTGTCTAGAGGGTACTCTGGCATACACTCCAAGAAGAGGTCACAGATGGCTGCTGCATTATCTTTCCCATATTGTCCCAAAATATGCATTGGTGACTGGCCTCTGAGGAAAAGAGTTTGTTATCCTGATCAAAGTCTGCTTGCTACTGCAGTTCCTCATCCAACTCTCCTTGTTTTCGAGTTTGATTCACAGTGTTACACCTCAGTAACTCAGTACCACATACACAGAATATTCTGAGTTGGAAGGATCCACAAGGATCATCAAGTCCAGCTCTTAAGTGAATGGTCCATACAGGGATCAGCCCCACAACCTTGGTGTGATTAGCACCATGCTCTAACCAACTGAGCTCATCTCAATTCACCTTTCTTTTCTTGGTGTATATATGTAATTTCCCCAGAATTTAGACACAGCATCGTCTGCACGCTTCACTCAAATTTATGTATAAATATTATAATACAAGCCAAATCCTTGTTGTTTGATTTTTTTAAACGGGTCATACAAGCATACATTTCAAAACACAATGTGGTTTTTTAGTCTGAAGACCATAAACCATTACCTGATATTAAAGGCTTCTGCATCCACATTGCACTCTGTGAGGAGGACCCGGATGTTGTTCAGCCGGCCGTGCATCACTGCCAGATGAAGAGCTGAAAAGTAAAAACCAGGTTCAACACTCTGAATGTCAGCAATAATTGCAGCCTAATAAATAAATTAACACCCCTCCACCTTCCACTTCTCCCATCTTCCCTCTCTAAACCTCTGATTTCTTGGACCTTCATCCTGTTCCACCTCTGCAGAAGCAGCCTGCTCAGTGGGCTCTCCCCACCCCCAGACCTCCTGAAGTGTCCGCACTGACTCGTGTAGCTGACATTTACCGTTATTCCCGTTTTCATCCACAGCTGCAAAGTCCACCCCGTTCTCCAGCAGGACGGAGCAGATGGTGGGCAGGTCTTGCTGCGCTGCCAAGTGCAGGGCAGTCTGACGGTGCTTGGTCAGCTCGTTCACCTGGGCGCCTGCAAGCAGCTGTCAGGGGGCAAAAGGGACACGGTCAGCCAGGGGGCCAGGGCTGTTTCTTTATTTCTGTGAATGGAGCACACAAGACTCCACTACACAGACGCTGCAGGGCCTCCAGCACATGTAAAATGCTGTCACTACTGAGCTGCTGCAATCTGTGTTTGCCTTCAAATGTGCAGGAAGGGCAAGGGAAGGTTCTTCAGGTGGGTCACACTGCCCAGGGACTGCTGCAAACCTGCGGGAAGGCCACTGAGGCAGCTCAGCAACAGCACAAACTAAGGGACCTTCCTGTTTCAGAGAAGGGGTGTCACCCTCAGGTGCCTTCCCCAGCTTACAGGCGCCGTGTTTAGGCCACCACGTGCGTTTTCAAGCAGAGGAGAAGCGACTGCAGCACGTACCAGGTTGCGCACGATGATCTCGGAGCCAGCCTGCACTGCCAGGTGGAGAGGGGTCAGTTTGGAGGCATCCTGAACCCTGGAGTTCACATGAGCCTGGACACTGATCAGGAACAGCACACTCTCGATGTCTGAGTTCTGAACGGCCACATGCAGGAAATTCCGGCCTTTATTATCAACCTGTGGCAGAGAGGGCAGGTGAAATTAAATCCATTATTGCTGGAGAACAAGTTGTTTATGTAGCAGGACATATTTTCACTAAGAGACACTTGCTCCATCTACTTGAACTGTAGAATCTTGTTCCTTTCACTGGCTGACATGAGAGACTTCTGTGTTAATCACATCTATCAGGTCATTTCTCAGTTCAGTTATCTGCTGCAACTGATCAGTCAAGCCTTCTGCAGACTCCTTTATTTCTACTTTCTAACCTTGCCATTGCTTGACCACACACTGGAGAGGATTGTTAGACAGACAAAAGGTTAACAGCTGTTGTAATGAAGCACTGAGAGCAGTTAATGATAAATTCAGTCAAATGAAACAAGCTGGAGTCAATCTGGCAGTTAATGCAGGACAAGGAAGCAACATGCAATCCTGCCACACTGATGCAAAGTATTCACAGAACCATGGAATGGTTTGGGTTGGAAGGGACCATCCAGTTCCAACCCCCCTGCCATGGGCAGGGACATCTTCCACTAGCCCAGGTTGCTCCAAGCCCCGTCCAATCTGGCCTTGGACACTTCCAAGGATTGGGCAGCCTGAGAATTCATTTTGGCTTAATACCAAGCACACGTTGTTCAACTTTGCCTTGAAGCTGATGTTAAAGCATATTCAGAACTACTTGTATTTATAACTATGTTTTAGATATATTACAAGAGCTCACTAAGCACTGAAATACTTTACTAGTAATTAAACTTACACAGGATAGGAAGAATCTCCTGAACAGCTGCCTGAAGTGTCACACCAGAAGCCTGAAGATACAGTTGGAGATTTTATAGTTCAGCAGGGCAGCATAGCATCTATTTTTCAGCTATTTTAGGTCAGCTTTTCTGTTTTGGATAGCTTTAGGAGAGCTGGGTAATGGATTATTTCTGTACTAGTCCAGCACAAGACAAGAGCAGAGTTAGAATGTTCTCCTTACGTACACAGACGCCTGTTCCTCAGTTTAGTACTGACAAGATAAGGTTTGACAAGACACTAAACCTTCATCTTCTTACTCACACATGGGACATGCACCCTCAGTTTCCTAATAAATCCTGCAACAGACAATCTGGCATCTGGCAAACAGATTGCTTGTACAGACAGAGAGATGAAGCAGAGCTGGCCTGTGGAATAACTGTTACAAACCAGTGCAGTAACAGGACCACCAGGGTTTGAACACTCCCAGCTTACCTGTTCAGCAGCTCCTGGTTCCCTCTTCAAGATTGCTTCGGCTGCTTTATTGTTTTTGTATGTCATGGCACAAGCAAAGGGAGTCATTCCTTGCCTGTCACGTACATTCAGCTTAATATCAGGATGCGAAATCATCAGCTGAATGATAACATTATGCTGGTTGCTAATGGCAACGTGGATTGGGGTCCTTCCTTCTGCATCCTAGAAGGAAACCAGGAAGTTTCTTACATGAAGATTCAGTAACACACCAATCCTTCCCTAATTCTGAAGGGTCAAGCAACCCCGGCATTTCAGTTCTGTGACACACCCAGGTGCCTTCAGCAGGGACACCAAAGAGCTGCAGTGGGAGCTCAGATCCACAGTGCAAAGAAAAGCAAATTGGGATTTGTTTCTCCTAACAGGTTGACCTCAATCCTGTGCTGTAGAGCCACTGAAGTAGCTCAGTGTAACATCTCCCACACAGTCATTTTGGGGGCAGAGATAAGCATTCAAATTTAATGGCAAATTCAACGGAGGTGTTTAATCATTTGTCTGCATCAAGCAGCAGTTTGCAGCCATGGCTGCTCTGTGACTGTGTTCTGTGATTTATTCTGATCTCACTTTCAACAGCATCAGGACCTAGAAATGTTATCCATTCATTTCTTTTGTCCTTATTTGTCAAGGTTTTGTCTAAGGGTTACTGTGTGATCAAAAATAAAGCGCAACTCATACTTACATCATCTCAGTTTACTCAGTAACAGAAGACACTTCCCAAACACACCAAAGTGGAGTATTGCGGAGTTTTACACTGTAGCTGATTTAATGATTAACTGCAGCAGAACAGAGCCCTGCTCCTGCCTTTAATTCACAGTAGGGACATAAGAGCTGAATTCTAATCATTACATCAGAAATCTAACACTGTACCATTATTTTCCTTCAGCACAGCTTCCTGAATTAACCCACCATGTGGGCAGACAAGCCCTAGGCCTGGTGACAAGGGACAGGAGAGAAAGCAGAGCTGCACTGGCTCAGCTCTAAGAGCAGGGTGTTCTTTTCCCCATCAGCCAAAACACACCACTGGGAGGCGTTTGGGTTCGCCACATTAGAGGCAAAGAATCAACTTTAAAAAATTGTGCAGTTTCTCCACACACCTGAGCATTGACATTGGCACCAAACTCCAGAAGGCACTGGATCACCTCTTCTAGTCCCCAGCAGGCTGCCAAGTGCAGGGGGGTCTGTCCATCATGAGCTTCCTCTTCTCCTTCTCCATTCGGGCCCGGCTTTCTGGGACTATTCACATCACACCCACTGAAACACAACAGTCATTTCATTGTTTGATCCAGATCTGAACTGTTTCAAAAAGGGTCAGAAAGAAGTTTACAAGAGCTGACACAGCAACTGCTGACACATCCTACAAAAGCACAGACCCGTGGTTTTAGTTTGACTCTGGTCCTCAAGACCACGATGCTGACACAGATAACAGAATGTTCCCAAGATTAGTCGGAATTCCTGAAGTCCCACCCACCAAAAACCTGAGGAAGCACATACTTGTTACTGACTTCAGACAGCACTCAATGTCAATACCAGGGATGCACATCTGCACATGACAAGGTCTGGGTTTGGGAAGGGGCCTGACCTGCGGATAAGGAAGCATCCAATCTGTTCGCTGTTCTCATCAATAGCCCTGTGCAGAAGGGTTTGGAAGCACCCACTTGGTCCTGGCCCCCAGCAGGTTGAATCACAGCCATGCCTGACCTGGAAGGAGAAGCACAATGAGGCAGTCAAGGTTTTTTATGTCTCCAGACTCCTACTCTAGTCCCTGTCTAATGCTTCTGGAACACTGCCCTCCCTCAGGGGCAGAACTTGAGATGCCTTGTCTATTCTCATGGCAGTCACTGAATGTCAGGAAGGTGCTTTAAGGTCTTCCAGACCAATACTTTACTGGTTTCCTTTGTAATCCTTAATTAGGTGGTAGTTATTAACAATTCAAATATTCACCCATATACTTTGATAGACAGATCTTAAGCCAGTTGGACTGGTTACCTCACTTGCAGCACCTATAGCAAATCAAGCAGCATCTGCAGACATTGCCTTTGAAGCTCTGACCCACTACCTGCTTTTCTATACATTCAGCTAAACAGAGTTTCTTCCACGAGTTGTAATGCTAATATTGGTATTCTTCTACTGGAGAGCTACAAACTTGAGCAGGGTGGCACTGAAGACTTGTTCCACTCCACTTCCCAAGGTTTGTACATGAGCAGTTGCAATGTTGATCCCAGAAAGGTTCTTATCCAATACCAGCACAGTCAAGTACAGTTACAAGACTTATTTCTCAGGTCACCAGCACAGCCTTTAAACAGTTGTCTTTAGCAGACCAAAACTGGTATCAGAGACAAAACTTTCAAGTCACTTCCTTATGAAGAAGACAGGAGGAGGTCTACTTCAGGCTCCTAAGTAATCTCCTCTTGGATCGCCTGTGCCTGACAGTAAATTTGCCTTTAAAGTAAATACAAGCCCTTAAAGGCCTTCTTGGTGCAACTTTAAGATGCAATAAGAACTAGCACTAACACACAGGCATGTGCAGTTTTATTCAGGAAGCTGATCATTACACAAGCCTGGCATGCTGTAGACTGATGCTTTCAGTGGATCTTTACTCCTTCCAGGGTCAAGACAGCACATTCTCTAGTATTTTATTGCAGTGGCTGCAAGAGATTTGGCTGTATTTATAAATGACTTCTGCACAAAAGAGAGACCTCTGGTGAAAAAAACCATCTAAACTTAGTGATATTGGACCACTATGTTCTTCTCGTGCACCGAGTTTGGTTTTGCTGATAACCTCTTTTGTTACCAGCAAGGTGCACAAAACTGAGACCAAATTAAGCCAACTGCCAGTCTTACCAGAGTTGATGCAATATCTTCCAGGTTGTTTTCCAAGGCAAGCCATAGGGGAGGATTCCCTTTCTCATCCGGCACGGACATGTCTGCTCCCCTGGTACAAATGGCATCCACCACGAGGGGGAGCTGGTTTTTGATGGCCAACTGCAGGGCCGTCTCTCCATCCTGTGTCCTGCAGCAGGGACAGTTCCAAGTGTGTTACCACAGGAGTTTATTGGCAAAGCCAAAAATCCCCCCCTCTGCTGCGGTAAGACCATTTCTCTCCAGCCAAGCAAACACACTGCGCTCCTATTTCATCACAGCTTTGTGTTTACCTTTCTTCCCCGCTTTAGTAGCAAGTGATTGATTTCTGGAGTTGGAAAAGTGAGTGTTCTTAGCTCACAGACACTCACTGCCTTCAGTGAAGCCATTATTTGAACAAGTTCTTTCAGAGCCAGCCTGCTGCCACAGCAGAGAACAGCTTTGTCTGCAACGTGGCAACACTTCAAGCAACAGTCAAATCCCAACTGTTAAAAGCCTGAAGTCAGAACAGCAGCATTAGGCAGTTTGTGCCCGACATTCATGGCAGTTACAGCTTGCCAAGTTTCACAGCCAGCCTGTCAGTCATGTAAGCAGACAAATGTTCTGTTAAGCCCAATATCAAGTTGTCTGGGAGATACTCAGGAGGCAGGTTCTATTGGAATCTTGTTGCTGGACCTACAGTTAATTATTTCAGATGGTGGCAAACACGCAGCTCCAACAAGCTGGCAAATGGATGAGACTGTGGAAGTTCAGTGCCTCTCTTTAGGACTTAAGTTTGTTACAGAGAATTCTGTATCAGAATTAAGTGGCACCTCCTCCTGCAGCCACTAGAGGAGGTACTGACCAAAGGAGCTACACGTGGGTCCAAGTTCACACGTGTAACCCCTCAGCTACAGCGCCATAAAACTGTGCCAAACACCTAACTATGCACAGATCACAGCCTGAAACCAACTCCAAGCCATTACACCAAGGCATTCATCACCACCTGCTCTAGACACACAGCCGGTTGAGTGTTGGATCAGTTAGGCTCTTACCTGACATTTATATCTGCCTGATGTTCCAGCAGGAAGAGGGCACTCTTACTGTCCTGCCTCTGGATTGCCATGTGCAGCAGAGTCTGCCCATCTGACATGGTGTCATTGATGGAGGCCCCCGAGCCCAGCAGCTGAGCTGCTATGGTGTGCATGCCTGAGGAGTTCAAGCTCATTAGTATTTTACTTTTGGGTCTGTAAAGCAGAGACACTGAGGACTAACAGAACAGAGTTAACATGCCCAGACAATACAGTGATCCGACATGAAAATAAGCAGGGAGTTCAGAGGAAGAATTCCCCAGAACTGCAAGTACAGCTGTGGGCTAGAAATCTTGCACTAAGTCATAGGTGAGCACTCATTTCTAGGAGATGAAGAATGATCTGAAGCTCTCCTTGACAGCTCCTCTCAAGACAGCACATGAACACACACCTGCTGTTTTATCTTTTAAAAACACTGCTGTTCACATCACAGCTCCCACAGTGTTGTGAATTGTCACTTTGTGCGGAAGGTGCATACCTGTCCAAAGAGCCAAGCCCAGCACAGTCTGGTCCCTTGAGTCCTTCAGACTGAAGTCAGGAATAATTTGCAAGTTGTTGGTGGCATGGAGAGCATTGGCTACAAAAAAGCATCAGGAATTAGAGCATTCTTGTACTCGACCTGCAATCACACACTGAAAGCTGCAGCAGCAGCAATGTCACATTTTGAAGTGGGCTGTTCCTTGAGCAGTCAGTTTGAAAGATCTGAGCAAGACACCTTCAGCTTCCAGATGTGATACTGCCCAGGATTCAGACAGTATTTCCACTACTGCCTAATCTTAATACTTACACTATAAAACATTCAACTCTCTAGCTAAGAGGCTTAACCTGCCCCTTTCTACCTGCAATTCCAAATAGAGTGGCATAGACAAAGCTTTGAGAATGAAGAGTGGAGGCTGTACCACACTGTGGTGGCAGCATCCTCCTCCTCAGCTCCTGGGATGGATGATATTTACCCCAATTCACCTACTCCCTTCTCAATCCCACTCATGGTAGGAGACAAAACTGGCCTTGCTTCAGCTGTCAATCTCCCCTCCTGCTGCTAGAAAGAAGCTGAACCAGCAGCACTTGATAAGTACTCAAGCACTGGCAGATGAGTTTAAGTCTCAACTCTATTGTAACACCAGCATTACCTTGTAAAAAATCCTCTTACTCAGAGTTAAGGGAGGCAAAAATCTCACCACAAAGACGCCTTTACCCAAATTTGATTCCAGCATTTACCTGAAGGAAATGCTTTGAAGGGATCTCAGTTGTAAAGGTAGAATAGAACTCAGGATTAACTGCTCAAGTCCATTATCTACAGTGGAGAATTTGCAAGCACTCACAGGCAAAAGCATTTTCTAGTCTTCACAAGCAGATGATTTAAGACTATATTTAGCCTGTCTTATTAATTGCTCTACTTAAAAAACGCTTACAGTTTGTCAAACACAGCTCAGATGCCATCCTGACACACCAATTCCCCACAGCACCAACAATGTGAACCAGGAAACACCAACCTTTTTGTTCCAGGATGACTGACACCACATCTGGGTGATTGTAAGCAATGGCCATGTGGAGGGGAGTCTGCAGGTGAACACTCTCTGCTGTTGGAGGAGCAGATGCATCCTTCTGCCCAAGCACTGCTTCTGCTGTCTGGATGTTGGGATTAGCTCCTTGCTGCAGGAGTTCTGCTGTCAGGTTTGCCAGGCCGTGCCTGCAGGCCGTGTGCAGGGGGGTTTCTCCCTTGAATAAACAGGGTGCTGGGTTAATAGCTTTAGACATGGAGAGAAGCAGCTTTTAAACTACTATTCCCACAAAAATTGGTGTTGAAGAGCTTCACTCCCAGTAGCTGAAGCTCCTTAGGACTTACAGACTACTTAAGACAGCTTTCATTAAGGACTATCCCACCAGGCACTGAGGGAAGCGTTAAAAGCACGTTAACAACTGGTGATGCTGCAAGAACAATCTGATCGCCAGTAAATACCTGAAAACATGCAAAGGTTCACAAAGTGCTCCAACTTGCTTAAAGCTATGGTTTAGCAAGGAGAGATCTCTGCTGGCTTATTTCTGAAGAGCAATAAGGAAACTTTCAGGCTTAGTTTCTGCTTTTACCCGTTTGTTTTGGTGGTTGACTTTTGCTCCGTGAGTTGCTAGGAAGAGAGAAGCTGCCTCATTTCCTGCACCAGCTGCCCTCTGAAGCAAGCAGTTTCCTAAAGAAAAACCAGGAACACTGTCAGAAGTGCTATTCCAAGCACCTTTCGATACTAACAATGCTAACACCCTTTCCCACAACCTTACAACGTTGAAGTTTGAAGTCAACGAAAGCAAATCTTGCCTATTCGTAGCCCCCTTGCAACTCTGGCCTGGCACATGCACTACCATTTAGCAGTGACACATTCTGAAACTCTAAAGAGGATATTAGAACCTGGCAATGAGTCCAGATTTCCTGTCACTTCTTGCAAGTCCAGCTCAGCCTGGGGCTGTCAATGCTCCAGCTCTGGGCAAAGCTGCTACCACCTACCATTCCCTGTGCAGCAAATGCTGTTGAAACCTCAGCCAGCTCCTCTGAGTGCAGTCAGCATTCAGCAATTAACTTACAAGCCTTCCACCTACACAGAAATACAAACCTCTGGTTTACCTGTCACTGTGTCTGGAGCATCTGTGTTGCTGCCTCGTTGGATCAACCTCGCTGCAAAACTGTTCTCATCAAAGGAGGTTCCATTCACAACAGGAGCATCCTCGAAGGGGTTCACAGACTGGTCAGACGACACGGTGATGTACTGAACTGCAAGCCACAGAGCTGTGCTTCCTTCATGATCCTTCAGCTCCAAGTCTAGTCTAAAAATAAGAGTTAGTGTCCCCCAGTTTATACCTTAAAAAGTGGTTCCCCAACTCAGCTTAAGTTTCAAGTGGCTGAGCAGCTGTACTGGTTCATCTCGTAGCTCACTGACAACTCCTGCTTGCCAAAAAACCTACTGTGGCTCCAGTTACCTCAGAGAACATGGCAGTACTCTCCAACAAGCACAGCACCTTCTGTGACTACTAAATTCAAGCTTATTGCTCCCAGAAGTGGTAGATCTGGGCTCCCACTAAGTGTAGCAAAGAGGCAACTCCTCTTGTATTTGAGTAAACTGTGTCCAAGAACTGCAAGTTCAACTGCAAAGAAACTGAATCAAACCAAGTGTTCTGCTTCACCATTCTAAGAAGTCACCTGGGTAGCTTTAAGCAGAACCCAAGAACACACTGAGACATTTCAAGAGTGTTACCACCCTTTTAGCTCTACTACACATGGAGGTGACAACATTACTACACCTTTGAAATTATTTCACCCTCTTTGAAAAAAACACAAGAGCTGCAGTTTGCTGCTTCCCTGCAGTGGGGCAAAAACTCCCATGGCTTCTGGCACCTTCAGGTATGCAAAGCCTTTACACTTTCGCATCCCAAGTCTATTACTGGTCTTACTAAAAGGCAAGGAAGCACAGAGGAGTTGTTAAACCAGGTTTCACATCTTCACTGTACCAGGTAACACGGGTTTTACATGTAAATGAAACTTACTGCTTGCACTGGAGCAGCTGACTGAACACAGGCTCATTCCTGACCACGATGGACACGTGTAACGGGGTCCTGTAATTGCAGCAGAAGTTCAGTTACGTCAGGAACGAGTGACACACACGATTTTGTCCCTGGTCATCAACATGCTCCTGCAGATTCATGGGCTTAACTTCTCTCCTTTCAGAAGGGCACAACCACATCTTGAAACAAACTCTTCTAGCAGACATGCTTTCAAGTAATTTGGTGTAAGCAACTCAATGTAAGAGTGAACTTTCAAGGAAGAAGCACAAGAGCTTGGTCTATGAGAACTGTGTACACACAATTCTGGTGCCTTGGAGGATATCAGCTTGTGTAGAGCTGATATACTCCAAGTCTTCCATATCATTTTATACACTTGTTTGCCAGCCCAACCTAACCTGTGAAACAGTTTCCTAAAACAGCCCCTGCACTTCAGATAACACACTGCAGATACTGGCTTGCTTTGAGGTAATTTCAGTTTCCCTGACAGCTTCAAAGGGAAGTACCTTTCAGGAATACTGTTTGGCATCTTAGTTGGCCTTTTTTACTGCTCAGTGATTCGATAAAGGCAAATTAACTGTGTGCCATGTGTCCTAACACCATCAGCTCACCCCAGCTTTCTGTAGCTGGGCTGTGTTTAATTGGCCATGACAGGGAACCATTCAGCCTGCACAGCTTTCTGCTGGGAGTGCTGCCCACAGGTCTCCAGCTGGGTCCAGGAATTCACCTTTCCTGCTTTCCAGTCTCACCTGTGCTCTGCTGACAGACCCAGGCAGGCTCTCAGCCTCTGATCAGCACAGCACTGCCTGTTAAACTGGTGACTGCTGACCTGGCTTCCCCCAGTATTTACCTGCCTTTGCTGTCCTGCATGTTTGGGTTGGCTCCTGCCTGCAGGAGGGACTCTGCAATCTGTGCCATCTCTGCCATGACGTCAGGGGAGTGCTTCTTGGGGCTGTAGGATGCCACGAGGTGCAGAGGGGTCTCCTGGTCCCCCAGCGTAGCAGCATTCACCCGGGCACCATTTTTAATGAGAAAGTTTGCAGCGAATTTATCTCCTTTTGGGAAACAAAATAAGGTTGTCTGTGGATAGATACACTCTGTGTACTTGAAACTCCAGAAAATGGATATACAGGATCTCCCTCCACACCATACATTCATTCCAACACAAGGGTCTGCTCCTACAATGCCTTAGCAACAGGTAACTTCAACCCTTCACTGCAAAACCAGGATTAAAATATTTCACGAGCCCTTGGAAAAAGTGTTTTGCCCACAGGTGACTCAAGTTCACACACAAGTTTATTATTATTATTATTGTGATGCTGAATTCGCTAGTTCCTCAATCAAAATAATCCATTGCTGCTTTAGTTGACCACTGGAACTGTGATACTGAACATACAAGTATTGTTTTGGACAAAAGGTACCATTCCAGTGCATCAGTCAAAAGTGTGCAGTTGAAGTGAGTCACCTGTTCAGTCTTGCCCCACGAACAGGCAGCAGCACAGCCTTTGCTCCTGAAAGTTTAGCTCCATCCACAGGATAAGGCCTTCAGCAGTTCAAACCCACCACGCACAGCATTCCCAAGAACTGCCTCTTGAGAGCTTCTCAGTCAGAGCTCAGGCCCACTGCAACACATGGCAGCTTAGACTTGAGTCTGCAGCAAACTCGAGGTGCACAGAGTGGCCTCAGGGTCATGTTAAACCCCCTCACTCCAGAGACTACCTTGAACAGACACAGTCACACCTTGTTTGGCCTCAATGCACAACTGGAGAGCAAAGAACAGTGTTCCAATCTATACTGATGTGTTATCTCTGCCAACCAAACCCCCAAATCCCATTTTCTGATTTCCATGTCTGACATTCCCCCGCTCTCCAGCGATCATCAGTGGTAAGAATCACGTGGCAAGTTCAGACAATTTGCTTTAGCTCCATTTCCAGAACATGTGATTGTTAACAGGGATTGATTCACTGAAGCTGTGGCTACTGAAAAGCAAGCATTCATCCTCACAGCTCCAGCTCAGACTGAAAGCAGACAGCACAACCAGAGGACAAATGCCAGCATTAAGCATGAGGAGCAGCCTGCTGCAACCTTTCCAGTGCTCTACAGGCCTGCAGCCATCACCACACTGACCTAGAAGGTCTCCCACTCCTGCTGGAGTTTCATTCACAGGATCAGACACCAGCTTTACCCTGTTTAGATAGGTAGGAGATTAAAGGAAGTAGTTGGGAGGTGAATTGAAGTTTTTTGAGCCCAAAATAACTTCCAGGAGTCCCAGAGAGTTTGCTGTTAAAAATAAACTCAAGCTTGGCTTTCTGGAACAGACCTGCCAAAGACATTGCAGGAAACCAGCAGCACGAGGTGTTCACTGCAGATTTTTCCCACACTTTGACCGCAGGCCAAGATGCTGCTGATCCCAAGCCTTCAGAGTGCTGTGGCCATGGCAACCAGGTCCTGCTGTGCTGCAGTTCTCATTTCCCACTCTGAGGTGGAGAACAGCTCAATATAACCCTGCAGTTGTACTCAGACTCCAGTGGTAACTCCACTACTATTCCCCAGAGCTTTGACAATATTCAGACTGGACAGAGGCACCTCCACTTGCTCCTCATCTTCTTTCAGTCACATTTTCCTCCCCTAGAACTGCTGTGCAGTAGCACAGACCCTTGCTGTTAACCAGCACAAAGAAGCATATGGTGCATTCAGTCCAAGTCCAGAAAAAGATTTCATCTTTGTGACTCTCAAGCTGTCACACTCAACTCAGCTATTCGTCAGACAGACATGGTATTGTCAAAGTAGAACATTCTCAGTGTCTCCCTACATTTCTTCCTTTAGCAGGCAATGTTCTACTACACTGCACCTGGATGGTAAGTAGCACAAGTTTCCCCAGCCAGCAGCCTGGTCTCAGATCCCAAATAAGAGGCTGTTTGCTTTTAAAGTTAAAAAAAAAAAAAAACCAGGACAAAGTCCACCCTCACTACAATCTTCTAACTGTGACAATGTGACTTAGGAATCACGCTGGGAACAACTGGAAGCTAACAGAGCCTCACACCCCATGCCCTTACCCCTCTGGATGGCTTTGTGCAGCAGACTCCAGCCCCTCGTGTCTGCCCTGTCCACGTCAGCCTTGTAGTTGACCAGGGTAGTTGCAATGCCCTCCAGCCTTTGGGCCAGGGCCAGATCCAGAGCCAGGTCTCCATTGTGATCCAATTCATTGAGCTTCCCAGGAAGCTGCAACACAAACACACTGACATTACAGACAGGCCCACCAGCCCATTCCAACCAGCACAGTCAGCCCTCCAGCTCAGTGTAAAATCCTGGTGGGGTGTTTTGGTAAGTGCCCCCTGCACAGGGACAGCCACCAGAGCAGCTGCACCACAGGCAGAGGTGCCCAGAGGGTTGTTCCATGACAAATCAGGAGTTGTGCCAACTCACAGAAAGTTCACTCAAACATGTCACCATACAGGCATATCCAGTGCAGGAAGAATCATTCAGTTAGTCCTTTAAGATACCTCAAATCCCAGCTGGATTAACACCTAGGGGTGCTACATACCAGCAGCCTCCAATTAAGACTTGAGGCAACTTAAAAGTACTAATTGAATAACTCTTGACAATTAATACTTGAATTCTACATTCTCCCAAGTTGGAGGACACCTTATTTGCTATTTAGTATTTAGTTATTCAGAGTTTTCACCCAAACAGAACAAACACCTGTTACTTCAAACTGTCAACAGAAGAGGGAAAGCCTTTGTTCAAAGAAATGATTCTTGCTGAACTGCCACAAAGCAGCCAAGTTGACTATTATACCATTCAGTTTTAAATGTACATGGTAACATCAGGTAAGGGATTTTATTACATATAGTCTGTGTTCTAGAAATGTTCTGAATCACTTCTGAATCCTGTCTTCATGGAGCCTCTGTCGCTAGGCCTCCATTACGTACACAGAAGTAGCTGTGACAATATTGAACGTGCAAATTAAGAACTAACGACAAAAACCAGTAACAAGGTTCAGACTGGGACTTCAAAACCAGTTCCTTGAAACACCAAATTCCAGGAGACGGATCAACTCAATCTCACCTGTGAATCCATTTCTATAAGATACAAAAAGACCACATCCTCTCTCTCCACTTTAATTGCCTTATGCAGAGGATATTCTGTCTTGGACTTGAACATCTTGTACAGTAACTGGGCACTCATGCTGCTGAAATCTTCCTTACGCAGGTCATCCTGGGAGCAAGAAAAGAGAAGGGTAAGCATCATTCCTGTCTCATTTATAGACAAGGCACTGCACAATGGAATTCTGAAGTTTACAAAACAAGGTCAGCGAAAAGTTCCATCTTGGTAACGTTCCGGCAGGAACAATCCAAGATAACCTTTTGAAATTAGAATTTAATCAGGAAGTTTTAAATCTTACATTTTAGTTTCAAGATCAGTTGGTGCAATTTTTCTTCCATTTTGTCTACAGACATGGAAAAGTAGAATTTCAGCAGACATTATGGCAGGTTAAGATCTAATCTTAAAAACAATCCTCTATCTGGGCTTATTCCTAATTCTGACCAAAAAAGGCCTACAACTATTGAAAACTGACAACTCCTCAGAACTTTGTAAAATTATCAATAAAAGTGAACAGAAACTTAGGGGTATAAAGACCTAAATGAGTTAGTGCTCATATGACTGAACAGAAACAACCTCATTTCCAGGTAGAATTAAGCATCAACAGTTAGGAACCAGAAGTAGTCAACAGTTAAAACTGCTGACCCACAGGTTCAGATACAATAATCTTTTTTTATGCATTAACATATCAAAGCACTCCCCTGGGCCTCAGTATCAGTCAAAGAAAGAACCATCCACATCTAGATGATGCATTTTAGGTTCAGAATAATCTAAATCCCCACACACAAATCTATTGTTGACAAGCCTTATGGTGAAGGCCAATCCATTACTCAGTTAAATCAAACTTGCTTCAAAATAAAGAGCTCAGAGCAAGTGAAACTTCCAGGTCGGTTGCAAGACCATTTGCCTCTCCCTCCATTACTGAGGATAAACTTCCCTGGCTTCCAGGAACTATTTATAGAAGCAAAAGTAGGCCTGGGATTTGTGACCTGTACAGACAGAGACCAACTATGGATGAACTTCTAAACAGTTTGGAGCCTAAATTTGATAAACAACCCTCCTGCTTATTAGAACAGTCCCTTTTCTTTGGCTCAGGAGACTGAGACACTTTGAACAGTGAAGTAGTTCCAATGAACAGAACAACTCTTCAGGTTATGAGCTACTCCACCCCCAGACACTGACACCAGACAGACAATGGATCCAACCTCTAAAGACAATTAAAAACTCTCAAAGGAGCCACTTAAAGCTTTTTGCTTTAAACATGTCATTGTAGAGAACCCCAAATGACACAGTGGCAAAAGTACATGTTATAAAGATAACCAGGAGAGGTGGGAAGGGAAGAGCCACCTGCCTCAGAAAGCAGCCCCAGAACTCACACCAGGGCTCAGCTTTTCATCAACACTGTTGTCAGTACACCAGGTCACCTCAGTCACTGGAAGTTATCAGGAGCTCATGAAATGCCCACCCCAACCGGAATGCTTGTAACCAAGGTTACTCCTGAGGTCAGACACTGCAGTGAGTTGAGCAAAATTCTCCTGATTAAGTTCCTATACTGTGCAAGCACTTTTGCTCCTGTTTCCTCCTGCCAGGACTCACCCAGTGACTGGCAATGATCTCTGCACAGTAGTTCAGGAGGGTGCTGGCACTCAGCTCCTCAGCAGTCTGGTAGAAACGGATGCAGTTCCTGACATTAACTAGTGACATGACTCCTTTTTCGCATCTGTCAAAACAGGAAAGCCAGTGGTCAGCAATCCAACAGCTTTGCTGCAGTCACTGTGCCATGCTCTAACAGGGTCCCAATCCTCCTTTTCCTAGATGCCAGCACAAAATGGCTTGAACTTGCTTTACCACAAGGCTGAGCAGCATAAACATACTTCAGAAGCCCTGAGAGCAGCTTCCCTCAGAGCAGACTTCCATCGGATTCCATCTAGCCAAGGGCCACAATAACACCACACTGCAGGAATCGCAGTTCTCCCAAGGGCACACACTGCAGTTCGTTCACTGCTGTGAACTAGGGGAGATTGCACCTTCACAAGTCCTACACTGACCACAAGCAGGGGTTGTTCAGACTGGACACTGGGGAAACTCCTTCATGGAAAGGGTAGTCAGGCCCTGGCACAGCTGCCCAGAGCAAAGGTGGAGCCACAGCTCTGGAGGGGTTTAACAGACCTGTGGATGTGGCACCTGGGGACATGGTCAGTGGTGGCCTTGGCAGTGCTGGACTAACGGCCAGATTTGATCTGAGAGCTCTGCTCCAGACTAAACAATTCCATTATTCAAAGATTCCACACCTACCAAGACATCTAATAATTCCCAGTGGCATCCCACACACAGGCCTGTCACTGGACTACCATGAGCAGACATCTGCTAAGTTCCCAGGACAACACGAGGACAGCTTTTAGGCTGGTACTAAGCTTGAAGGCAGTTTTAGCACTGGCCTTACAGATACCAACATCTTCAGTCAGCAGACTTGACAGCAGTTTAGTCTGCTTCATGTGGGAGGCACACAAATCATAGATTATGGATGTCATGTACTGCTACAGACACCCCCTGGGCACAAGATTATTCTATCAAAGGATACTCTGACTAAACCCAAGGCTTTGAAGTTGTACAAAACTTGAGGAGGTTTCAATTTGTACATTCAGGCTTCTCACTGACACTAAATGGTTTTTAGAGCACTCCACACATTCAAGATGACAATCCAGCCTCCACTAGAATGGTAATTGTAATCTCAGAATAGGAAAGCATTGTACTGTTACACTAACCCTATTTCTGAAGAAAAGTTGCCACCAAGATGCCCAGAAGAGCAATTGAAATTAAAATGTCACCTATGCTATTTTAATACTGCAAGCCACCTGACACTGACTCTTCCCAGTGTTCTCTAACAATTCCTTTCCTGAAACTCTTCAGAGCCTGGTCCTGTTCTACTGATCTCTGTGTCTTCTTAACATCAAATTCGGGTTATTAGTTTGACTGGGAGAGGAACTGGAAAGTAAGTGTATCAGCTATGAGAAAAACTGCTACAGTTTAACAGAAGAGCAAGGCGTCATTTCCCATGAACTGAATGTCAGGCTGTATTATTAAAACCTCAAGACTTAGAGAAAGCATAATTTTAGCCAATTGCCAGCAGTTATTTCTATTCAAACAAAGTTGAAGAGTTCAAGCAGATTCACTGTATTTACTAAGACTCACCTTTCCCTAAGCAGCTGGAGCTGGAATTTATTAGCCAGTTTCATGAGCTCTGTCAAGAAGATATCATCTTCTCTGAGCTCCAGTTCATCTGTGTAGATCCACCTCAGCATTGCCATGGTTACCTCTGGGTCAGCATCTGCTACAGGGAGCAACAGCATTAATGAAATACCTAAAAACAATCTCCAGCTCAAGCAGTTGCTGTTCCTTTGACTGCCGAAAGTCACAGCTACCGTGAAAAAAGCCTTGTTGAAAACTGTACTGCTTTAGTTCCACCAAGATGGCAAAACAGGGGCAAAACTGGGCAAAAGGTGAAACTAAAGACAAGGTTGGCACCAAGCTGGAAAACCTTTTCCCACTGGAACACTGTGCAGAATGCAGGGAGCCCTACAGCATCTCCTACCTGCCACACTGATGTTGCATTTTTAGGGGCCAGTGATGCCCCTGCGAAGTCCTTGGCCCCTCACACATGGCCAAATACAAATCTCCATTTGACAAGCACAAAGCCACTTTTTGATTTAAGAATCCTCTCTCTATAGCACAGCCACGTGTTCTGACCTGCTGCATTCCAAAGGTACCTTGTTACCCCTTGGAAATGACTCCAAAGCACCTCAAACTGCTGGGAACCATTTCTAGGAAAGGTGCAAAAGCACCAGTTTAAGGGGCTGCTCAGATTCCAGGTGTTTGTTTCCAAGGCCGATCACAAACTGATGTTTTACACAGTGAGAAAACTCAAACCTGTGCTAAAGGACACTACACAAGACCTTTGTCACCTACTCACAGGTACAGTGACAACCCTTCTCACAAGGATGCAGAGGAGAATAACTCCAGGAAGACCAATTACAGCAAAAATACCACTCGTTTAGAAAACTAACCTTAGTCCTTTAAAGCTGTTTTGTTTTTAAAATGAAAAAAAAAATTAAAGTTAAAAACCTTTGAGAGACTGAAATACCCACCCTAAAATATCTTCAGATCTGCAGAGCACTGGCAGTCCTTGGCATGAACAGCCTCCCAAGAATCAGGAGCTTTGAGTAAGGCAAGTGTTTTTTTGCCAAACTTGAAGCAATCAGAAAACCTACTTGAGATGTACAATCAGCTCTGCCTTGGCAGAGGTAAGAGTGCATCTTCCCCCTCTCAATAAGAGAACATGTGTTCATCTCTTTCTACCCTTTAAAGATTAGAAAACAGATCACATGAACTCTAAAGACACTCAACTGCTGTCTGTATTTTGGAGATAAGATTCAGGCAATCTCAGCTTGCAAGTTCTTAAGAGAACCATGACAATATCCAGGGAGCAGCTTGTTGCTTGTTCCAGCTATTTCATAACCTAATCCTTGTGCCATTTCTCAAATTTTATCAAAAATTCAATTTTACAGAGGAAAGTGTCATTTACCAGCACTTCTTTTAAGCATCATACTGTAACAGGAAGTGTTTGCACTGTTAGACATGTCAGACTGCAGTTACAGTTGAGATTTCCAGCTTAGCTGTGGAGGTACAAATGCTGTGCAGTGCCACTGCTAACAACACTACAATTAACATAAGAGCTTTTTAGTAATAATTTTTGTTAGCATAGCACTCAAATTAAAACCTCCTTGGCATCTGTTTTCTTGTGGCTGCAGAAAGACCCATAAATCAGGTTGCAAGGAAGCCCATGCTGTCTCACAAAACCAGCTTGCTGTGACTTCCTCCTTTCCAGTTTGTTTGTCTGGGATTCATGATAAGATTAAGCGCAGAAAGTGAAGCCAGTGCTTAATATTCAACATGCCAGTCAGCAGCCTGCTTAACCTCACACCTGGTTTTAATGCTCATAAATTAACTGTACAAGGCTCTTCCACGCCGTTAAGGACAGAAAAGCCTGTCAAGAGGTTCAATCTGCAGGAACACTGCCCAGGGTAAGTACATGCAAGAAACAGCTACAGCAGAACAAAACACCCACGCAGAAGATGGTCTTTTAGAAACCTTCTCTTCCTCACCTGTTTTGCAAAGGTATCAAAGTGCCAAAGCAAACACTTTTAATGACACCAGTATTTGGATTCACTTCCCACACACACCATGTTAACAAGCAGCAAGGTATTCCCATGACACACTTCAGAGAAATGATGCACACTACCTCCAAAAGCCCTGTCCTTAGAAAGGAAGAAGTCAAGTTCCTCCAAACAGATTTGTTTTTCATAATGTCTAAGTTGACTCTAGAAAAGACAAACAGGCCACCAATCTCAACCCCTGTTTGTTAAAGAGAAAGAAGGCAGGTTATTGATTTAACCAGCACTAACACCCAGGTCACAGGCTCACCACAAACCAAGCACCACTTTCAGTGGACAGTGCTGGTCTGGAAGGCACACAAGTTACCTTTTCCCAACAGGCCCTTTCACCAGTCACCCTAAAGGCAATCAAAGCATCACATTACTCAGCAGGGACTGACCTGACAGATCCAGCTCCTCGGTGGAGGCGAGGTTGGCGAGGCTCCACGTGTCGCTGCGCGCCGCCAGGACAAATTTGTGAGCTCGGATGTGCTTGTCCCCAACCTTTATCTTCAGGTCACTGAGAAAAGAGCATCAACATGGATAATGAAGACTCCCCCTGTGCTTGCATACGTAGAATTCAGCAGCTCCACAGGTCCTGGTATCCACATTTAGGTTCAAGTTGTTGGAGGCTTAGAACACATTTAATTTGTTAAGCAGAACACGTCAGATGACAATTCTTATTTTTCTAGGGAGGAATGCAATCAGTCTTTAGTATTTCAAGTGCTTGGTCAGGGTGTTTTTTTAACCATTTCAGAATGAACAGCAAGAGGATTATTGCAGAAGTTAGGAAGAGCCAACAATCTTGAGGTTAAATATTTATGTCACAGTGTCCATACTAATACTGTCAGCTAAGCACCAATGGTTTCAGGCAAGACCAGCAAGAGCACAATGCTGTTTGACAGCAGTCTGAGTGCAAGGCAGAATCCCCAGCTCCCAGGAGATCAGCTGCCAAGAACACCAATTTCATCCTGACCCCTTTACACCAGGTTATTCTCTGTAGTTAGAAAATACCCGCCCTGCTTATTTTCGAAGTCCCACAGCTTGCAAATGTTCTGATTGTGTAGGTGTGCCCTGCAGACCATTTTGTGACTCAAAGCTATAAACGACAGGCCAAAATAGAGATGTTACTGAACAAAACCTGCACTGGGACTCGCTACCTTTCTCATCTTATGACTTGTAGGTCCTTTCAGACTATGTTTTGTGCCATTAAAGCTGAACAGAAATAAAGTGATTGAACTCTTCTGACATATCCTACTTAACAAATCTTTCACCCAGCAGGCTACAGTGAATTCTTGCAGGCACAGACCCTTCTCTCAGGGAGGCTCATGAAGAAATGGCAGGGCAAGGAACTTTAACCAAAGCAGATTTTCCCCTTACATGACTAAACTCCTTTACTATCTTGGCATTCCTTTCAGTAATAGCAAAGAAATTGAGAAGTATCATTGTAGTTTCACAACTAAATCAGCTCAGGGATCCATTAAGGAAGGTGATCCTTAATGTGCCTATGGATCAAAAACCATTAAACCTAATTATGTGCTGAGATTCCAAAGTACATCATCTGTATCACTGCATCACACACCACTAATACAACCAGACAAGCCAAGTTAATCAGGCTTCTTCACACACAAGAGGGGCACAGAACTGGCTGCAAGGACAAAGCCTTTCAAGAAAATAGGGTTTTCAGATATGCTGTGTAATTATTCCATCAACTAGACCGGCTCAAAATTACTTCTGTTCAGAGGGAGCTTGGCTGTTTATAGTGATCATGGTCAGTTTTCTCTGAATTGGTCTAAAGTGTCAGTCTGGGAGACAAACTCCTGCTCAGAGCTGGATTCAGTGTGCCACCTGATCTTCCAGCTGCAACCACCTCCCACCATGCAGCGAAGCACCTCCCCTAAGACCAGGACCTGGTGTAGCCATGAAAATCAAAGCTCCCAGAGGGGCATCCTCACCTGTACTGCTCCTGCTGGTAGAGCTCAGCCACAATGGAGAGAAGGCGACTGATGAAGGTGTCGCTGGCATTGTCCTGGTTGGCCTCCACAGCCAGGAGGCTGCACCTCCTCTCTGTGTCCACCAGCTTCTTCTGCAGCTTCACATACTCCTGGCGGAGGAGCATCAGGTGCTTTTCCAGCTTGGCCACCTCCTCTGCAAGGCACAGTGTCACTCCAGGTAAGGCTGAGACATGCACCCCTTTGTCTGGTGTCTGAGGGGAACTCACCCTCAGATTACACACGCAGTTAATCACACAGCGCTCCAGGAAGAGTCTCTCCTCTTCCACTGTACTTGAGCATCCCACCCCCAATATTAAACCTTCTATTTCATATCATTTCCTTAAACACATTAAAAAGCATAATACAGTGATAGAAGCCACTTAGAAAGAAAGTTCTGAACTCTGTTTTGTCAGAAACGCTGTGAGCTTTCTAAAGCCATGGGAGTCCATGACTGTGGGAACTGTGGTGGGGTAGAGGACAAACTCTTTGGTTCGTATCCATTTTTTCAGGCTAGTTAAGATGTCATTTGACTTTACAGCTGAGACTTAAAACACAAGTGAGCATCAGAACTGCTGCTGAAGTACCGTATCTGTCTTAGCTACTGTCAGCTAAGAAACATCTTAGAAATCTAACCAATGATTTTAAGTAGGAAAGTTCCTACAAGAGTACTCCCTACCAGCCAGGAATTCATCATTCCATGACTTTGCCTCAAATATTTACCAAATGTCACTGATACAAACAATGAGGGACTGAGCTCTGTTGATTAGTGCTTTTCTTCTTGCTTCTCTTTGTAGAAAAGTTCAACAGCACAGCTGACCTTGGCCTTGCAGACAGAACACCTCATTCAGCCTCTCCTCTCCCACCCCTGCAGCAAATGCTTCCTCCTCAGTCTTTTAACTTAACTGCTGCAATGGATGAACAGAAAGCAACATGTTTTATTCAGTGTTTGTACTTGTATTCTATGAAGGTACTTCCTTCAACGGCCTTTTACTCAGCTTCGTCCTTTCATATTTCATAGATACTGTCTCCTTTGGGATAGCTTCCCTTTTCTACTGAAAAATGCTGTGATTTCAGAATTGTGCCACACCAACCCTCAAAGAGGGTCTGAAATCCTGCTGTGGTCAGTCTTTCCATCTGAAGATAAATGTAATGTTGGTGTTCTCAGAATTAGAAAGGCACATCTGTTCAGCAGTGGCTTCCTGGATGATTCCTAAGGAAGGTGTTGGGGGGACAGAGCAAGTCCTGCTGTTACAGCAGGGAAAGCTGGAGTGTGACAGGAACCCAGAATGAAAGACACTGAGAACTGCACCAAAAGTTAGGGTATGAACACCACCACTGTCCACACAGCCGGAATTTCGGGTGCCATAGGAATTCAAATGCCCACTGAACCTCACAGCACACCCCACCTCAGAGAAGTGCTGCACCTCCCAGTCCAGCCCCCTCCAGGTGGGAATAAAGAACCAGCACCAGAGGTAACATCTCAAATACTGCCATTCTACCAAGGTCAGCTCCCTGGCTCCAAATTAGCCTGAATTCAACAGGGAACAAGGCAGAACTACCTTAAGACCCTAAAAAGCAGTAACTGAAGCCTTGTGCATCACTGACAACCAGGCTTGTTCCTGCTGCTCCCAGGGCAATACCAGACAATCCCGACTGGCAGTGAAAGCACCACAAGGAACCAAAGCTGGGAGAAATCCTGTTTTCAGATGGACAGCATATTCTTCCTGCAACCTCAGTGAGAAGGATCGAGAGGTATTTGCTTATTTAACAATCACAAGAGTTGTAAAATAAGAGTTTCTGTGATTCTACATGACAGCCTGCACACCTGTTGCGTAGTGGCCCCACTTGAGGAAAATATTTGATCTCAGAGCACATTTCAAGTGCACATTCAAGACAGATCTCAACATCCAGTTAATCAACACTCACTGAAAAGAGCAAAGCCTCAAGTTTTCCCTGGATATTGTTCACTTAAAGAGTGAACAAGCCAAATGCACAGTTCCTGCAGGCACACACCCCCTAATGAAGATCTTTGCCTCAACACTGGAAGGACAGACTCGGGAAGACACCAGTAAGTCTCTGGCTAACCATCAACCCAAATTACTCAGAGGAGAGATGCCTGCGTTCAGCAGAGAGGGATACACAAAGCAAGCCCCTCTCTGAGGTACTGAGTTCCCAGAGGGCCAGGCAAGAAAATAAAAGCAGTGTTTGTTAACAGCTTTCTGGCAGATAGACCAGCATCTCATGAACTGGCAGTTTATATTCCATATCAAAGACTTCAAAGAGGACTTCAGGAAAGGTCACTCAATTTTTCTTACAGGAGAAGGCACAAAAGCACTTAAGAGCAACTGCACAGTTGAATTCAAAGAGACAGCAGGGAGGCAACAGGCAATGGGGAGACAGACAGACAGGACATCCCAAAAACCAGAGGGAGGGTCTAGTGGAAGCTTGTATTGCAGAAACGAGTAGAACTGTTAAAATCCAAGTGCTTTTTCAAACCCCATTAGAGGAAATTAATTTGAATGGTGTCTCTGACACCCTTCCAGCACAGCAGCAGCACTCCAGGAGCCCTGCAGAGCTCCCCAGAGCCTGACAGAAGGACCCACTGCACTGCCCATCCCACCTATCATAAGGCACTCCCAGAAGCAATAAAGACAACCTTTTGTTTACTTATGAAGCGGAACCGAGTGAAATACTTCAGAATAATAAATTATTTCCTTACCCCCTCGAGTCAGGCCCTTCCTTCACTGCTCCACACCCTGACCCTCAGCCCCCCAAGGCTGTACAAGCCGCTGCTTTCTTGTTCTGCCTCATTTTTGCCCACTTTTGATCTTCACCCTGACACCACCACAAAGCTGTACAGCAAGCTTCCTGCTGCTTTACATTCAAGCCTTAATCCAACACTTCTCACCCACACCTGCATCCAGACCTCTGGTATTCGTGGTACAGAACTCAGAGAAACTACAAATGCTCAGCCCCTGTCTTTATAAACTGTTCCGTAAATCTAATTCAGGACTTCTGTACACAGAGACAACACCTCCTTAAGAAAAAGCACCGGGTTTTGAGCAGATCAGCAGAGTCTGACAAGCTCCCTTCCTCAACAGGCATTCACTTTCCAGCTGACACTCTAATGCCACCAGTTCTTAACTAGAAAAATGTTTCTGCATCTAATGGCCTAGTTTGAAGGGACAAAATGAGCCTCTCTATCAAGATACCCTACGGAACTGAGTGAGGAGGGCAACTCCAGCTTATTATTCCTGTTCATGCAGGACCATTCATTGGTCACGTGCTGCCTTCAGCCAAAAGATCAGAGAATTGAGTCAGGGAAGAACCTCTGAGAAGCACAGATGTCTGAAGCAGGGCTTGCACCAACTGCAGGTTGATTCTGCAGAGCAGGACCCTGAGCCAGAGCCTCAGATCCTTGAGGGTCTCAGTGGGGAAAGTTTCAGTACCTGAAGCCAACTTGGACATCTAAAGCCCTCCAGAACTGGTCACCAAGGCTCAAAAGCAAGCCTAAGAGGCTGGTCAGCTAAACATGGAGCTGTGGTACTGCAGCACACACGAAGTTAGGAGTTGCCCTAAGGATTTATTAAACCAGCCTGACTGCAGCATCGGTTCAGCTGATGCATGACAGAGATCAGCATCTGCTACATCCTAGTCCATCTTCCACAAGTGGTCATAAAATTCCACCACTGTCTCCCAGTCGCCCTTCAGGAGTTGAAGGCTGTGCTTTGGAGACTGGAAGCTCATTTCCTTTGTAACTCGTGGCATTTTAGCTCAGTTTGCCGACTCAGTTCCCTCCGACGAGAAAAAGAGGAACCTCGTCTTGCAGAAACGAGTAGAACTGTAAAAACCCAAGCATTTTTTTCCAAATCCCGTTAGGCTGAATTGATCTGACTGCCGGTGTCACCGGCACCTTTCAGGCAAAGCAGCAGCACTCCGGCAGCTCTGCAGATCTCACCGGAGCCTGACAAAGGGGCTCGGGCACAGGGGACCGGGAGGCTGCAGCACAGCCCCGGGAGGCTCCAGGGAGAGCCGGCCGGGGTGAGGCCCCCGGGACAGCCCCGGGATGAGCCCCCCGGGCCGGGCGGCCCCGCCGGACCCACAGCCCGCGGGGAGGGCTCGGCGGGACGTCCCAGCGAGCTCCCCCCGCCCGCAGCACCCCGGAGCCTCAGCTTCCCCACAGCGTCCCCACACACCGCCTCCTGAGGGACGAAGCCGCCCGCGCCCGGCCCGCCCCGCCCCGGGGGCGCCCGCCCGCGGCCACCCGCCACCTCCCGCTCGCCTCCGGGGCAACCCGTCCCCTCCCCGCCGCGGGCACGGCGAGCCCGGCCCGGCCCGGGGAGCGGCCGGGGCCGCACACGGGGC
>JAWMRA010000048.1:7580549-7609695 GCA_035584735.1 Pseudotriccus pelzelni
CGGGGAGCGGCCGGGGCCGCACACGGGGCAGCCCCGGGAGCGGCGGAGCCCCCGCGGCCCCGGCCCCGCCCGGCCCCTCGCCCGGGCTCCCCCCCTCACCTTCCGCCATGTTGGGTCCGGCGCCGCAGCTCTCGCGAGAGCCGCCGCCCGCCCCGCCGCCGCAGCGCTGCGTTCTCGCGAGAGCAGCGCGCGCCGCGCCCCCCACACGGCGGGGGCCGGGACCGACCCGCGCCCTCAGCGTTATCCCGCGGCTCCTCCCGCCTCGTTCCGCCTCGTCCCGCCGCTCCTCCCGCTGCTCCTCCCGCTCCTCCCGCACGGACCGGCCCCCCGGCAGCCAGCCCCGCCCCGCAGCACCGAGAAGCACCGTGCCTTCCCCGTGGGTGAGGCGCCCGGCGGTTCCGGGGATTCCGCGTGGGCGGGGAAGGGACCGCGCCGGGCAGGGCTGGGAGCGCTGGAAAACCGCCCAGCCCCGGGGGAACGCAGCTGGGCATCGTCTCTGCATCACCTCGGCTCCGCCGGGCCCGGCGACGCCACCCGCGCCGCTTTTATCCCGAAAAACTCTTGCTGCAGCTCACCCGGCGCCAGCGCAGCTCGCAGCCATCGCTCCTATCATCGGCACTGCCAGAAAGTTCCTGGTTTTCTTTCGGAGCCAACAGTCCTGGACACGGGAGCTGTGCCCCTGGACACTGGATTTGTGTCCCCCTGGATACTGGATCTGTGTCCGTGGACACTGGAGCTGTGCCCGGTGGGTGAAAAGTGTTTTTGAGAGTGGACAGCAATGACCGAGTGCCAGGATCATTTTCCCAGCACAGCTGCCCCTCGGCTGTTCTCGTGGCTCATCATCTCTCCTGTTTAGCTGGATCAGAAAATGCCAAAATACTCCACGCTGGGCCAACAGCAATTTTTTTTTTTGGCCTGCCTTAAAGAGCAAATTACAATGAAACGTTTGAAGACGTTATGCACAATATTGTTTCACAGACATAATTTTCTTTGGACTCCACCATGAAGTGACCTTTGAGGGGCTGCTCTGCATCATGTTTGTTTTCTGTGCCTGTAGGGTGAAACAGCAAAACCAGAACTGGGCCCAGGAGAGCCACAGACTGTGGTTTTCCGGACATACCACAGAACAACCCATCTCATTTTGCACAGCCTGATGACAACTGTGTGTGACTGTGCTGTGTAGGTGACTTACACCACTGCTTCTGGTGCCATTGATCATTTTGAGGAACTGGAGGGAACAGTTATTGCTGCCTGATCAGATTGTAGTTTAATTTCTCAGTAACAACAGAGATCAGATTTCAAACTGCTGCCATGTTTTGCGTCAGGGGAATCAACCATCTCCTCCGAGGATTTGCCTGGGCAGGAAGGTATTGTGTGACAGTGTCTGTTTAAACCCCACACAGCCTCGGGTTTGGTTTGAAATCACTGCTGCTGCTTCTGAAGAGAGGCAGAAAGGAGGAGACTGGTGGTGCTGCTCTGTGTGCAGGGATGGCACCGACCCAAGAGCAGGGCACCAGATGGTACAGACGCAGCAGAATCCACCCCCCATCGACCTCCCAAAACCAAAATCCACTTCTAATCACTTCAGAATTCACGTCCTCCCTTTACTGATCGTCCAGTGTTTTCTAGGCATCACAGCAGGAAGGAATTTCAGCCTGATAGCTCAACAGCCCTTCTGATTTAGAGATCTTCTCTGATGCATAAGGGGCAGCATAGAGAAATACAAAAAAGTAATTAGGATGGCCACATTACTCTGATATTTATTAATATTTGATGTTTTTCCTTCTCCCTCAGTGATGCAGTGTTACCTGGAACACAGACCACTGTGTTGGGGAGAAAATCAGCTGAGAGCCTCAGCCATGATGAGAAGTCTCCAGAGAACCAGCAGTGTAACTGAGCACCCAGGATGCACAAACACCACAGCCTGGACAATCCAAACCAGATACAACCTCTTGGGGCAAGTGAAACCATGGAATGCTGCTTTACCTGCTTGTTCCCCAGGTATCCTCACATTCCGAGTCCACACTGCAGCTCCTCAGTGGTGTTCCCATCTGGTGGGTCAGTAACAGTCACAGCTTGTGCCCCTTTAGAGTGGGGCAGGAACAAACCAAAAAGTGATCACAGCAAAGTGAAATAGGCCATTTCCATCCCTGCCACAGCATTCCTACAACCTGGACACCTGGCAGCAGCCCCTGAGCTGCCTCTTTCCTCTAGTCAGTGGGCATCAGCCATCCCTGCAGCTTGGACATCTTAACAGTGTCCCACAGGAACGTTCCTTTGGAATATTTGGGTCACAGGGAATCACAAACATGTACGTGAATAACTTATAAAGAGGGGAATGAATTCCAGTGCTGTGGAATTCCCAGTTCTTCCACAGCACTGATGCAACACCAACATTTCCAGCCCTACCCCCTAAAGAACAAACGAGCAGCAATTCTGGAGAGCAAACAGAAATAAAGCTTTAAAGTGTTTTGTGAAGTTACAGGTGAGTCTGTGGTGAACTCTGTGTGTTACTTAGGAAGACAAAACAGAGAACTCTGTTGAACTTGCTGAAAGCTTGAATTGCCCTCGACTCCAGATACACGGGGGAAAGGGAAGGGCAGCCTGTGGGGGAAGAAATCCACTGCTGGGTGTAAGAAGAGCAGCTTCTTCCCAGTGTTTTGTTTATGGAAAGAGTGGCACCATGCCATTGAAATTCTGCACAGTCCCAACTCTTAAGTAAGTGGAAAAGAAACCTGTTCTGAAGCCATTTGGGGCAAGTGTTCAAACAGGAATTCAAATCAGCTGAGGTGTGTGGGCACCACTAGCTCTGAAGTGCTGCACACACACGAGCAGGCTAAGCAATTAACAGCAAGTTTAACTAATGATTTCACAAAATAATTAGTTCCCAAATATGTAAATGTGGATATTAAGCATATCTATGTTTATCTAAACTACCTGTAGGAGGAAGTAACACCTTTCCTTGTAAATCCTCTTACACTAAATGGCTTTTTTGGTCCCTTTTTCCCTCCCAACAACTGTCCTCCCTCCACCCCAGCCCACCCCTCAGAAAACCTGGAATATGAGCCTTTCAGCATATGCATCTTGCACAGCAACATGAAATGAAGTCCAGCCAGCAAATTAGGACTGAAGGCTTCTTACAAGCTGCCTCTGGCACTGGAACTCTTGAGTTATTGGTGGGTTATGCTGGTCTGTGAAAAGAAAAGAGTCAAGTAGTTTCAAGTTTTCTCCACATAAAAGTTTCCTTGGTCAAAAGGCTTGGAGAACTGTTGCCACTCTGAGATTAGTATTTGCTCACAAGAGGGAGAAAGGTGTGTTTTGTTTGCTCTTTCATTATTGAAGATGAAGCGCAGCATGTCAGACTCCTCAAGTGAGGCTGGTGAAGGTGTTTGGGTAAGGCAGGCTCCAACTACAAGTACCATTCCTATTTCCACACTCAAGACAGCCAGTTTGACACGTTCTTATTGGAAAAAATTATATTTTGGAAGAACTCACTACAGGTGACAGAATTCCAAAAATCAAATTACATGAAAATATACATCGTAATTTTCTTTGTACATTAGGTGAGGAAAACTCTGGAGTAGAAGGCAAAGCAGATGAAGGGCCACAGAAGAGAGTAAAGGAAGGAGGGAAACTATTTTTGAGAGCAAACCCAGAAGTTAGTAATTTGAAAGCCTACAGATGTGCATGCTTGAACTCAACCTTGAGAAAAAACAAGCCTCCCCTCCCCACACACACACACACCCCCCGCCCCACAAACAGGCAATGAAAAAGGCAAACCCCAAAATTTCACCCCTAAAAAGCAGCTCCTTCCTATTTTGGACTAACTTAGTCAACTGAACTTCCAAGTGCAAGCACTCAAGTCCTTGGAAGTTAAAAATCCCTCAGGCTGCTCAAGGGTGCTCCATGGCCAGTTTTATTGCTATACCCAATTCAAGGAGGAGGAGTAATTGGGTTTAAAAAAGGGGTGGGAAGGGGAAAAAAAAATAATTATAGTAATAAAGCACCTTTGGGACTACAAAGGTCATCATAAAAGAAGACACAAGTAATTGATAGCAAATCCTTTCAGGGTTTAATTAGGAAAATTTTAAAGTTCTGATGGGGGAAATAAAAGGGAGCACATTGCCAAAAACAAACAAACAAAAAAAAAGAAAAAAAAAAGAGATACTAAACTTTAATTAGCAAGAAATTTTAATTAAGCCTCAGTGGGTCAAAGGAAAATTAAAGTGGGAGGGGAAAAAAAAACAAAACCCCAAAAAAAAAAACCAACAAAAAAAACCCACAAACCAAAAAAACAACTTTATCCTAATTGTTTTCAGTTTGACATGCTTCACAAGTTGTTGTTTGGTTGTTTTTTTTTTTAACTCATAGGAAACAGTGAATAGGGAAAGAAAAAACCTGCTAAAATCTTTAGAATTTACACAATTCTATTCCTACCTACTGACAGCATTATTTGGTACAATGTGTATTTGTGGATGTACATGAACAGTATATATATTATCCGGATCATGTTGTGCTATGTACACATCTTTACAATTCTTCCTGAAGGTTAAAGCAGTTCATTAGATTTTCAAAATGCGTAATCATCTTGTGTTGGCACTTGTTAGGCTCTTGTCAGCATTGATAACTGGCATGTTTTATTGCAGCCCAGTTCCAGCCAGTGTTTGCCAACTTGTAACAACAGAAGTCCAGCAATAGGTGGGTAGAGTGCAGGAAAAAAAACAGTGCCATGTTTCTCAATTGGAGACCTGCAAAGAAACCACAGGCGTTAAAATGAAACCCTCTCATCACCCCAAGTTGTGGTCAATACGTTAATCAGCGTTTCAAGCTCAAGAAGGTAACTGTTACTTGTTTAAGAACTTGACATACCTCTGTGCAGGAGATGGAGAAACCCCAACTCCTCACCTGAGAAAGCCTGCAGTTAGTTCAGCACAAGCTCAACTACCACCTTCGGGCTCCTGTTGTTCAGGTTGCTCGTCAAGGGCAGGGTGTGTAAAGGTTGGATTATTCACACCCAGGGCTGAGCAGTTTGTCACTGACAGGTCTGTGCATCCCTGCCTGTGGCTGCTGGGGCCAAACTGGCACCGCAGCCCCCACCACACTGCACTGGCCCCTTCTCATCCCACTCCCTGCCCATCCCTCACTTGGGAGGAGTCACCAGGACTCAGAAAAGCTTTTGCCTTCCAAAAAAGCAACACAGCATTACTTAAAATATTTGTCACGAGCATTGTTTCACGATGGCCAAGTTCAACATGGCAACAGAGCTGAGGTTAGTTAAGGATACTCTGGAGTGTTACTCACAGTTACTCCCTTTCTCCAAGACAGGAAAAAAAAAGTCAGCTACATTAACAGTTCTTACACTCCAGTTACAGGCAGTTGTACAAGACATTCCGTTCCTTTCCTTAGTCTTTTGATCAATATTGAGCATTTTTCATGCTTTATCTACACTGGAGAAAGTTCCACCAAAGCATTTCTGCAGAGAAGAGATCCTGCAGTACCAGTTTGTCACAGCTGGAGCCTTCCCCCCTTCCCCCCAGCCCCTCAGTGCTTCCAAAAGGGTAAGAAAGGAACTCTCTCCTGTACAACCATGGTGAAAAAAAAAACACCCAACTAACTAGCAGAAGAATTCAGAAAGCTTTTCTGATTTTCCAGTCAGTACAACCCCTCTGAACTACACACAGTGCCGTATTTCTGCCCCTGTGAGTTATATATGCTGCAGATAACCAGTGGAATATGCATTTGGGCTTCTCCAGCCAAATTTCATCTGCCAAACCAACCATTAAGAAAAGGCAGCTTCACCACGAAGCTCTGTCTTGCTTTGAAAAGCAGGAGTGGGAAATTATTAGCTCATGGAGGAAGTTTTCCCTTGGCATACCAAAGATAAAGTGACCAAAGGCCAGGGATTTAAGGCCATGTTTTAATACAGAGCTTTCTACAAGAGGTTATTCAAAGTCCCATTAAAACTGAAATGTGATTGTGCAAATTAGAGTAAGTATCTTGAGTCAGAAGCTCTTTAACAGGGTGGCATAAAATGCAAATATCACGTCAGGCTGCTCTCAGGTCAAAACTTGTCCAGGCCCCCAGAAGCAGCACAGTTCAGTTTCCAAGCAGAACACAACCTGTTTGTCTGAAGCTATTCCCAAGCCTTCCTCAGCAAATTTCAAAGTTCTGATGGGTCTGTTGGGGTTTCTTTGACTGCTGAAAAGATCACCTTCCTTGATCTTACTGAGGGTTAACATCTCAGCTTGATCCTTTGTGATGTGCCAGCAGACTTTGCACTAAAATTCCCGTAGATACCCGAAGCAAACCCTCCTGAATGGTTCCCAACAACCACACTGAAGGCTTATTTAAACCCTGCATGCAGCATGCAAGATAAACTGCAACTCCTGAGACAACAAGACTTTTAAGATGCTTTTAAAAGATTCTAGCAAGTGTTCTTCACAATAATGAACATGAAAGAAATTATTCCCCCCTTCTATTACAGCTCCAGCAACCTCTGAGCACTCTTAATAAGGCAGGATGAGTTCTGATAAAGAGAAGTTCAACTGCTGAACAGCGTAAGTGCAAGAGCACGAGAGAAGTTCCCCAATTTTGGCAGAAGTCAACTGCACTCAGTTCTTTTAGCCCTTAGCACTGCAGACAGCCAAAGAGCTCCACTGAGACCATGCAGCTGAGAAGAAAGGGTTGGGGGGAGGGGGGAAAATGGTTCAGCAACACTCAGGCAGAAAAACCCTCAACTCAGGTAACTGACTGGGCTTGGCTTGGGGAGGATACTTACCCTGAAAAAAGTGAAGCTACTAGCTGCTGAATAAGTGTCACTCAAAAGCAGTTTCTTGGCTTTTTCTTACACAGCGGGCAACTTTTCTTTTAAATTCTCCATTTCTGTCTTCTCTCCATTCTTTCTGTAATTGAATAGACAGCTTTCAGATGTCAGTCCTACAACAACACACAAGCTCTAGGAAGATTCTTGGTGTTTTATGCTTTCAGACATTAGCCATCTAGTCAACAGCTACATTTGCTTACAATCACTGAAAACCTGGGATATTCAGGACTTTTGGGAGCTTGCTCTGGGTGCTCATAAGACAAGTGAGGATGGAGTTTTTCCTCTTGAATTTGACACATTCTCCAAGACTACAGCTGGTGGCTACACTAAAATCTATTTACGTCAGCCTGCAAAGCAGCAACAAACTGAAACTGTGGACCACAAGCTGTTGTTATGGGTTAGAGATAATGACTTTAACTGCAGTGGTGAAAAAGGTTTGCTGTGGAGCCTGTAGTTAACTGTGAGATTTTTTTCTTTTAGGACAGTTTCAACTTCCCCTCAGTCTAGCCAGGACACTGCAGGGCAGAAATACAGAAGTCACAGTGTTCAGAAGAGGCACAGCAGTGTCCTTAGAAAGCAGACACCTCCTGGTCAGATAAGGCTACAAGATCCCAGCTCTGTGAGAAAGACCCGAACGGACACTCAGCTCACTCTCTGCTGTTCCCTGGGACTGAGCCGATCCCAGAGCCGCTCAGATGAAGAGCAAAGAGAAAGATGAACAGGAAGAGAGGCAAGAGGTAGGTCTGACCCAGAGATGCACACACATCAAGGTGTCACAAAAACCTACAGGAGCAAGTGCAGCCATATTTCCCTTTTTATTTTTTTGGTGCCAGGCTCATGATGAGCTCAGATGAAAGCACAGGAGCCTCAGGTGCGGTTAAGACTGACGGTGCTGGGTACTGCCCTACCCTCAGAAGGGGTGGGAAAATACAAAGAACCCCTTTTCCCATCAAGTGCCACAGTTAGTCTCTGATATAAGCAATATATTCTTACTGCAGGGGTGAGGGAAGGGGTCAAATCCCCCCACTGTTTTGCCTGATGCCACACACACCACCTTTTCACCCCCTGCTTGGAGTGAAGGCTGCAGTGAGAAAAAAAAAATTAGCATAACTGGCATATCTTACCACATTTATCACCTCCAGGCTCACTTAGCCAATAATCACACTGGAAAAGCCCAGCACATCTCAAACTTCCCAGTGAAAGCACAAATAAGGCTACTAATTAATTTGTTCTTTTTCAGCAATTCATGCAGCAAGCATTTGGTTCCTTGGACTGGGACACAGGACAGCTCACACAAGGTGGCTTAAGGCCCAGAAAAGCTTTGAATTTGTGCCCTCTGAGCTTCAGAGCCTTAGTTTTCGTTTCTACTTTTGATATTTGTAGTTCTATGAAGTAAAGTGCTCTGACTCGAAGAGCAAGTGTAGTTTCCAATTTGACAGCTACATCTCTAAAAATGTTATATTAGGTCATGAACTGTTCTGTTTGCTTTTCAAAGTATCTATTCAGGTTCCTGTTCCTCATTTTTCTCCCACTCCAAGACACTCCAACATGGACAGTTCATTTTTCCAGGAGGCAGGCACATCCCCTACTCCTGTAATGCCCTGAGCTGCCTCTCTGACACCTTATTCTCATGATTTATTTAAAACCAGAAATTAATCACAGCAGACAAAGTATCTTTTAGTAACTGCCAAATTTTATTGCTGCAGTAAACACAGGAGCTGCTGATTCTTCGTTACCCTGATGAGAATGTTCTGGTTCATCTACAATCCAGCAGGAGAGGCCAAGCTGCTCAAGCAGCACATTAAAAGTTCCTTGAAACAACTCATACCACAGGCAGAAAAAAGAGTTTGTAGCATCCAAAGTGATGCCTCGGTACTGTCTTCACAGTCAGAGCTGGATTTATGTTCTTTCAAGCTGGGCTAGAAAATGATGTTTTCATTTTCAACCTCTGCCCTAAGGTTTAGGTAAAACCAATTCGTAGTTTTGTACCTAACTCCTCTGAGGAAAAAAGAAACAAAAAATTAAAAAAGGAGTCACTCCTGAAATAGTTGTCAGAGTGGGGCACAATAAAAAAGTTTGTGATGTCAGGAAGGGAACAAGGACAGCTAAAAACACCTGATTTCTCCAGGGTTAGGGCACCTACATTCAACATGCATGAATTTGGGAACTGAGGGATTCTAATTGCACCTTCAGCATTTCATTAATAACTTGCTCCTCCCAGTGCTCTCAGGTTTGCCAGAAGAAATGTCCACGTCTCCTGGGTATCTGCTTCCAGCAGTAACATGACACAACAAGGGGAGGTCCAACACTCAAAAAAGTGCTAAATGAGGAAATTTTTCACTACAACTTTGTGTTTGTTTTCTGTTCTCTCCCCATTAAATTTGTTCCATGCGAGTCTGTTCCCAGGATGATCTTTCAGCAGAGCTCAACCACCTTTGGAAATACAACATGGCAGATCAAAGGCTCCAGGAAACTACCAAACTGCCCCCCACTTTGGGAAGGTCCAGCTGGGATGACAGAGCAGGTTAACATTCCTCTAGGAAATTCTGCATCTTCCAATCCCCAGCTCCATTTTCCTCACTCCTACACTTGCAGGACCTAGAACTTCTCTTTGGAGAGAGGACAGCACTCATTAGTCACTGCTGAACTGCAATGTAAGAGTAATTCCAAGGAAAGCACCTTGGTGTATCTGGGATGATTGAGGCCTGCAGTCTGTTTTCCCTACGCCTTTCCAACACTGAGACTTTGCTTTTCCCCCCTCCCCAACGCCTTTATCAGCCTCATTGTTATTCTGCTACGAAGGCAGCTCTTCTGGAGAGCTGATAGCTGTGTTCACACACCCCCAGAGTACAGGCCACGCTGCACAAACACTGTGCTGCATCTCACACCTGCAGCTTCCCCCCAGCTTCTGGCTGTAAATCAGACCTTTTTCCTCACTCTTAGCCAGTCTACAGGGACAACCCTTCCTCCAGAGCTAAAGGCCACATGCCCAGTGAAGCTTTCAGGCACATTCTCAGCAGTACACACTCAAACCTACTGCTCCAATAACCCATGAGGCAGGAAAACTGATGTGGAGAGGTGCAGGGCTAACTGTCGACTCTGCTTGACATCACTGCATTTCCCAACAAAAAGATAACCCTAGCCTGCAATATAAAAGGTCACCGTAGTGTTTATCAAACTAGAAGCAAAGCCCCATTGCAGTTTCCACAACAAGGCAATCTGCAGTCCAAGCAAAGTCTTACCGCTGCGTCAACATTAGCAGGAGAATCACCATTGGGATCTGCCAGCATAGAAATAACACTAATCATTATAGTTTCCACTGTGTGAATGGGAAGCCAGCGTTCCTCGGGTTTCTCATAGCCATATTTGTCTTCCCCAGGCTCGTGAAGGATTGAAATGCAGACATCGCCGTTCTTGTCAACTACAAAACACAACAAGGCATATTTCAGTCGTGAACAACAGCCTGGCATCCCTTCAGGAGTCATGGAACTGCTCATCCTCGCCCCAGGTCTCAAACACGCCTGGGAGGACACTTTGTAAAAGAGGAGAGTCATAAACTATTGCAGAGCTCAAACTGTAACCGACAGGGCTGGGGGGAGGTCTGAGGATCCCTGGGCTTTGGGCAGAGAGGGCACAGGGGGAGGGAGAACTCAGTCCTGACCATGCTGCAACTTCCACATCCATTTATTTACACAGGCTCCCACTCCAGCTTTTTCTGTGAAGTTCAGCAAACTAGAGAGTGACCTTTTTTTCCCCAGCAACGGCATCATCCAGATATCACTGGAACATATTGGAATATGATTTAAACTGCTGGAATTAGAAAGTGCCTGACAAGTACTCTGGTATTTCCAGAGCTGAAATTGCCACAGCATCAAAATATCCCCCGTCCCTCATGATGGGAACATTGTGCTGCTCTCCTCCCAGTTTTCAACATCTACAGTTTCTGAGGCTGAAGAGCATTTCTCCTTCCCAGTAAAATCATCTCCCGTTTTATTTTACCTTCCCATCTATGTCCAGCAGTCCACAGGTAAGTAAAACATTAGGGGGAGCCTCCTTTGGAGGGACTAAAAGATGCTGGGATTTCCTTCCATGCTTCCCCAGCGGACAACCTTGGGCCCTCTAGAGTGAAATGCCAGGCCAGTAATACCCAAAGGAAATATCCGGAGGTATAACAAAAGGCAGCTACAGAAGTCAAGCTTCTCCTCAGACCACAATTTTGCACTCAGGAAAAAAATTTAGGAAAAAAAAAATAAAATCCCTGAACAGTTACCAAGAATGCAAGAAGCTGCTTCTCAACAGCTTCTGAAAATACTTTAGGAGTATTTTATACTCTCAGAGCAGCCCTATTAAAAAATCTGCCATGGTTATTACTTCTTTATTAAGTGAAGATGGCAAAGTAAAAGCAGAGTTTCATATTTCTAACAAGAACAGAAATGTACCCATTTGTCTTCACTGCATTTTAGTCCTTAACTGCAAAAAGAAATTGAAACTTTGACATTTCTTACCATTTGGATGCCAGATTTCTGTGATGAATTTCATTTTTGGCGGCCTCAGTGGGTAGTCTTTTGGAAAAGTAAGATGAGCCTTGAAAACACCACCTTCACTGGGGAATCAAAAATATCTTAGTAGAGTTTCTTGTAAGCTTAAGCTGAAGATTGGAACTTAGTGATGTATCAAAAGCTCTAAGTTTACCCCTCACACAACTGAACATGTTGGTAATTAACAGCACCAACACTTCCATATGCAACGCAAAGAGTTTCTAGACTGAGAAGATCCTTTCACAGGATACTGTCAGTTCCCCAACACTATCTTTTTTAGAACTAGGGATGATGTTCCAGAGGGGAAAAACCACCCAAAAAACATCAAAAAACTGCCAAGGAATTCACCATCTGGAATCACAAGCTACATTTTTCCACCCAGTACATTTATTAACAGGGGGAAAAAAATATTGCCAATAACTGCCCTTCTCAAGCTCAGCCCAGCTGACACTCATTTTCTTCCTTCAGAGACCTAATTTTGTGGTATCAGCCTGCAGCAGTGAGCCCCGGTGAAAAACTACTGCAAGCTTTAGAGCTGTGTCCACAGCATTAAATGCAAAAAAAAAAAAATTCCAATGCCACCTTTTCCACATTAAGCTAAAGGGCCTCAGACATGACAGCGAGGTGTTCTGCATTGCAGTTACCCACTCAACTGGAAAACAACAATAAACAAGAGGACATCCAGTTTTTATGTGGATTTACAGGCCAGGAATAGCCCCTTTTGAAAAGAGGGAGGGCCTGTTTTAGGTGGAAAGCTTTACAGATGGAATACTTTGCTAAATGTAACTCCTACAACAGGGTTTGCCCTGTTACTGTCATTTCTTGTAATTGAAGTTTGTAACAGGATTTGAAATTGCAAAGGCAGAGGTGACGAAAAGTGGGACAGAAACTTCCCAAGAAGGTGGCACAGGATGTGCAGTGTGTGTGACGAGCTGCTCCTCCGCAGCCACGCAGACAAAACAACTGGCGTAGAAAACTCTTCAGTGCACACTTTGTTTCCTGTATTTATAAAGCCCACAGGCTGCTGGGAAAATAACAGCTTTTACCACCACTAACCAAAGATGTGCAATTCTAGCAAGTGTCTCAAAAAAAAAAAAACCAAAACCAACAAAACCCAACCCCAAAAATCACTAGATCTGAGTGACTTGGCCCTTGAAGCAGCTGAGGGGGATCTGAACCCACAGCAGTCATTTTTCACAGGTTTTAGAAAAGGCAGGCAGTTTCCAAAGAATCCCTCAGCCTGGGAAGGGTAAGAATTCCAGAAACCCAGGCTATTTTAACATCTGTAACAGTCAAGACCGCGATAGAGTGTTAGATTAAATTTGTTGATAGCACCAAACCAGTTAAATCCTTTTTTTTTTTCCAAAGTGAAAAGGTCCTTCTTTCCCTTTTTAAAGAAGCAGATCCTAAAACTGTAGCACATCCCTGGTTGCCCCATATCAGCTGCATACAAATACAGCTCTTAAATTGGATATTCATTAGAAATCAGTTAATGAAGTACAGCTGCCAATTAAGGGAGATCAGTGCCATTTCTAGCAATATTCCTGATAAAGGGGTTTCTGTCAGCAGAGTAATGCACTGAGTCTAAAGTCTTTGAAAGTAAACTCAGAATAAATAAAGTGGGAGCAGGAATGAGACAGAAGTTTAATGAAGTTTGACTATGATGTTCCACTGTCCTCACCACACAGCCCAGGGAGGAGGGATTCAGTCTAATACCACCCTGAAAAACAGCAACTGGGGACTGGAACAGAAGAGAGCTTCTTATCTAAAAAGCCTCAAAAAAAGCTCAGGACTCTAATGACGTGGGGATAAAAAACACAGTACTGCAATTTTTAGGCCATGAGATGATGTTCAGTTAGAAGCAGCATTTCTTTACTGACAGTATTTATAAAATGGCCACGAGAATGTAACAGCACCACTACAAGACTGTTCAGAAAAGGTCAAGAGAAGCTGGAGAAATCATCTCATGCAAGATGTGAGAATCACAGTGTAATGAGCTTGAGGAAAAGCAAAGCAACTTGATTACTGGGCTGAAGTATTTATTCAGAAGGCTGCAGACATGAGATATACAAAACTCCATGCTAGGACCAAAAGTGACCTCAAGTAAATGTCATTGGGCTTTTTGTATCAGTAATTTACCACTGCAACAGCTTAATGAAGGAGAACAGAGTTCATCTTCAGCAGTGCACTTTAAGCTGACCTCTCCTGGGCATAGAACGTTTGCCAGGAACTGGGGTAGGTGATCACCCTGAAGCACCCCAGGTCACAGCTGGAAGTTCTCCCATCTCAAACTGACAGCACTTGAGGCTCCGGGGCCTCCTGCGGTTCCCCCAGCGACATCAGCTGCAATATTGCCCTGCATCACCGGCACGAAGTTGGAATGATTTCACACTGCACTGTCAGCTGAGCTGCAGCCTCCCTGCACAAACTGCGGAGTGCATTTTACCTGCCTTCTCACACGTGAAAGGAAACAGAAGCTGCCTCTAAGGACACCTAGTCCTTCTCTTTTATACACAACAGGAACAAAGGGATCAGTGTTGCCTCTTCCCAGGGCGGCAAAACACTTCAGAACTTCTCCAGAGCCAACCCAGCTATTTACAGAACAGCATTACTTAACTTAGCACAAAGATTTGGGTTGACTTCTACTCACTTAGACCAAACCAGAACTAGTAAAGCTGAGTTCACTTAAGTTTCTATAAAGTATCAGTACTTACTATAGCGTATCTGGAGGGCCAATAATAAGGACTTCCCATCGATACAGATCATTATCATCTATCAAGCCCGCTGAAAATCCTTCCACTGGATTTTTGTTGAGCTCTGTGTAGGAAAAAGAAATTTCAGAGTAACTTTAGGTGTCTGTGACATGCATTTGCTGGTTTTGCTCGCGCCTCTGCATGTGACCCAAAAACCCTGGGATATTTGGCACTTCCTCATGGACGTCTGGCCTGGGGGAGCTCCCTGAGCTCCCATCCACACACCCCAGTCTGTGCCTGAGCCGAGCCCAGCTCTGACCCCAAAACTATCCAAGCAGGAGCAGAAGGGCCAGAGCAACTCAGATGGTCTCCTAAACAAGATCCCAACAAGTGTTAAAGCCAAGAAACAGGTTTTCTACTAATAAAAAAGCCACACTGTAAGAACCCCGAGGTGCCAGCTTAAAGTCTACCTTTAACTCCACAAAATGTTAACAGAAGATCAAAGTCACGCTGTGTTTTTATTTAAAAGTAACATCCTACTTTCCATCAGTGATTTTTTTTTTTCCAGAATCTGAAAGCATTGGAGACCCGTGCCAGCGAATTGTGGAGATAATTATTTACTACATTCTGAACTACTAGAAGAGAACACAGAAGATAAGCTGTTCTGCTGTTCCACATTTGTGGGTTTCTTTATTTTTCCTTTTGTTTCACAAGTTTTATCCACTAGTGATAAGCAGTACAGGATTCTGAGTGCAAAGACTATGCCAGATAGAGCCTTCTCTGGAAACAGCCATGCAGAGGTCACACCTAGATGGAGACTCCACTGCCTGCTCCAGGAAAACAACAAAATTTGGAATGAAACACCTCAAAGGAGTTCTGCCTAAAATCCAGCTGGGGTGGAGAGAACAACTGTTCACTGACACCTTCAGGTAAAAAAATTACTTTAAATGCCATACTGATGCCAAATTTAAATTCTTCAGGCAGCATTTGCAACAGTCCTGAGAGATCTTGGGTATTTAGGAAAGGGGAAGGTGGGGAAAAAAAAGTTATTCCTTCAACTGGCCAGTAATTTCCAGATGAAATTAGTGATGTTTTCTCTTGCAATTACATTATACAGCCCCCACTGTTCTGTTCCACAGCCCAGTTTGAGGACATATTCCCAACTTTGTAAAGCCAGGAGCTGTATTTTGTGCAGACCCCTCAGCATTACAGGCTGAAGTTCAGAGGGCCTTACAATGTTCTAAGGTACAGGCAAGTAACTTCAAGTGAAAACCTCCATTTTATGGAGAAAAGCCTACTATTAATGCCACACTGATCTGCCCATGAGTTTTCAGTCACTGTTTGCCAGTGAAGTTCTGAACTATTTAATCCATGGTTAAAAAAGGCAAGAAGAGTCAGTTCAGGCCCTACACAGAGTCTAATCCACACAGGGAGGTTCACATGCAGGACCAAAGTCCTGGAGAGGCAGATACCAGAATATCAACTTTGCTTGGTCACTGGCAATTCAGTGCCAAATTTATCCACAAAGATGAGTCAATGCTAAAGTCCCAAGAAATGCACTGGAAAGGGTTTTACTGGGAGCTACTCAGAGGCTTTTAGTCAAGAGGTGAGGCCAACCATCCACTCCCCAGAGCGTGGGACAACGACCTGGGTACTGAACCAAACCAGGGTTTTCCAGACAATGCCTGAAAGGAAAGGTACCATCACAGCCTCTGTAACCAAAACTGAGCTTCAAACCCCAAAACTACAGCACAGCCACATCTCCACTAAGCAAGGCTGTTTTCACACTTTGTGGAAAACAGCTGCTCAAGCTGGAGTGACTACTCAGTTTGAGGCAGGAGGGCCAGATGGACTAGACAAGTGTCCCACATTGAGCCAGAACTTCTCCAGCCCCTTACCACAGACATTCCCTCAGCATGGGATATTAAAAGTGCCATCGCAGTAGTAGTTGAACATAATCCTGCTTTTTCAAGCAGGATTTCATTTTTAAAAAAAATATTGCTTGTGCAAAAAAAAGCCATCTCTGCTCAGGACACTTCTGTAATCCTGTCAGATATTTTATTAGTGCTGTAATACAGAATATCCACCATAACAGCTACAGAAGTCAACAGAAAGTGCAAATACCAGGTGTGAGTCCCTGTGAAACGCAAGTCCCCTCATTTCTGCATTTCCACAGGGAGAAAAGGATTTATGCCAAGTTCTGTGTAAACTGCTCTAACTCAAGCTGCTCATGTTTAGCTTCTTTATTGTTTGCAAGTTATCACTTCTCAGTGATAAAAACGTCGAAGGAGCCTGACAGAAAAACATTCAGCTTTCTTCTCTTTTAAATATGCCAGGCTATTTTCAAGCATTCCAACATACACATTTTTTTCATAATTCTTAATTTGCGCTATTTTAATTTCTTTTTATATCTGTTTCAGCCTCAAATAACTTCATCCTTAAGTAGTTTGAAATGTTTTTCATGCACTTATTTCCAAAGAAAGACAGCTCTTACATTGACTAGTACCTAGGACTGTGCAAGGGAGGCTGGGAGAAGGAATAAGATTGTTGGTGCCATCCCTCAATTAATTTAAGAAAACATCTAAACTGCATTAAAGGGACAGTCATTAAACATCTTCAGTTAAAGGAGTTAAAGAAGTTTGCTTAGGAGATGTTGCCTTAATAAAGCAAATGACCACGTTACTGCTTTTAAAGCTGGTGGCCTCAGTCTCTGCTTGGGAAAAAGTTATTTTCCTTCCATGGCAGCAATTCTGAACCACAGTTCAAACAGCTGCCGCCTGCAGAAACACTCTGAGGTAGCACAGTGGCCATAAGCTCACCTACCTTCTCCAGGAGAGGTATTTGGAGTTACCAGAGGCAAGTTAAAAATGGGCTTTTCCATCCAGATTATTTGTGCTAAACTAAACATCGGGGCTGATCATCAGACAAAAAAGGAAGTCTCGGGAAAGTTTTGCACTGGGACATGAAAAACATCATCCTTGGCTGCTTTACCATGGACAGCCAAGAGCTGCTGCTCATTAGAACATGCCAACGAGGCAAGAGTTTGTTTGGTTTTGTTTTTTTTCCCTGGATATGGTTAGTGCTGCACGTCAGAGAAGTCCCCTGAAGTACCACCTGTCTCTTGCCGATCTCCTCACTAGCTGAGACTCAGACAGTGGTGAAATCCGTGCACCAAAATCCCAAAGAAGCTGTGCTGCAAACATGGGGAGAAAGGAACACACACACACTGCTCAGTGCCACGGGGCTGGTGCCAGGCAGGGGACAGAGAGCACAGGACACCTGCTCCCCGTGCCCATCAGTCCCCCCCTGCCATTAACTCCCTGCAGCCTGCCCAGGGGCTTTGCCAGACAAACACACAGAGCATGGATATCCTCCATAACGCAAAGGATACAATTCCTTCCTCCAGGCAGGGAGAGGGAACAAGCTCTTGGTGCAGGTCCTCTCCAGAGCCCTGCTGAAGAGCTGCCCTACAGGTCCCAGGAGAGCAGAGAAGCCGGACACCTATGAAGAACTGCAACACTCCACATTATTTTTCCAACATTTTTTCTTTGAGATTTCCTGCTTAGAGAAATAAATCCTGTACTTTTTAAACATAAACGAGTACATCAACACATTTCCATCAAGCCCATGCCTAAATAAGTGCCACTTACTTGCTCCTAGTATATATTACACTCTGTGGTTTAGTATTTCTACCATAATTTTCTGCATTTCTGATTGTTTAATATACCCAGAGAAAAAAAATAAATTGTTCCTCTCAGTCCAGGGGCAGTTTCAGGTAGAGGCCTTTGCAGACCAAGCAGCAGCTGACAGCCAAAGCAGCACACACCTGGACAGCTGCCAAGCACCAACATACTTGGAACAGAACCCTGTGTCTGCTTAAAAATTAGACATGCAGTTCCTTTAATCCCAGTCCTGAACCTGGGATTAAATCCAAGACCTCATCTGGGAGGTGAGGAAGACTAAAAGGCTGTAATCCAACAGAGTTAAGTCCAGAAGAGACTTTAAGGTCCGCTGGCTCCTCTCGCACACGATCCGCCACACAACACACCGTCCCTTTAGCCCTGACTGAAGCAGAACTGAGTAACCATCGCCGTAAACTTGAGCCAACGCAGAACCACGAGCTGGCCTTCCAGTTTCAGGGTTTACTTTCCATCAAGCTGATGTTCCCACACTCACTAAAACTGCCTTTATAAAAGCCAGGAGACCTTCAGCAATCCCAGAGCGAAGCAGCAGCACCAGAAGTGACTAAGCAGAAGGAGCCCCGTGGCTCCACGGAGCAGCTATGTCCGGCATCCCAACGTGTCAGCCTGATGTCTCCCCCAGCCAGCCGCTGCCCAGGAACACTGCAGGGTATTTTAAGCTACATTACAGCACAAAGCTTTCAAAAATCCAAGTTTCTACTTTATTTTTAACAGCAGCCTCTTCAGTAAGTTACACAGCGGTTGAGTTTTGTGCAGCCCGTGGATTCAGTGCAACACAAAACTAGAGATTAAACAGCCCAAGGCCTGGCTTAGGCTGCTGGAGAGATCACCTGGCTGGCTCAGCCAGCTCTCAGAACAAGCAGGACACAGCAGCACTTTACATCTGCTGTACATAAGGCTTGGTTTTCTCTTGGTTGTTTTTTGTGAGGCTCAACACTAGTCTAGGAGCTTCTAGCAAATGTTCAGACTGGAAAACCTCTTCCCAGACTCTTCCTGTCTCAATCCCAAACTGTGACTTTCATACAGTTCTACTTAACTGAGGTCAGTTATGAATTCCAAGACTCTTCCTCCTGCAGACCCAGCCGTAATTCCCTGATTCTGGAGCACTAGGGCTGAGATGACACAGTAACATGATCTCCCTGTACAGATGTATTCCCCAAGCTCTCCCTATTACCTGCTTTCATCATGTTCTGTCTTGCTCCACAAGCTCATCCAAGAAGTTCAGACAAAACACAGCATAAAATATGCACACACTCCTGATAGCCACCGTGGGAGTGACAAATACAACAGCAATTAAGACAGAACAGGTTCAGTCTCAGAAGGACAGAGAAATCATTTTGGAGGCAGACAAACAGTAAGGACAAAACTGCTGTAAGAGGAGATTCCACCAACCAGTTCAGTAGCAGCTTTACATTTGACTCCTAACTTCAGCCTGGCACCTAATTTCCAGTGCTCCATGTGTCACCCCCTCTTAATAAGGGCAGCATTTCAGACTTCTACAAACCAAATTCTCCTCTCAGCTCAGAGGATTTGTAGGGAGGGTTGCACAACTAGCATCAACAGCCAAGCTGCATCTCAGTACAGTTCCACACAGCTCCGTATACTGCTTTGCTTACCATCCCCTCAGCTATACCTACAAAGTCTTACGTGGATTTGCACAGTGAAGCAGGTTTTGGAAGGACAGAGGACAAGGTTCGGGGTTTCTCGTTTGATTTCTGGTTTTATTCCCCATCACGCTCCCAGCCATGGCCACAGCTGAGCTCTGCAGACAAGTGGACAGCAGCACTGCCCTGAAGTGAAGCAGCAGAAGCTCCTGGGACTGGCACTACAGGTCTGAGGATTAAGGTACCAGAGAAATTTTAGTACAGATTGGAACCCTTTTATGAGTAAGGTGTCACATTATTCTAGAACTAAGCTAAGAACTGAGTTTCTTGATTCTGTGTGTTCTGGCATACCTAGAGACAGACAATTGGAAGGTCAGGTCAGCCATTTAATTAAAAACTGAGTCTTAACACACCACCCAGGAGCTTGCAGGTCTTTGGAACTGCCTTGGTCCCAAGGCCCATGGAGGTGGACACCAAGAGACATTGATGCATTTGCCATTAACCAAACGTCTGAACTCAACAGCTTAAGTAACTGTGGAGCACATTGTGCCTACTGAGCCCACAAGCCTTCTCTCTCAAAACAAAGGTGGTGTTCAAGTTACTTTCTTGTCCAAATCATTGGAAATCGAAATTCAAAGGTTTTCATCAGTATGTTTTCTTAGTGGTGTTTAAAGTTTTGAAAGTTATGCTTCCAGAATTAAGGTTCTCAGCAGTAAATTCAGAACATATGTTCAAATTAATATCAGTCATGTAATTGTGGTAGAAATTGAGATGGATTGTTTCCTGAAGAGCCTTTTTTGACTGCACTGATAGAAGCATGCTCTGTATCCCGTGGGACCAGAATCCAGCCCAGTTACACCACCCAGGTTAAAAAGGAGTTTAAATAAGCCTGTTAAAAAACCACAACAAAACCATTCCCAGTAAGGTCTGAATTTTGAGGGGAAGTGGTATGAGGAAGGGAGGGGAAAGAAAAATGACTGGAAGAAGCCTGATTCTGAAGTCCACATCTGAAAGGAAACAAATATCTCAGCAGGGAACACACAGTGCTTTGCCCGTAAAGAGTCAAGTGCAGCACAGGGCCACGTCCATCTCTCACACTCAGGGGAACAAAAGTGCCACCTTCACTTTGTCCTCAGGGTCTGATGCCTCTTTCCACTCCAGAGAGTCAGACAGGTATTCAGTGGGTATGTATCTGTCGTACTGGAGAGGGGTCACTCTCAGCAGCATCCAGTAGAGATCTTATCAGGATAAGTAGTTCCTGAGACTCGGTGATTATCTCATCCCCAGGCAGATGTCAGAAACAGGTCAGATGAATCACACTCTACATGCACTTATTTCTCTCACCTACAAAGGAGAACTACAAGCCTCAGATGTCCACTGTGCACAACTGGAATTTGGCAAGACGGGCCATCTTCAGTGCCATTAATGTGGTCGAGTTTAGCACGGACAGGAGAAATCAATTAACTTCCTAACAGCTATTTGCAAATTACCAACAGACTGAAGCTACAAAAAACCTCCAAGTATCTTTTGAGTAGTCACATGCACACTGCTCATGAAACACCACTGCTGCATACAGCCAAAAGCTCTAGGACGTGTGTGGTTTACAGACAAGAATAGAACACCACTAGAAATCCACCAGAAAGCCTCTGTGGCAAGACTGTGCCACTGGGAGATGTGAGGAGTTCATCAGGAGCTTTCCTTGTCATATGCCTAAGCTGCGTTGCAAGTCAAGGACAATTTTCCAGCTTGTTTTCTCCCTTGCTTTTAATATGAATAACAGGTTTGCATAACCTAACTTCAGCTACATTGTTATTCAGAATTGTTTTAAGACGTTTCTCTAAATGACTCCTGACAACATCATCTTCTAGATCAGTACCAAGTACCCGCCAGCTAAAAAAAAAAAAATCAGCCAGCTTGGCCTACCAGGTGTTGTGATGATGGCATGGAAATAGGTTTCCCTTAACAAACCAAACACAAGATAGACTGCATGTGAAAACCCTTACAAAGGGTTCCTGTCAAAAAGTCTTTGCAATTATTCCAAACCTGCACAAGCACTGCTAGCACTCCTGCCCAGGAGCAGTTACTTTTATGGAACTTTATTTCAACTAGATTGCTATACGTAAGTGTTCCTACAAGGTCTGCCTATCTGATCTCTGCTCCAGCTGATAGGCCCTGGACCCATGAGCAGGAAAGAGAAGGCAATATGACCATTTCACACTTGGAAGGAGGCCTAAAGCTCGAGCCTAGTAGAGACTTAAGTGCAAGATCTCCCCAAGGCCAGCTCCTGACAGATATCCACCACCACTGCAGACTGAGGCACGGAGCAGGTGCAGCAGGGTGATAGCACGGCCCTGCATGTGAAGTGTCACCCTGACTCTGTTCCCACATGCTGGAACACAAAGCAGACAGTACAAGTTTCAGGAGTCACATGCCCTGTTCCTCACCCAAGCCACCTGCTCTTCTTTCTCCAGGCACCCAACTCTGCACACTCATTTTAGTCCTTGGTTACTTCACACTCTCAGAGCAGCAGCCACCTCTCAGTTCAGTTCCACTTCATTAGGACCCAGTCTCTGTGCTGGGAACAAACTGCTGTATTTGAGATAGAACCTGAGCTTTGAACACATCACAACAAGAAAACTGAGCAGAATGCCTATTTGGGGCAAACAAGTTTTACTTCTCCAGTTCACTTAACTTTCAGACTGGTTACCATAGGGCTTTGGGGGAACTAAAAAACAGCTTGTACCAACCACAGAAGGGACCAAGTAATCCTGCCTTGGTTGGACATACATGTTCCAAGTCTGTCTTGCATCAAGAAAAACCATCTCAAAGAGATGCAGAAGAGTCAAGGCAGAATCAGCTATAATTACAACCTGTGGTTTTATCTCAAGACCATTCACTCTACTTAATTCATCCCAGATCTGTTTCTCTTAAACAAGAAATTTATAGCAAATCAACAAATCCTTAGTTCGCAGTTCTGCAGCAAACAACTCTTTAAAACGTAAGTGGGAATCACTATCAATCACACAAGGCGAGACAATTAATTGTGATTTGGGTGATTCAACATCTCCAAATAAAGATCTTATCAACAAAGCAGGAATTCTTCCAAGGAAGAATTGGTTTAATTTTGTTCTTTGTTTCACAGGATCTCCAGCATTGTTCTCCCATTCCATTACTCTCTAACAAAACAGGAAGAAACCACTTTACTGCCAGTGCCAGGTATGTCCACACTTTGGTGTAACTCACAGTTCGGGGGGCAGAGAAGGAACACTCATAATTTATGGGAAGCTTAGTTCTCTCCCTGCATGATTAGTAAGCTGACCTAGACAGAGCCAACTGGCTGTGACTCCTTGGAGAGGCAGCTACAGTAAGTTTATGGAGCAGGTTATTGCTCCATCCTGTTCAAGCAACTGGTTGAGTCATCAAGCTCTTCCATTCTGAGGTTTAGCTAAACCTCTCCTTCCAGAACTGCCAGCATCCCTGAAAGATCCTTTCTGCAAGAGGAGCATTTGAAAAGCTAGAAGTGTAGTTAGCAGAGTTTGCCACTAGGCACTTTCCTCACTATTTGCAGCGCTACAGAAATTCAGGCTGTTTGTGCTGTTGCAGTGACTGGAGTCTGAGCAGGGCCTGCCTTTTACAAGTTTTATTTTCTGTCAAGTCAGCTTGAGCAAGGGAGCTTTGGTGATTCTGTCAACACAATCTCTCAAGAAACAGCATTGTGTTGTCTGCTATAATGGGGCCTGACTACCAGGGGGTTCAGGTGAGAGGTACTCACATGCTGTACCAAAGCATCCCAAAAAGCACAGACCAACCAAGATTGATGGTTATCAAAAATATAAACTAGTCCTTTTAAAAAACAAGATGCAGAGATGGTTTATAACTTCAGTATCACTTAAAATACTAAGTCTGATGTGCAGGATCTTGGAGTCTTAATTATTCAGGATAATCAGAATATTACTGACCATATAAACAGACCTCCCCAGAGGAGCTAACAGGCAATCTAGCACAAATTAATACCTCAGATCAGTGCCACTCAAATTACTATCTCGTAGACAACCTCCTGTAAGCCAGTACTCAACTGTAAACAAAGGGGTTTTTTTATACACCAGCCACCCAAGAGAAATGCATCTCAGCTTTGATGTATAAAATGATCTTAACTCCACAATTCCCTAGAATTCACTACTCAAACATTTTATTTTTAAAACAGTAAATCCTCCATAACTGCCAAAAATTCAACTAGCTCGGTGTTACACAGCAAGGTTCTTCCACACAAAAAAGTCAAATTTGTTCACCTGTCACATTAAGTATTTAACACAGTTTTCCAACTCGTTAATTTTTCATTAGACATTTCTGCTTTGAAACAGGAGCTGTACACACTCTAAACCGAAATAACGCCACGTTTCTCGGGTTTGGGAAAAATATTCCCGCGGCTTTTCCCATATCCTAAGTTGGAGATTATTTACAACCCAGCACAAGTGCGGCCAACAAGGGCACGGTTATTCCTGTTCCCAGCGCTCCGTGTTTATGCTGAGGAGAACTCGCACTTCGGGTTCCACTGCGCGCTCCCGAGTTAACCCGTCCTCCCTCCGCGAGCCTGCTGGGTGAACGAGACCAGCCTGCCTGCTCCACAAAGTCTCTGTGTCAGCAAGAGTTTGGCAGGAAGATGAAATAAAAGTATTCAGAGAAATACCTCAGTCTGCAAAAGCCTTAGGCTTGACAGCTCTGGAGACTGGGAGAGAAGTTTCACACTCGGTCGTCTCCTGAATCCTTTTAAAGAGCATCGAGTTTTGGGGCTGTAAAAAGAAAGGAGTTTCTCCTCCCCCATCTCCCCTGGGGGGTTGAACTCTGCTAACCCAGTGCTACACCAATCTACATACTTGCTGGGGACTTTTTTCTCTTTTTTTTTTTTTGAAGTTCAGAGGCATTTTTTTTCCTTTTCGTTTTTCCTGCACCTCTCCTGCAAAAAAATGGACAGGTCATGGTGGTTTCTGTTTCACGTTATTACTGACCCACAAAGCGCCCTTCTCCTTAAAAAAAAATTTAAAAAAAACCGGTAAGAACAAATATGTTTGAATTTCAGGATATTTCCAGAAGCTGCTAGAGCTTACAATTAAGCTGATTTGAGAAGGAACAGCATTTAGTTTCACAGGTATGTGCAGATATCTGATCCTTCAGCTCTAGTTAGACTACCCCTCTAAGTGGCTTTGGTACTCAGAGATCCCCACTCACCACTTCCTTTACACTTAAAAAAAAAAAAAGGAAAAGAAATAAAAACTCCCCAAAGTTCTGACTGCCTTGAATTGTTCTTGTGCCCAAATGGGGACAAACACATGTCAATATAAAAACAGCTACTACACTAATGCCCTGGTGGCCCAGCTCAATATTTCATTAGCAAAGGCACTGCGAAGCCACTTAGAATTTGGGAGAAAAGAACCCAAACAAACACATAACAACCCAAATCTAACCTGAAGTTGTATTTGCTGACTGTCATTGAACGTCCCTTCTGTGAGAGCATTATCAGCATCCAGAACATGCCACTGGAGCTGAGAAGCACATCGTATATACGGTGCTGTGGGCCCAGTTCCCTGCTCAAGTTACAATACGTACAAACCAGCTTGCTCCCCAAAAAAAAAACCCACAAAATAGAAGTCTGTCTTCATACACTTATTGGAGCAACCTGGGATTGTGTTGTCAGGTTTGGTGTTTTGAGAAGACCTACTGTTTTGTCTCACTGACAACCACGCAGCCTCAGCAGCTGACCTACACCTTAACAAAGTGCTCAGGAATTAAACCAGCTCATTAAAGTGCTCGGTGCCACAGACACCTCCTTTCCCCATAATGCCTTTATTAACACCCATATTAAGAACCAAAGCCCATGGGAGACCAAATGGGAACCACTCTGAGAACTACTGTTTTACATTCCCTCCTCCTCCTCCTGCCATTGTTTTTTCCTCTTGGAGCTAGAAAGAGCTACCCAGGGTCTCATAATTAAGGAATTTTTATATTCCTCAACTGCTCCACCATTATATGCATTTCAGATTGCCCCTTCAACCTCCCTCCACTTCTGGGTGTCCTGCTCCAAATCTAACAGCTCCAACCTCAGATGCCTTGTCAAATTAACATTACTGAAGCACAAGTGAGTGATCTGGAGCAATTTGAATTAATTCAGACCACAGAACTCCTATCCACTGCTTGTTTGCTGTCCTCCAAACCCCACCAGTAGGTACAACCCCCTGACTCACCACACTGGATACAGGCAAAAGCCGCACGGAGCAGAGACATTGAGGTACCAACCCCACCAGGGCAAAGAACACCACAGTGCTGATTTTGGGTTTGAGGTAGAATAAGCAGGGTGGGTGTAAACAAAGGGACACATTGGAGCAGCTCAGATTGGAAGAAGAGAGTCAGCAGCAGGGAAAGGAGATCAGGCATCTTGAAGCTCAGTCTCTGCACTGTGACTTCAAGCAGCCTGCCATCTGAAAATCCAGTGTCAGCCCAGGGCAGCTCAGGTCGGATGTCACTTAGTTATCACACGTGGAAGAAACTATTTTGTTTCTCAGGTCACTTACTCCAGGTAGGACTTTGGAAGAGTTCAAGACTCTTCTTCAATACTCACCCCACTTAAGTATGCACACTCGCAATCACTTTTAATATGGGTTTAATTTCTTTAAATACACGTAAAAGGATACCAAAGGCACTAATATTACTTAAAACACAAAAACCCCACAAGAGCTGCATGGAACAAACAAATGGTTGCAGTACTTGAGTCAGTAACAGGGGTAGCTGGAAAAGCTCACCAATTTTTACCAGAACACACAAAGCCTTCCGAACAGAGTGAGCAGAAAGTTAAACACAAGGTAACCCCCACATCTAACAGTCTACAAGTCTACTTACATATCCAACCCCCCTGTGCTTACACAAGGTCAAAAAAGGCACAACAGAAGCTGAATACTTACTATCAAGAGACTCCAACTAAACGTCAAACTTCTTTTCATGAAGCACAACTAGTCGGTTGAAAGACAAATTCCAGACAGCTGAACAACTATTCTAGGTTACCAAATACTCGATTTTACCAAGTTAGAAAGCAACTATTCTACACTGCTGCTTCCTCAAACAGATCACTTATGGCAAAGAGAATCTTCACACCACAGGCAGCCATGAGCTCCTGTAGTAAGTGTATACCTAGAACTCTTAGCTTATCTGAGCGCGCAGGCACCTCACCGAGTGTCACCAACAACTCCAGCAGTTGCTAAGGCGTTAACAGGTGCACGCAGATGTTCAGGAGTGCGGCCACAGGATGAGATTTTTAGCAACAGTATGAGAGGGTTTTGTTGTTTGGTTTTTTGTTTTGTTTTTTTTCCCCCGAGAGTGCCACCTTAAAGGGGTAAAACATCCTGCGCTGGTCGTTAACTGTATTGAAGTTTCTCAAACCGATCGTCAACTAAAACCAGAAGACAGTGCTGGAGACGCACAAACACATCATCCAGCTCGCTGTGCCCGGTTATGCAACCTCACCTCCTTACTGCTAACAACGCTACTTTCCACCCTTAGGCTTTCAGCGACATTACTGGAGTCTCAGGCCAAAATCCTCCTCCGGGAATTCCTGTGCCACCCAGTGACCCCGTCCCTTTGTATGGCTACTCCGCCAACTCCAGCCAGCGCTGGAACTGCCCGAGTTTAGGTACACCTAGCAGACATTTCCTTATCTGGCTATGAAGCAATTTTTACGTAAGGGACGAAAAAGGCCACCCGATTTCTTCCCAAGGTGCCGGGCGGACCTGTGGGCTTCCCGGACGGGGACGGGGGTCGCGCGGGGGCGCAGCGTGCGGGGGATGCGGGGACATGTGCGAGTGGGGGAGGGAGGGAGCGCTGGCGGCGCGTTCCCCTTTAAGTGTGGCAGCGCACACATGGAGCCGCATTGTGCGGCCCCGCGCATGCGGGTCCCCTCGGCGGGGCCGGGCCGGGCCAGCTCGGCCGCCCGCCCGCCCGCCCGGGGACAAAGGGAGGGGGCGCGGCGACACCGAGCCCGGCGGACACCCCGCGGACACCCCGCTCCCCTCCGCGGCCGCCGCCGCCCCGGCCCTGCCCGGCCCCCGGCCCGCTCCCCAACTCCTCCTCCTCCCCCGCGCCCGGCCCGCCCTCTCGCCCCCGGCGGACCCCCCGCCCCTCCCCGCGGGTCCCCCCGCGGAGGTCCCGCCGCAACCCCCCAAAACCATCCCGCTGCTGCCCCGGGGCTCTGCCCCCGCCGCTCCTCCCGACAACAAAGGGGGGCAGCGGCCTCCCCCTCCCGGCACGGGAATCGCGGCGGGGAGGCGGGACGGGGGCACCGCAGGTCCCCGCAGGAAGGGGTGCGAGAGAAGGGGGGGGGTCACCCGGGCCCGGAGTACCGGGGGTTGGGGGATATCCTCCTTCCTCCGCCTCGCTTCACAAACACCCGCAAACGTCCCCCCGCGCATCCCCCGCGCTGCGGGACGAGCTCCGCGTTCCTTCTCCCCCTGCCCCGGGCGGACGGGGCCCCAAGAGGAGGGCACGGGGAGCCCTCGGGGAGCCCCTGCCAGGCTCGGGACGGGGGGGGGGTCCCGGTGCCACCCCGCGCTGCCCCGGCGGGACGGGGGCGGCCGAGGGGACGCTCCCCCTGCCGTGCCGGCCCCGCTCCCCTCCCCCGGCTCCCCTGGCAGCGATCGCCGGCCCGGCTCCCCCTCCCCCGCTCGGCCTAGTTCCCTCGGCTCCCGGCTGGGCTCGGCGCGGCGAGGGGGGGCCGTAATCTCCCCTTCCCCCTCACACACACACACAACACACACACACACCGCCGCCCGCCCCCTCCCCGAGCCGGCGCCCCTTCCTTCCCCCGCGCCGGGCCCCGGCCCCTCCGAGGCCGCCCGGCCGCCGCTCCCCCGCGGCGGATGGCCCGCCGCCCTCCCTCCGCCGCCGGCCCGGCTACCTGCTAGTTGTCTCCGCAGTAGCAAGGCAGACTGGAGCTCCGTCATTCTCCCCCGCTCTGCCCGGGGAGGGAGTCCCAGCGGCGGCGGGGACGGCGCGGCTCCTGGCGCTGCGAGAGGCGGCGGCGGCGGCGAGCGTCGCTCAGCCCGCCCGCTCCGCGCCCGCCGGGGGTCTGGCTCGGCGCCGGCCGCCACAGCACGCAGGGTCCCGGGCAGGGCAGCGCGGCCGTGGCTCCGAGCCGCCCTCCTCCTCCGAGCCCTCAGCGCCGCCACCTCCCGCTCCCCCCGCCAGGAATTTCACCGCACTCGGCGCCGCGCAGGCGCGCCCGGCCCTTCCGCGCCGCCATCTTGAGAGGGGCGGGCGGGCAGGCGGCAGCCGCGTCCGGCCGCCATGTTGGGAAGGTCGCTGCCTTTCCCCCTCGCCTCAGCCCGCCGCTGTTAAAGCCCGGTCTGCGGGCGAGCGCTTCGTGAGGGGAATGTCTTCGCCAAGGACGTCCGAGGCCGTCAACTAAATCACAAGAAGTTTCACCTCGACGTGCGGAAGAACTTCTTTCCCTTGAGGGTGGCAGAGCGCTGGAACAGCTGCCCGGGGCGGTCGCGGAGCCTCCATCTCTGGAGACTTCCAACCCACCTGGAGGCGTCCCTGTGTGACCTGCTCTGGGTGACCCTGCCTTGGCCTGGATTTGGACTGGGTGATCTCCAGAGGTCCCTTCCAGCCCTAACAGTTCTGTGATTCTGTGCATGTCCTCATGAGAGACATTTTTAGGACGGAATTGTCCCCTGTGAGGGTGGGGAGGCCCTGGCACAGGTTGCCCAGAGAAGCTGTGGCTGCCCCATCCCTGGAAGTGTCC
>JAWMRA010000048.1:7609795-7646246 GCA_035584735.1 Pseudotriccus pelzelni
AGGGAGCTGGGGGGGCTCAGCCTGGAGAAAAGGAGGCTCAGGGAGGACCTTCTGGCTCTGCAACTCCCTGACAGGAGCGGGGAGCCGGAGAAGGTCGGGCTTTGCTCCCAGGGAACAAGGGACAGGATGAGAGGAAATGGCCTCAAGCTGTGCCAGGGGAAGTCCAGGTTGGATATTGGGAACAATTCCTTCATGGAAAGGGTTGTCCAGCCCTGGCACAGCTGACCAGAGTAGTGGTGGAGTTCCCATCCCTGAAGGGGTTTAGAAGACATGTAGATGTGACACTTGGGGACATGGTTATTGGTCCAGCTGTTAATGGAGTTATTTCAGATTCATTCTTCATAATTTCAGGAGATTTCAGCTTGTTACATCCATCTAATCACTTGCACAGAGATTCTTCCTGTTCTTCCAGTTTTTCTTGGGTTGACTTCGTGGTGGTCCAGTTTTAGCCTCAGCTCTGAGAGAGGCCCAGAAACCCCTCTCCTGTATCTCTTTTAAGCTCCCCAAACCCCGCTGTCCCTTAAAAATGGTGTGATTTTTGCTTCACATTGTGTGTTCCTTTGATTTCCTGAACATTCTTTAGGTGCCTCTCTAATTTCTTATTTTCCTTTCCTTCCTATTTCACTGCAGATGCCTGGGGATATAATGATGATTCAGCCTCCAATTTACCTGATTCATCATGTTAAACCCAGTGACAAAATCTGCTGCTCTTAAATCCTATAATACTGGGGAGAAAATTTGTTTTCTAGCCAGAATGCATTATGGCTTTTAGGACTTTGAAACTGCAGCCTCAATAGTATTACATGTATTTTTTTGTTATTGGGTTGGGTTGTTTTTGTTCTGTAGGAACAAAAGTCCGAGAAATCATTTTCATCTTTTTATTTTCTTTTTTCCCCCTCCTTTTTATTTCCCAGGATTAAGACCTTTCAGTCTCAAGATCTTTATTTCAGTGAGTAGCATTCCTACCTCTTCTGTAGCTCCATGTTTTTTTCCCCATGGGCTTTAGCATCAATCAAATCTTTTAAAATGTCTGTTCTGTTGCTTCCTGTATTATTATTGTTATTTTTACCATTTTAGATGCTGCAAACTGAACTTGCATTGTTGATGGAAGTGGAAAACAGGATCGTTAGATCCTTGCTTGGCTGATTTTTTCCATGAAATAGGCTGGTTATGTTTTGTGAGATTGGTGAGAGAGGGGAGGCATTTTTCGTACTAAAGTGTATTGATCTGGAGAGTCTGGGATGAAAATATCAGGGAATCCTGGCAATTCTTGGCACTCCAGAGCTGACTCTAGGACTGGTTGTAACCTATGCTGTGGGTGTTGATTCCTTGAGGTCACCACTGACTGTGCTTGGATAAGTGATGGGATTTCAGTTTGTTCTCTGTGTGTGGTGCTGTCACCTCCTCCTGATGAGCAAACAAGTGCCAGGCTGGGCTGGAGCGACTGTGGCTCCTGTGACTTCCAAGGGATTTGCCAGGCAACAGCACAAACACTGCAGAGGGGATGTGAATGCCCAGCAGGCCAAGCTCTCCTGGCTCTTCCTTTTTTCTAATCCAGATCCACTCTTAGATTCCAGCACCTGTGGCTGGAGCAAATTCTGAATTAATTACGAATTTGTGCCCTGCAAAACTGTCTGTCTTGAGCACTTCTTTGTACAACACGTTTCTCTCTAAGAATTCATTGCTTTAAAGCCCATAACTTGCTGAAACCAGTTATCCCAGACTGGCTCGGGTTGTAGGGACATTAAAGCCCATCCAGCCCTACCCTCTGCCATCGGCAGGGGCACCTTCCACTATTCCAGGTCGCTCCAAGCCCCGTCCAACCTGGCCTTGGACACTTCCAGGAATGGGGCAGGTCTGGCTCAGTGCAAGTCTCTCAGAACACCATCATTCCTGCTCTGGCTTCTTTTCAGGCTTGTGAAATCAGAAGTTATCCTTGAGAATCTTGGGAATCCAGGGTTAGGTGAGTGTGTTGGTTTGTACAAAACCTGCAAGGCATGGCTGGACTGGAGGGATCTCCAAGATGAACTGAGACCAGCTGGTGGCTCTGATGGAGAGGAGGATGACAAAATGCTCCATGTAAGAGTCAGATGGCTGGATCAGGTTTTCCATGTATCTGCTCCTTAAATGCCAAACCTTGAGCATGTTCAAAACCTAAAACTCTGATGAGATAGATGGGAAGAAAAGCTCAGAAAGGATTGAAAGAGTTTTTAGGACTATTTCTGCTAAGTCCTAGACATTAGGATTTTAAAAAATATATATATAAAGAAAAACTTGTTCTAGGTGAAGACATATTCATGCACTCAGTAATTCCTGATGAGGGTTCCTTGGGACAGTTCCTGTTGTAAACGACAGGTCTAAGAAAGCCACAAGTAAAGCAGAAAATGCAGCAGCTGCAAAACCAGACAGAAATGAACTGTTGCAATATAAAATCTGAGCTGTCTGTGTGACGTGTTTTGGTTTATTTATTTTTCCATGGCACTCATGAAAAGTCATTCCTGTGACACCTATTGGTTTTTCATATGGCTGAGTAAATATGTCTGGTGGGGTGAAGCTGGGCTGTGGCAGTGAGTCTGTAACAGGAGAAAATTCCAATGTTCACCCAGGAAAAAAGGCCCCATTCAGGATCTTGCTATTTTTTGAAATATTGCCCCTCAGCAGAACAGGGAATACACTAATTTCCTTCTTCAGATAACACTTCTGCACAGGTAATCTTTACCCCGTTGAAGGGAGAAGTTTCAAATGTGCCTTCCAGGTCTAAATTTCATTCCTACCAGAGGATTTTATCTGATGAGTTATGGCTGCAGGACAAGGGCCTTTCTCAGCACTGAACATGGCATGGATTCATGAGGCAGCATTGGCAGAGCTGCTCCTCTTGGAAACCTGACAGAACTGACTGATGTCACACGTCTCCTGGGCTGCTTCTATCAAATCACATCTAAAAACCTTCTAAGAGCTACATTTTCCCTGCTTAAAGGTTTGAGGGGAAGGGCAGGAGGAGGCAAAAGTGATGCAGAGTGTAATGAGTTTGACTGCGTTGGTGAGATTCAGGTATTAATTATTGCCCATTCCTAACTCAAAGTGCAGGTTACCTCCTTCCATGCCACTGATGTTACTTCCCTCAACCACATTTGGTGTTTTTTTTTCTGGAGGTTGAACATCTACTTTAAATATGATTTCTTTATCACAGCCTAAAGGCATCATTACAGTAAATTAGTCTCGTGTGCTGCTCCTGGAAAGACAAATTTTAGGAGGTCTGGAATCTTGGTAACAACTGAGAATAATGGAATGGTTTGGGTTGGAAGGGACCTTCAAGATCATCCAGTTCCACCCCCTGCCATGGGCAGGGACACCTTCCACTAGACCAGGTTGCTCCAAGTCCGTCCAAGCAGGCCTTGGACTTCCAGGGATGGAGCAGCCACAGCTTCTCTGGGCAACCTGTGCCAGGGCCTCACCACCCTCACAGTGAAGAATTCCTTCATAATATCTAATTCCTAAGAGCTGGAGTACTTCAATGTGGCCTTTCTGCTTAGGCTTGGAATTAACACGCAAATCTGTGCCGTGGTCCAGCTTGTTGGTTTTGTTTGGTTGGAAAACTTCATAAAAATAAGCTTCCTTCTCTCTTGCAGTGGTCATAAAAGTGAAAGACCTGTCTTCATCAAACAGGAGCAGGGAAAGTTCATGTCTGACAAGTGGATCTGACAAGGCAAATAGATGTATTACCTCTGCTTAGACATGCATTTATCCTTAAAGTGGTTTCCCAAAACAATCGTGTATTAAATGCAAGTACCTGCTCTGGAAAACAGCTCTATTTTCCTGTTCAATGTCAGCTCTTCATTCCTGCTCTTTTTTTTTTTGTCTTAACTGGATTATAACCCCAGCACAGCTTCATTCTGCCTTCTGAAACTTTGTTTTATGGTCCTTTCTCCTAGTGTTCTGTGAAAGAGGTTTGAATGTCCACATAAATCATATTGTCTGATTCTTCTTTATTGTTTCAAAGGCTTATAGCAAATCTCCTCTTTTCAGAACCTGCCTAATTTTCACTATTTAAATCAAGTTTCAACTGTTTTCCCTAAGTAAAACATCTTAAACTCTAATTCCTAAAGTGGCATTAGACCTTTTCTTTAATTATTCCAAGAAAGGGGCATGGTGACTGGGAACCAGCTAATTAATTGCTGATCCTGTGCAAGAAAGGGGAACTTAATCCATTGCTCACCCAAAGGATTACAGTTTTTAAATGGCAAAGAAAACAGAGTGATGTGACAATTAAAGAACCACTGTGCTGCAAAATTTAGGATGCTGAAGAATTCCCTCTGTGCTTATTTCCCCTGTTCTTACTTCATCCCCTAATTGTTCAGTGCTAAAAACTGGGTGTGGGGGTAAATCTACCTTTGGCTCGTGTGGTGTTGCTGTTCCATAACAATATCCTGGTTCCAGTGGTAATGTGGGGCACTTTTTTTTGGACTATATTGGGGAAAAAAGTTTAAACAAAGCCTTCCTGCTTTGTTCTTCCTCTGAACAATGTGAACAGTGCTAAATATCCTTTAAGGCTTGATATTTTCATTTATAATAATGACATGACTAACAGCTCTTCTTGAGGGAGCACTTGACAGGAAGGGATGAAGCTTTCAGGATCTTTTATAAACCACGTGTCAGGCATAGAGTTAATAGGGTTTAGATCTTTTTGCTTCAAAGATAACCCTAAAACCCAAGAAATTGCCTTAAAAGGCAAAGGAATGTTGCTGTAGGCAGGACCAGAGTGTCCAGTCTGTCCCTCCCAGTCAGCACATAACAGCAGCACCGCTGGATTATCTGTTAGAATTGCCCCGGTTTGGCTGTAATTAATTTCCCTCAAATTATCAGCTCATTAGATGTGAGGGGATGATAATTTGCCAGCAATTTGCCAGCACCATTTGGCAAACAAGGGTGCCAGCAGGGCTGAGCTGTTGTTTCCCATCCTGGCCCCATGTCTGGCTGCCTCGTCCACCTCCACTCTTCTCCTGGAATCTCCATGGTGCTCCCACAAAGATGAATTGGACAATCTGTCTTCAGGGCAGGAGCTCTGATGATTTGTAGCAAAACTATCACCAGTGCTGGGACAGCCAATCTGTCACCTGGGGCCATCTCTCTCAACCTTCATTTCATCCCTCTCTACTGCAACACTGACTCTTGACTCTGCCTCACTCAAACTCTGGAGGTTGCCTCAAAAATTGGCAAAATGGAAACACACTGTCATTTAGAGCAGGAAGTGCAGCTCTGCCCGGGTGGAGCCGTGTGAGGAGTGGTGGAGGTCACTCGGTCTGTTCTCCTGGAGAAGAGGAGACTGAGGGGAGACCTCATTGCAGTTACAACTTCCTGGGGAGGGGCAGAGGAGGGGCAGGCACTGATCTCTGCTCTGTGGGGTCCAGGGACAGGACCCAGGGAATGGCCTGAAGTTGTGTCAGGGGAAGTTTAGGCTAGATATTAGAAAAAGGTTCTTCTCCCAGAGGGTGGTCAGGCACTGAACAGGCTCCCCAGGGCAGTGGGCACAGCCCCAAGGCTGACAGAGCTCAAGGAGTGTTTGGGTGATGCTCTCAGGCACATGGTGTGTCTCTTGGGAATGGTCCTGTGCAGGGCCAAGAGTTGGACTCGATGATCATTGTGGGTCCCTTTAAATTCAGCCTATTCTGTGGTTCAGGATGGGCTGTGTCCTGCCTGCCCTGTGTCCATGGGCACGGTGCCCTCTGCCAGCCCCACAGCTGAGCACGATCGTGGAATCACAGCCTGGTTTGGGTGGGAAGGGACCTTAAAGCCCATCTTGTTCCACCTCCTGCTGTGGGCAGGGAAACCTTCCACTAACTAGACTAAGTTGCTTCAAGCCCCATCCGACCTGACCTTGGGCGCTTCCAAGGATGGGGCAGCCACAGCTTCTCCGTGCCAGTGTTTTACCCCCCTCACTGTAAAAACTTGTTCCTTATCAGAGCAGACAAGCCCTCTCTGTCCTGTTATCATGGGCAGAGTAGACCTCATGGGACATCCAGGCATGGAATGGCCTGAGACTTTGACCATCTTGTTCATGGACACATCCAGGAGAGCCCCAAGGACCAACACATGGATCTACCTGAGGTGATACAACACTCTCTGCTTCTTCTGCAGCTGGTTCTGCCACCTGCAAGGCCAAGATTAATTGGAAATTTGTATTCCAGTGCTTCCCGAGGAACCAAAGGCTGTCACCTTTTGCACTGAGGTAACTTGCCATGACTAATCAAAGGGTGGTGTAAAAGGAGCTGTGTAAAACAGTGAACACCTGCAACTAATTACAGTGTCTTGGTGGGCTTTCAGGAGCATTCCCTGCCCTGAATCCCATTTGGAGAAGACAGAAGTAGAACCACAGGAAGAAATAAATAATGCATTGACTTAATTCTGCAAAGAATGAATGTTTCCTCTTGAGGGGGAGCAGTCACTCACACAACTATTTGAATGTGTTAATTTTCAGGATGTCACTTCAGACCTTTCTGGGAGCAGCTGGATCTCTTGTGGGGGTTTAAACGAGGAGTCTGACACACAACTGGAGACGTGGCTGGTGGTTCATCAGCTGCCAGGAGCACAGAACTCGTATAATGGGGATTATTCATTCACAGCTGTTCTGGTTTAAAGTGCTGTGGCACCACTTCATTGCTGTGCTCTGTGGGCTCCAGGCCTCAAAAGAGGTAGAGGATACCAAATTCAAGGTATAGCATAAAAACATTTATATCTATTTATATATATTGTTTTCAGATCTGTGAAGAGTCACAAAAGTCCATAGGATTCTAGATGATGCCTTTATGTGCTAATTTTGTACCTACCTGGCAAGATGTGGTGTATGAAATCCTTTTTTTTGGGCACAAGCTGCTTTTAAATTTAGGTCAAATTAATATCTATGCATTTTTCACACTTACATAGCAAATTTTTTATGTGGCTGGTGTGATTTTTCTGGTGTGAAATGTCAAAAATTTTGGCTTCTCTGTGCTGGTTTTGCCTTCTGCCATCAATAATAGCCTTTGGCAGAGGTTTAGAAAACTGACAAGTTGTTGGATATCAAACAGATTTGCCCACGGGTGAAACATCTTTTTGGCCAAAACCTTTCTCCTATAAATCAGGAGCACCACTGGTTGTTTAACTGATAAATTTTAGAAGTCACTGACTGATGACAAGTTGCTTATTCTTGCTTTTTATTTTAGAAATGCCATGCAGATAATGAGAACCCAAAATAGTCAACAAGTCTTGATTAATATATTTGCTCAGAAGGGGAAAAAACCCCATCTTTTGAATAATTTGCTGCTGTTCGTGCTGAGCACACGAGCTGACAGCAGTGATTGCCTTAATGAATCAATTAAGGGCAGCTGAATTTGGGCTGGATGGAGCTGGGGGTGGCCAACTGTGTAGCCAGCCCTGGGAGAAAGGCTCAGGAGAGCGAGGGAGATCCCAGCCAGGAAGTTCGTGCTGCAGAGGTGCTTTGGGGAAGGGGAGAAGACAAGGAGGCAGGTGGTGGAAGAGGAGCAGAATTTGACTACCTGTGTGTTTCTGAACGTGGTAATTATCTTTGTTCCTTAGGTTGGATGAGTTCTGGTTCCTGACCTGCAGAAAGCAGAGATGGATTTTGAGGGGTAGAAATTTGTCACCAGGTGCTTCTCCCTGAAATTGTTCAAAAAAGGAGGGATATGACTCCTGTGGCAGCAGCAGCAGGAAAATTGCTGCTTCTTTGCATTGTCAGCCATAACATTTTCTTTTTTTATGTGGAAATATTCTCTACCTGGAGTGTTTCTTTGTACTTTCTAATAGTATATGAGAAAAAAATTAATATAAATTTGGGTTCTCTTCTCTGTTAAGGTTCATCAGAGTTGGGACCTTGTAGGGCCAACAGTTCACTGAAGTCTGTGGGATTCCTCTGGCCTAATTCAAGCCAAATAACTCTGGCTGAACTGGAACATTTCTCACGGAGAAACACTCAGCCCTGTGTTAAAGACCTCTGGCAGTAGAGCAGCCACGAGAACCTTTGGTAATTTTCTTTAGTCATTAATTATTCACACCTTTACTTCAAGAGCTGCTTTTTTCCTCTGTGATTCTGGCACTTTTCCCCTTGTAACCCCTGGAAATTGATATCTGTTCTTCCCTAGATGAAGTGCTTGCTCCAGCAGGTTTTCGTTATCCTTTTTGGCTTCTCCAACTGTGATCAAAGTGCCCCTTCACTCTCTCTTTGATAAACTAAGTGCTTCGACCTCTCCAGATCTTGCTCTGTGGTCCTTCTCTCTAATCCCTTAATATGTTTTTGTAGCTCTTCCCTTGACACTCTCCAGTTTGGAATTATGGAGCACTGCTCAGATAAATCTTTTTAAATGGTTGTTTTCTAAGACTTGAGAACTGTCCAGACCCTTCACTGTCTTCAGAGATGGGAGGTGACGAATTGGTCATTCTGTTTTTCTGTTCTGGACCTGCCATTCATTTGCTGAAGGACTTTTCACCAAAACTTAAATCCTTTTCTTCTGAGAACAACGATTTTCTTGTACCTCAGGCACATGTCATTCAACTCACAGTCAACTTAAGTTTGGATATTTAAAAAGTATTTGTGTCAAAACTTTGATATTTAGAAGAAATATTTTTGTCTTGGGTGAAATTAGTTACACATTTGGATGGGAATTTGTGGATAGTTTGCATGCATATAAACTGCTTCAAATGCAGATGGATAAGCTTCCAGAAAGGCTGATTCCAGTCTGAGCTGAAGGTCTCCAAAGGGTTGGAAGGGACCTTAAAGATCATCCACCCTACTGTCATGGACAGAGACACTTGCCACTATCTCTGGTTGCTGCAAGCCCTTAGATCAGATGTCCAGTCCCTCCTATGGTTTGTTTCTCATTAAAAGAACCCTGCACACACACAGAGGAGATGCTGCAGTGCTCTAATTAAACCCATGTCTCAGCCAAGTTGTTTGGTCTGCTGTGCAAAAATTGCACATTTTATGTAAAACTTAATTTGAGAGACTTGACAAACTGTACAGGGGGAAAAAAATCAGGTAATGGATTGGTTGCTGCTCAGGATAAACACTTCTGCTGCTGTGTACGGAAGCATAATGTGCTGTGGTAATGCTTGATTTGACACGGAACATGATGGATATTTTGTGCATAAAATGGGGTAATTTAACAATCTGGTAGAATTAAGGTTTAACAACAAAAGACAGTGGGGTTTTTTGTGCAGTTTGGATTTAAATTGGGGGAATTGTAACCATTGCACAGTGCAAAAATTACAAATGGTTCAGAAAATGGGCTGAGAAAAAGTGATACCATTAACATTTAAAAATAAGAAGGTACCCAGGCAAAATAACACCATTTGTGTTTTCTGTTCTTACGAGGTATCAGGTCAAGGCCACTTGGATACTGTTCTAGAAAACTTCAGATTTATCAAAAACTGTTTCTAGACAACTTTTCCATAGAATTAAGCTCCTATTAGCATCTATTATTTGTGTGGCCTCAATCACTGAAGGTGTCAATCGTGTCTGAACAAGGTTGGATTTGTGGAGTTGAATGTGTTTAAGAAGAAGTTTTTTTGCTAGAACATGAACATGATAAGATTTCGTTGTCATAAGAAGCCGAAATACTGAGTTGTCAGTGGCTGCAGTAGCATTGATGAGGATCATTCCAGTTTTGGTGCAGAAATGGTATTTTTGTCATTGTTTGAATGAAACACTGCAGTGGCACTCGCGTTTTCAGGAGCTGTAGGAATACACAGAGCACTAGACAACTTTTTGTTTGTTTTTTGTTTAATAGCTAAAAGGAGGCACAGAAGGAGATGTACAGTAGTCAAATTAGATGTACTGTAATGTAGAATTAAATTAACTCTCCTGTAATGATCCTTCACTGTGCTATTTACTCTGTGATGTTCTTACAATTTTGCTGCTCTTCATGTGAAATTTGAATGTCCTGCGGCTGATTCCTTCAGTCCTCTGATTTCCTCATTAATGCTTTGGATTTATTTTGCTTCCAGCATGTCAAGTTGATCAGAGGGATGAAGTTCCTCTGCCATGAGGAAAGGCTGAGAGAATTGGGATTGCTTAGCCTGGAGAAGAGAAGCTTTGGGGTGATCTGATTATGGCCTTCCAGTGCCTGACGGAGCCAAATGGAAAGACAGACAGAGACTATTTACAAGGGCCTGGAATGACAGGACGAGGGGGAATGACTTCCCAGTGCCAGAGCGCAGGGTGAGATGGAATATGGGGAAGGAATTCTTGGCTGTGAGGATGGGGAGGCCCTGGCACAGGTTGCCCAGAGAAGCTGTGGCTGCCCCATCCCTGGAAGTGTCCAAGGGCAGGTTGGACGGGACTTGGAACAAGAAGGTGTCCCTGTCCGTGGCAGGGCGGTGGAACGAGATGATCTTTAAGGTCCCTTCAACCTATATCATATTTTTCCTCGATTCTATGAGGGGCACAGTGCTGGCTGCTGCTGTCTCTGCCCGCACCTCTGAGGGCAGAGGGATTCTCCAGAGGGACAGCTGGCTGGACACGTCTGCCCTCAGGACAGTAAGTAAAAACAGATCCCTGGCCACTGTCTTTCCTCAGAGCCCTCAGACTGCTGCCATCTCCCAGCCCACTAAAATACAGGAAGTTTTGAGCGGGAGGATGTGCCTAGGAGAGAACAAAAGGGGGATAAAAAGCCTAAATCAACCCTTATACTTGTGAAGGGTGAAGGGGCTCTCCTGCATTAGTGTATCCCTGGAGGACAACCGAGGCTTAGGTTTGCATCTCCAGCAAATGCCTTCAGAAAAGGGGCTTTTTGGGAGATGACTGCAAGTCTGAGGACAGGCACTGCTCAGGGAAAGAGCCAGAAATTAAGACAGTTTATCCCAAAGAACTAAGTAAATAGCCAGGGGAGGCCTGACAAAAGTACATGTATGAGCATGTGTTGACTGTGAAAAATATACTATGATAAATAGGTATATGAAATTCTAAAATAAAAGGTGCGGGCTGCTTTGCATCTCTCTCATAGTCTTTCAGCATCCTATTGCATTCTCTTATTTTTACATTTCATTTCTCAAGTAAATGCAGTTTCTGGCTAACTGGATGAACTATTATCACCAGTGACAGAGAGCAGGGAACTCCCTGCTCTACTGCAGAAAGAAATTACTACAAAGGGATTTAATCCTGTATCAATTTGACAGAATATTCAAACCCTTTACAAAAGCAGCCCTCTTTATTTTTTCTACTACACAGGGTTTATTTTGTTCATGAACACCAAACTTGACAAAGGAAAGAGAATGAGCCTATGAGAGAGATGTTTTTGGCTGGGACTGCTGAAGTCATTTCCCGTGCTGCAGTTTGGAAGGCCCAGTTAAGAGTCTGAGAGTTCCATTACTGTGCTAGTACAATTAATCAGAATAGTATTCCCAGATATTCTTGCAGTTCTGATTAAATCTGTGTCCTTTTCAATGATTAAACTAGGATGACAGAAGACATTCCACAGTGTATGATACCATTGCCACAATTCATCTCGTAAGGGTGTTCTTAGCCAGAGAAAGTCTTTGTGAAAGCCTTTCTCTTTTGGAGGTTGACTCCAGTTCCTGAATATATTTTGTATTTGTATTTTGTATTGCTCCAGTCGGGTTCATTCAGTCTTAAAAACCATCTCTCCATTTAAGCATAGAAGGCTATCATGTGCCAGTGCATTTTGTAAACTTATTATGCTAAGAGACACTCACCCAGATTGGAATTCAGGCGTGTTGATGGGAAGTGACACTATTGTGGATGGTATTTCTCTTTCAGGGATAAAAGATAGGCTTTCTTCACTGTGTCAGTTAAGCCAGCACTAAATTCACTCGCTCAACTTTCTGTACCTGATGTCAGTTCAGGCATGAGTACACTTTCTGACAGTTCTATTAATAGAGGACCTAACTACAGCACTGAAGACTGAAAGGTTATATGAAACAACTCTATTTCTATTACATTCTGTTAATCAAAGTCATCATCCTGAATTCTTCACCATCGGGTCACTCGGTGGCAATCATCTGAAAGGAAGTTTTCTGTGGTCTCCTGCACCTTGTGTATGAATTTCCTTGTAAGGAACACAGAAGGTTGTGGGCTGGGAAAGAAAGGATTCGGTTTAAGCTGACACAACTGACCTGGATTCCTTTATTCTGGCAGCAGATTCAACCCTGGTTTATAAAGGTAGTTTGTTTCATTATAGAAAGCACTGGCAGCTTGAAGTGCTGTAACCTTGCTCTGTGCACTCACCTCGTGTGCAGCACCAAACTGTCCAGTGGGGAGGGCAGGTGTGTGACCGGGGCGTGCACGAGTTTAGTGTTTCCTTGCCCCCCTAAAGACTCCGTGGAATCCCATCATGAAAATGGAGCTGTCCTGCCACAGCAGAGAGGGCACTCTGGTGGCTCGCAGGTCATGTTGCCTGTCCTTAAACACGCCGGGCTGTGTGATGAGGCAGAAGCCTTTCCCTGCTGGATGAAGTGATCCTCTGTTCTGTTAATATCTGCTTTCTGTGCTGCCTGTGCACAAACACCTTGTCCTCCTCTTTGCTGAGGCAACATGCAGTGCATTTGAGGAAAAGATCTCAAGATAAGAGAGATTGTTTTCCTGAATTTGTTTTATTCCTGTCTCTGGCATGCAGCCTCTGTGCAAGCATCTCTCCCATCTCTGCATTGAATGGAAGGGCAATAAGAATTTAAATTTCTTTCTTTTTTCTGAGACCATTTCTTGCCTAATGACTGTTCAGCTCTCACAGCCATTTGCTGTGGTCCTTAATGTATTAATCTTTTCCTTTGGCAAGGCTATATTATCACAATCATTCATGTCATGGTTAGAATAGGAAACCCTGGAACTTTTTCTGTCACCTTAAAAAGGATCAAGGTTTCAAATTCAGCATCTTGCTTTGCTTGACTGTGATGTCTTTCGTTTGACTTTCTCTCCCAGTTCCTCCCTCACGACACAAATCACAGATTACACTGGTACGTAGTTTCTGTTAAGTGGAGTCTTCCAGCTGGATTCACACTGTTAACATCATCTGCTCCCCGGCTTCAGCTTCTTGGCAAACTCAGAAAGCTGATGGTAAGATAGACACAGCTCCCTGCTCATGTTCTGCAATGTTCCTCTCATTTTACACGCTAGAGTCACTGAAGAGACATTCTAAATGGCAGCACTGTGAGGTATCAGTTTTTAGGCTTAAAACCAGTCCCTGTCAGGCAAACAGGGACCATTTCTGTGTCCATTATTGCATTTGCAGGCTTGGGTTTCTCACAGTTTATATTTAGCAAACAAGTTGTTTTCTTAACAGTAAAGGCTGAGTGTTTTCAAGGGCTTATATTCAGGATTGAAATTGTCACCAGGAGATAGGATCAGTTTGCTGAGCAGTTCTGTGTTCCAGCCTACCCCCTTGCACTTGGTTTTGCTGTGCATTCACTGATATATAAGTAGTTTGCTCTAAGGAATCTCTCTTTTGAACAAGCCTAGACTGAGTTTACATGCGAGCTGTAAAATCTAAATTACCTCTTCATGTATTGTATGCAGAGGTAACATGGCCAGTGCTGTGGATGTGTATCATAAAGAGAAATGCTCTGGGAGTCCCTTGTGAAGAGAGAATTTGGGAGGAAAAGGAGACAGCAATTCACTGTATTTTGGGTTCGATTCATAGCTCTCTGCTGGCCTCAATAAGAGCATAACAAAGCCTAAAAGCTGTTCTGTTCCCAATCCAGTCTGACCTATAAATAAAGCAGGGGCTAAACCTGGGCTGAACATATTAGTCTGGCCTCAAGTATTTGCGTTAAGTTCAAGGCTACTCCTACATAACAGGTTCAAAAGTTTAACTGTTACTCAAATGTTGGGCTCATGTTTCACTGGGAAGTGGGTGTGTGTAAAGAAGCGGGATTTCCTGGAAAAATCTGGACCAGTGAATCAGTAGCACGGCAAACAGAGAGAAGCCTGGGGCAGGAACTGCTGCAGCTGCTACAACACATCTCCTCAGAACCTGCCTCTGTGCAGGGCATGATGGAAACGTTGGTATTGACTTGTGTTGTAGCAAGGCTCAGCTTCTCCAGCTGGGATCACAGCCCTGCTGGGTTTACACTAATCCTCCATGATCTGCTGTGCAGGGAACGCTCTCCATGTTCCCCACGAGTCCAAACAGGATGGACATGCATGGCAGTCCATGGTGCTAAACTGCCTTGCCCAGGATACCAGAGCAAGCCCCGGAGCCAGAAATAGGAGCTGGTCCTGACTCCCATTCCCTGACACATGAAACCACAATGACTGTAATGTTCAAACCTCCCCATGTGTCTGTCTGTCATTCCTTAATAAATCCAGCAGTATTCCCACTGGGTCACTGACCACAGATAAAGGTTTTGGTTGTGGCACGAAACATGGACAGTGATTCCTTGAACCAGGGAGAGGGGATGTAGGTGTAGATTAACTTGTTCACTGAGGGCTGACACCTGAACAAAGTGTTTTGGCCTGACTTTTGGGTAAAATTTGTGGTGTGAATCAATCTTGACAGGAATGGCTGTGTTAAAACAGTCTCAGGAACTGCAGGAAATCCTTATGGATTCTTATGGTGGTGTTGACTCAGGCTTTTGGCAGGAAGGTGCTGTTAAAGACCTGGATAAACCAGACTGACCTTGTTCCAAACTTTATTTGTATAAGCTTAAACTATTACTTAAACTGATAGTGTTCCCAGCTGGGAAAGGGAGACCTGCCATTAATGGCAGCGGAGGGTGAAATGACCCCTCAGAGGTGGTCACTTCACACAACATGGACATAATTTCTTCAGAATGGGACTTCTTGTTATTAGTGAGAAACGACATCAAACCAAAACTGCAAACAAAAGCAGCAGAAATGAATGACAAGAGACTGTCTTGAATGCCAAAACAGTGATGGGGGGGGGGGTTTAAACCAAGATGAAAATTGCAATTTTCTAACTCCTATTTCTAAAGAACCGAGTGTGAGAGATTTTTACTTTGCAAGCTGCAAAGCCTGACCTAATTGACAATCAGTTTAATATACCTGATGGAAAGCAGTCATGAGATCCACTGCTGTGTCAGTGTTCAATCCTTGGAACAAACACAGGGATGTGAAACAGGAGGCAGGTCGGAACTGATTTGCCTTTTCTGAAATGCTGGCATGTTACTGGAAGACAATAAACATCAGAATGCTTTCTTGAAGGAAACAAGGACATATACTCAAGAACGGTTATTTGTATGTAAATTTGCTGCCAGAAGTTAAAATACTGTTTTCACTTCTTCCTTTTTCTATTGTTGGCTTAAACAAGAGATTTAAATAATTCACTGATGGTTTAAAATGGCAAGCAGGAGATCATGATTTACATGATTTATTTTACATTTATAATTCTTAATTATTTTCTTAAATGTCAGCAGATTCCTTATGCTTGGCAGGATGCTACTTTTGGACAGTCAGAAGGACTGGAGTAGTCACTGATTTTAGATATATGGACATATATCTATTCAGACTTCTGAATTTGTTCAAGTATTATTTGAAACCTTTTCTTTAGGAGATGCTATGAGCTTTTAACTGATTCTTTCTGTTAAGTTACATGTGATGGGATTCAGTTAAAATGCACAAAGGAATCATTAATGAGAGATGAAAATTTGGTTTTAGCTCCCCCGGCTTCCAAGATATTCATACCACCAGAGCTCATCCTCCCACAAGTCAGAGCTCATCATCCTGCAGCTTGATTTGGTGCATCGTTGGGAAAAGGGAAAACCAAGCTGGTTCCTTTTCCAAACCCCTGTTTGGTTCTCATCTCTTAATGAACCAGTCATCAAAATGAACTTGTTGAATAAACTGAAATGAAGAAATCACTTTCTTTCTGCACCTGCAGGTGAAGCTCTGCTGGAAGGAGCTGGTTCAGCACTCCTGTGCTATTTCCAGCCACTTACTCAGTAACACCCACCAGTTCAGTGTTTTGACTTTCTCTGAAATTTCTGCAGCGAGCCCGAGCTCCTGGGATATTCTGTACCCACTGATACTGGATTTCATGGCGTGTGGGCTGCCCTTATTTCACATTTTATTTTAGACGGGGCTGTTTTTAAAAGAACAGATATACTCGGTTTAAAATAAAGAATTAGGCTTTTAAAAATTGGTTGGTCTTTTAAACTCTTAAGTTCTTTCCTTTTGCCCACAGTTTGCAAAATGTATCATAAAAGCTCATTTTGCAAAATGCATCCCAGTTGAAGCCTTTTACCTCAAATTGTGGACGGAAATTTTTGATGATGAGGTATAGAAAATGCTTGGCAACAAAGTGAATTTTTTCCTGGAACAGTAAACTTGCAGTTCTTTGAGATATGCTCATATTTGTACCTGACACATTCTGGTGCCTTTGCTAGCCCAAAATTAGTGCAGTGCACAAAAGGGAAGGAAATCTGTCTGCAGACAGGGAGGGTTTGGATCGAAATTCCGAGAGGAGCAGAGCTGAGCGTATAATATACCCTGCACGAGGGCTGGATATGAGCACAAGCAACAGCTCAAATGCCAAACCCCTCAGTGTGGATGCAGCTATAGGTGTTAGATGAGCATTAGTCCCACAAAGGAATCAAAATAGGTTAAATCCAGCCATCAGTGGGCTGGAGAGTTATAACATAATATTTGCCTCTCCTGGCAAACTGTACAACCACAATTCTTATATTATACACAGGTACTCTGGCACTGAATTTAATTTCAGCAGGAGCCCAGGGAAAAGCCTGGCTTTGGAGCATCAGGCAGGGCTGTTGCTGGAAAAAGGGGTGGACAAAAGGGCTGATGGCTCGGACCTGTGGGGTCTGGTAACTCCTCGCTGCAGTGCTGGGTTTGTCTGAGCTCACTGAGGGGCTGGGTAGGCCTGGTTTGCTTTTCTGTCAGGACTGTGAACTCCTCGGAGGAGGAGAAAAGGGGGAGGGAGAATGGAGGCAGTGAAAACACAGGTGGCTTCAGTTATATTTGGCTTTTTGAACAGATTAATCACTTCGCTGATTTACACCGGCCTTATTCTGTGGTTTGAAATGATTTCTTAAGGAAGCCCTTTAATGAACTAAGTCAGAAGATGTTCTGTTGACATAAGCCTTGTTGTGAGGTAAAGAAAATATTTTTTATTTTTTGGTAGTTTGGAAAATGGAGTGCCTGCAGTTTTCCATGACTTTGAGAAGCCAGTTAAACTCCTGGGACTGTTCTGGACTTCGAAACAAAGGCTCTTCCATTTAACTTTGGGACTTAGAATAATAAATTCTCATAACCCTTTTTTCCAAGCACATGCACCAGCTGAAGTTGATATTAATGCTCCTATTGATAAGAGTCATAGCATTATATCAGTATTACTTTCTACTATGTGTTATTTTTAGCTTAAGACAACAGTGTTACATAACAGGGGAACATGATTAAAAACTAAGTATCGACTATTATGAAGAGCATCTAAAAAGCTACTTTGAAGTATGGAAAAGAGACTTCGCTGGTTGCTGGCACATAAGAACAAAGAGATAATAGCTCTTCCACTGGTGCTGAACTTGTCTTAAGCAAAAGTAGCTTCTCGAGCTCCTGAGAATAAAATTCTTTTATTATCACTCTGAGATTCTGCATTTTTATGCTGTATCAAAAGTGTTTAAAGTGTGCAAACGCCAACATGATTCCAGGCAGGAAAGGAAGAAAGGCCAGAGGCTGTTCATATACCTTTCAGTTTTATATGGAATGTGTTTTTGAGACCAGGCAAAATTTCTGGTAATGTAAGGAGTGGATGGAAAGAGATTGGGAACAGAACGAATGGAATTAAGTGAAATTTCTGTCTTTTTACTTTAGTGTTGCTAAATAATTAATAGAAGATTTATACAGTAATTTTATTACTATCATTGGAAATTTTGCAAAGCAGAGCTTTAAGTGCTGAAGCCTGAAAACATCTTGTGCATTAATTAACAAGGATTAGAGCTGTAGAAGTGTTCATATTTATTGCTTTCTTTCTCCCTTTACAGGTATCATTTGCTTTAGAATTTCAGGCTTGAGCCCCCTTTGCTTTAGCACAGGAAGTGCAGAGCAAGGAATCCTCCCCAGCTCCTTGTTTCCCAGATTTCCAACATAACTCTAGATGATCCTTCCCACACTTCACATTTTTTTGCTCTGTATTCATGGATTTTTTGGGTTTGTTTCATTAAAAGCAGACGTTTGACTGGCCAAGATTTGTACAGACTTCTTTATCTCTAGTGGGTTAAAATCAAACAGAAGATGCCCAGGACAAGAGTGACTCTGGCCACTTCCTGCATTTGTTCTGTTGTTGGGGTGGGAGCTGCCCTCAGCTACCCACCAGTGACAGTATAGGTATATTTTAATCCCAATTCCCTGTCTAAACTGCACCATAACTTTAAGAACTTCCAAATATTTACATAATAACTGTCATAAACATCAGCATCCTGGGGTTAGTGATCAAAATGAGCAAGTGTTTCTTTTGTTGCTGGCAGAATTTGTTTCCCGGTGCCATCAATTAAGCCTGGCTCTAGTGAGTTCATGTACTTACCCCTCCCAAAAGGGTGAATATTGTCTCACTTTGCCTTACTGGAAGCACTGTGGGTGACAGTAAATCTCCTTGTGCAGGACTCTCTCCTGGGAAGTAAAGTCATTCTCAATACTTAATTAGACTATTTTTAATTTCAATTAGTGTTTATTCAAATTTTTAGTTAACCCCAACCTTAACATTCTCTGCAGTGATTAAAATACTGTGTTCACTTGCAGAATAGTCTTCCCTTCCAGTCTGGAGGTAGCGGGGCTGGGAAGAAAGAGCCTCATAGGGAAAGGCCTCTGTTTTTGCTCTGTCAGTACTTGTCTGTCATTACTCATAACGAGTGACTCCTTATCTGTCATGCTGTTATCTTAATTAAGAGGCCTCTGGTGTATCACAGTGAAGATTGCAGTGGTCAACTAATGGTTCTTCTGGGATGAATGTCTCACTGTGGTAGAAAGGTCAAAACACAGGTTAAACAGACACTTAATCCCACAGTTTTCTTCCCAAATCCAAGCAGATGTCACAGCCCTTTTCTGCTGTAATTGTGTCAAATGTAACCAGAATCCTAAAATGTGAGAAACTCACTTATCAGCTACACCAATAAAAATAAGCTTGAGCTAAAGACACTGGTAAAGGCCAAAGCAGATAAGCTGGTTAGTGAAATCATATCTTTGGTGCCTGGTAACTCGAATGCCTCCATTCTCCTGACCTCCAGGAGCTGTTCTGTGCTGGAGCAAATCTCAGCTACTCTGTTCAGTGATGTGCAACTTCCTCCTTTGTCTGATGTTAGTGCAAGATGTTCTCATTTGCAAAGGAGGGTGTTTTTTTTTTCTTTTCTTTTTGCTTTCCCAGAGAAGAAGGAGGGAGCAGTTAATAGAACCGGAGCGTGTTCATCTGCTGCTGCTCTGTGATTATGTGCTGGAACTGTAATTTCTTCTGCTGTACCTTTTGGGACAGAATTATATGGGTACAACCGAGGAGAATGTTACCTGTGACATGACTTATTTAGGTAAGAACCTCAAGACATTTTTTTATAAAGTTGCAGTTTGTTTCTTAATTTAAAAGATGTAGGAGAAGAGTCTGAACCAGCTTCTCAGCTCAACCAAAAGCATGATCTGCATTCCAGGAAGTAGGAAGTTATATATAGCTTATTTGTCAGTAATAATGAAAAAGTGGATTTTATAGTTTAGAGTGTGTAAATTTTATTTGCTGCTATCACAAGGCTAAAGTACATTTCCACTGGATCCACACTGTGTTTTGTGCTATTATCCAGGCAACGTGACACAAAGCATTTTAGATGGAAATTCAGGCTAAGGAGACAAAAAGGATGTGGTGGCTAAAAATGTAGCATTTATTGAAACTCACAGAATGAGAATCTTCCAGGCAGATATTTTCCAATTAAGTGTATAGCGAATCAGGTGCTCCAGCTGGTTTTCTTGAAGCTTTTTGGTACCACAGGATTGCTCAGGAAGTGCAATGAACTCATAAAGATTGTTAGTCTGGATGATTGAGTCCCTTGCTACGTATTTGTTCCACAAGATGTAGGCAAAGGCAAGAGACACAAATTGAATAATGGCTCAGACATCTAGTTCTGCCTGCAAAGGTGGAGAAAAACCATGGCAATCTGCTCTTGATCATTCAGCTACGAAATTTCATTCTAAAATCCTAAACATTTCCTAACAGTGTTTGAAGTCATTAGCAGTTGCTACCTGAATGTTAATCATGACTGATGTGGCCACAAACACTTCAGCCAAGTACAGGTGCAGAATTTCTCAAACTTCCCTCGGAGCTCCCCCCTCCCAGCCAGGACGGGCAGTGCATTCCAAGGCAGTAACAGCCTGGCAAATGTGCATCAGGCTGGAGCTGAAAGGCGAGGAAAACACAGGGATGAGTCAGCCCTGCACTTCTTAAGGCCGTCTTTGATGAGCGGGGTGAAGCGTTGTCTCTGTAATCGTCTGTAACCGAAAGTCACGCTGGATTTCACAGGTCGCTGCCCTCCCGTCAGTTTGGTCACAGCTCGGTTTGAGCTGCAGGTCAAACTGCTGCCCTGCAGACCTGCAGCCCAGGTGTTCATGTCTCAGTCCAACTCGGTGTTTCAGCACTGCAGGCTGGGGTCAAACCCGGCCTTGGTTCCAATGCTGACAAAGCTTAAAACCCCTACAGGCTCTTCCATAAATCTCTGTCCCTCTGCAGCTCCTTTGCAGCCATTATCATTGTCTTTAGATCTCCTTGGAGTGGAATATTTCAGGTAGGTGCAGACATGCATTTACTGAGCTGCCTGTCTACCAGGATGATGTTAAATTTCACTCTTCTGATCTTTCAGACACTAAAATGTCTAAGTTTTGCAGCAATCCATATCTCATTTGATGGCAAAATCTCATGATTTGTGAACCTGCTTCCATCACAAGGGGTTAAAAATACCTACACCTCAAAATGCAGGCCAGTCTTATGTGGTCACCATGAAATACTGACCAGTCTTCTGTGGTCACCATTAAATACTGCTGGTTGCAACCACATTGCAGCCATTAAATACAAGCTTGCAAATACACACAAGCGTATATTTTCTTTAGGTTACTTTGTGTTCTCTGTCTGAATCACACAGAGAGAGATACCGAAAGCAACTTATTTCTTTCTTCCTAAAATCAGTATTGTTAGATCTAGGCAACAAGGAATATTAGTTCCATATTCTTTCACAGACTGTTGCTGTTTGCTATTCTGTGGCTTAATAAGCTTCTTTTCATTACATGTAGAGAAATGGTTTGGTGTTAATCAGGATAATAAATTATGTTCAATTTATATCTTTCTGACATCTTGGTTCACTATTAATGCCCCTGCTGATGGAGATTCCTGGGAAGGCTCTGGCAAACCTCCAAAGCAGTTCGTGGATGTGGCAGTACCCACTATGAAAGGATATTTGGATAAATAAATACATTCAAGGGCATTTTGTAGTAAATACTTGGAAATCCTTTCTGGGAAAGGTGGAAGCTCTCACACTGCTGTTGGGTTTCAGGCATGGGTTTCTGGCCTGCTGAGTGTCAGCCAGCCAGTTTAGGTATCGCCAAATGTGTTGGACTAGAGCCAAACATGAAAATAAGGCAGTTCTGACTTGGTGCTCCCACAGAAGGGTTTAACTGCATGGCACAGCCATGAGATCTTGTGCCCAAATGAACCACCGGGAGAACAGAGCTTCTGAAGGAGTGGAACAGGAAAGAAAAGCCACTTTTTATATTGCACCCCCAGGTAAGACGTGCAGGCAAACACGGCACTTTTTGTTCTGAGAAAGGAACTGCCTGACTGATAGAAAGGAACAAATAAGGAAAACAAATAATTGCCTGTAAAGAAACGAGCTGCAATCTTGCCTACCAAAAGCTGACTCGTGTTGTGTAGTGGTATTCTGTATTCCACACAGCAGGAGAGGATTGTCGCAAAGTTTTGCAGGAATTTTTGGCGCAGTGTTGTGTGGATGAACAGGAAAATCGTGGTTGGAGACCAGGACAAGCAGGCAGTTAAAGGCAGGTGGTTACCAAGGAATGATGGCTTTAGGAGCTGACAGAGGGAAGCAAAGTCACAGGGGCCTTTTAGAGAACACTGTAGGCTTGTATCCAACAGTGAAACCCAGAGGGGGTGACACTGAGATAAGGGAGAAAGGGACATGCAAAGGGAGGTGAGGGCTGGTACCAGTGGCCAGGTAGTACTGCAATAAAAATCACGAAGTGGAAGTGACTGAAACTTTAATGAAGGGCAGAAAGGGAAGAAAAAGTTTAGGAGGAGTTTAGAACTGGTGGCTTGGTGTTTGTGAGGAACATTTTCTGTTTAATCTGACTGTGCCTTTGGAAAATTTAGAATTCGGACACTGTGTTTCAGAAAAGCAGAATTGAGTTCTTGCCTCAGTAGTTACAGTTAGAAACCTGCTTTTGGCTGTCTGTAAACATCATGTCTAGCAGTAAATGTCAGGAGCTGAGAGCGATATAGGACGTGCCTGGAAAACTCCGAGGCCGTTGGGATCAAAAGGCACTTAATATATGCAAAGTGAGAGTTAAACCCTGACGAGCCGCCCTGTGAGGCCCTTCCTTACCGGTAGGGCATCAAACGTGGAAAATACTCCTGCCGAAGGATGGAGGGGCGGGAGAGCCCGGGCTTGGAGCGCCATCGAGCGGCAAAGCGGGGCAGCGCCCCGGCACCGCCGCAGCCCGCGGGAGCTCTGCCAAGCTATTCGATTAAGAAGTTTTAATATATGTTTCTGGTTGTCTTTTCTCCAGGGCTGTGAGTGGAGATAAAGGTTTTAATCTCTACAAAGCTGTGCTGCTTCAGCGTCCTCGTGAGGGATCATGATGCTCCAGCATCCTCACGAAGGGAAGCGGAGGGGCAGGCACCGATCTCTTCACTCTGTGAGTCGTGCCAGGACTCGAGGGAACGGCAGGAGCTCAGTCAGGGAGGGTTGGGTTGGATATCAGGAAAAAGTGTTTCCCCCAGAGGGTGGTTGGCACGGACCAGGCTCCCCAGGGCAGTGGGCACAGCATCAAACCTGACAGAGTTCAATAAGTGCTTGGAGAATGCTCTCAGGGACAGGGTGGGATTGTTGGGGTGTCTGTGCAGGGTTCGACTCAGTGACCCTGAGGGGTCCCTTCCAACTCAGCATATTCTGTGACTCTTTATTGCTCCCAAGCACAATCAAGTCTTGACTTCATTGGTTTAATACAGCAGTGGGATGCATGTGATGCCCAAAAACACATGGATAACATGCCATGTACTCAGAGAAGGGTCTCTAGCAGAGAAAAAGGTAGTAGTGATAGTGTTGAATAAAGCACAGATTGGTTCCTGGTAGCCAGCTGAACACTCTGAAATGTTTTCAGTCACAAGCTGACTTATATGGAGCTCCCTTGAGCAGGAGTGAAGAGAGATTTGACCTAAAAAGGCAGGAACTTACAGAGAAGGGTTTTGTTCGGGGGTAGATGTGGCCAGCGCAAAGCACATGGGTGATAACAAGGAGCAGGGACTGGTCAGGTGGCAGGGCCAAGGCTACAGAGCTCTGTTTGAAAGGCCAGGGGTTGTGGATGGTGAGAATCAGATGCAGAGAAAGCAAATGACTTGTGCAGAGTTGCCCAACAAATGTGTGGTAAAGGAGGGCTCAAGTCAAACCCAGGTACCTGGTCTAGCAAATGAGCTTCCCTGTATTTCGTTCTCTCTCTTCTCTAGAAAGTCTATTTTTAGCTCTGTCAACTCACTGAGAACTTAGCAAAGATTATTGTTATTTTTGCCTGTGCAGTTTCTCTGAGGTCACTGCAGAACTGTGCACTTTCATTTCTCAGGTGCACAACTTGGTCTTTGGTTACATTTACTTTCCCTTGCCTTCAAGGCACTGCTCTTCAGCGCTTCTGCAAAAGCACAGCACTGCAGCTCCTCTCTTTGTCAGTCCTTCTGACTGCAGGAACATTTCATTTCGGTTCTCAGGGCCGGAAATGACCGTAGTGATTGAAGTTCCTCAAAGCCCAGCACAAAACTGGTGTGTGGGTTGGTGCTCTGGGGAAACACTTGATCATCCCTGCAGGGTGAGGGGAACATGCAGCCCCCCTGTGCACAGGAGGACACAGGTTTGCAGCTCCAGCCACTGCTGGAGGGACAGAACTACGGAGCTGCTGCAGGAGATGGGGCACAATGTCCAGCTGTGCCTGTGCCACAGAACCGCCCAGCAAAGAGGGTAGTGGCCATGCTGTGCTTTGGGAACTTATTAAATTCCATGGATTGGTTCCTTGTGCCAGGTGAGAGCCTATTTTCTTCCTCTAAGGAAAAAGAAATGTAAGTTCTCAACAGCTCTACTTACTCAGCAAATGTTTCTAAAGTGATAATATGCTTTATGTCGTTTCATTTTTCCTCACTTATCTACCTTAGTCTGTCATGCATACTCATAATAAAACTTCCAGTTATAAATCTGGAAGCACCTGGGAATGATGTATTAGTTCTTAAAGATTCGTCGAATACTTATAAAGACCATATAATATTTTAAAATCTACGTCTCTTATAAACAGACTTTAGCAAAGTCTATTTTTGTGTCTGGACTCTACAGAAGACTGACTAAGGAAGTTCCCTTTGCTGTGTAGAGCAGTTTACTAAGCCTTCTTTGGATCTGGTAGATTCGATGTGGCATTCCTTTATCTGGAGAACACTGATGCCATTCCTTCCATTAGAAGTCCAAAAACTACGTTATCTTTGTGCCAATAAAAGATAACTCTGTTCTGTTAACTTTGGGCTTTCTTAACTTCCTCGTGAGCTTCCTGCGATGAGGAGTAACATGATTGTGTAAAGAGAACAGAGACCCACTTCCCTAAGCATCCCCTAGCAAATGTACAGCTTGCTGTCTAAAAAATAATATCCTTTCTCCAAAACATGATTTTTAACTTTTTTTTTTCGTAGTGGTGAACAACGAAGAGTTGCTTCTAGTAAACTAGTGGGGAATCTATGGGTTTTTCTTACGATGTAAATTGGGAGGAAACATTTGTTGTGAGCTTGCTATATATTACTTCTGAGTGGCCTGGAAATCAGAAATATTTTAAAACCTGGAAAAACCCCAAAGGGTAGATTGTTACATTTGGAGTGAATGCCTAGTGACAGTGCACGAAGTAATTATTTTACTACTTAGACCCTTCAGAAATTCAAGACACCCAGTCAGTATCTTTCAAAATGGAGAGGGGAGTGGGTTTAGGAATATGAGCTTTTTTTATTTTGAGTACTTCTTAACCACACCAGTAAGAGGGAAGTAAGCAAGTATGAGTGGATGAAAACATCTTCAGGCAAGAACTGGGATCTGAGAAGGGGATGCACTTGGAAGGGTTAAGTGCAAGCAGGCATTTGGCTCATTCCAGACTTTGAATTATTCTTTGTACGTGCCAGGAGCTTGAAATTTCCCCAGCATGCTCTTGTGAGTGAGGCACCTTCAAGAGCAGAGGCCAGGGCTTTGAAACATCTCATTTAATTACATTAGATGACTAAACCACTTTTTAGTTAGTTCTGTTGCCTCCTGGGCCATGGGGGCCATCTGTAAACTGCAGTTCATACCCCAGCACCAGGCTGTTCATCTGCTAGAATTCAATGTCTCTGCAGAATTCTTGTAGCAGCACTTTGAGCTTGGCTGTCCATGTTGTTTGACAGGAAAGAGAAGCAGGGGAGGTGTGAGGATCTGATTAGAACAAAACCGGTGGCAGTTGCCAAGTTGTGGTTTCCGGGCAGTTTTGCTCACAGGCTTTGACAGAATTTACATCAATCTTCACACAGAAAACAAGCTCTTCCACTAAACTGTCTGCTGGGATTGAGTCTTCAGTTGTTAAAACCAGTGATCATGCAAACCTTTCCCCTCTGGTCTGTGACCCTGTTCCAAGCTGTTCCAATCAATGCTTTGTCATTTGCCAATAACTGCTCAGGTCAGTTATTTCAGCCCTGTGGAGAGAATCACAATTTAACGGTGCTCAGTGTGAAAGTCAGTTTGAGATGGGCCCATGGTTCAGGTCAAGTCTTGTGTTAGCTCTGATTTGTTTTAAATGCTCTGTGAGTCCAAACCTGAATTCCTGTAATCCAGTATTTCTGTGTGTTGATCACTGGCTGCCAGAAAGGAAAGGTACAATTGATTGTCCTGTTTTAATGGTGCAAAACCATTGAATGAAATCACTGACTTACTTTTGAGACCATTAGAAAAACCCTAAATACAAAATATGTTCATTGAGAAACATTCATTGAGTCATTGAGAAACAGCCATAAAACCTCTGGAGCTGCCATTAAGGCTGGACCTTGTTCTACACTGACTTCAAGTCACATCAGTAAATAGCGAGTGCACTGATGCTGCAGCCACGGGGACAGGGGGGCGCATGGATTTAGCTTTAAAATAACAGGCCCCACAATGCTTTTAAGAGCTGCAGCAGTGTAGTTTTATGGCACAACGTGGAAAACACACTGTGGGAGCAGCAGTGCCTCTTGCTGACCTCACCCAGCTCCGTTCTGCTGCAGAGCAGCTGCTGGGAGCACAGCAGGCAGGTTACCCAGAACTTGTTCCCTTAAATGGTCATGGCTTCTTCCTCTTAGCAGTGTACGGTTTTATCTATTTTGACAAAACTAAAGCAGCATGAGAAGAAATGTCTTTTTTAAATTATATCTTTCAATACTGGAGTACAGGTGTGCTTATTCCAAGCAGTATCTTCTGCTATTTCTAATAGTTTTTCAGCAGTATAAAGCAGAAATGCAAGGTAGGTGAAATGGTAGATCTGCAGCCTTGGCAGGATGTAGAGCTGAAAATGACCTTTGTGTCTCAACACCCACAAGGTGCAAAACTTCGCCACTGTTTTGTTCTACAGTGTGTCCAGCTTTGAGCGCTAAACTTTTTAGGTACTAATGGTGCAAAAGAAACAGAACAGTTGTGATTGAAACAGTGACTCTTATAAGACCTATAGAGTGGAAGATCATTAATTTTGTCTATAGTGATAAGAATTTTTAATTCTCTGTGCATCTGTGCTTGTGGGAGAGTAATGCTTTACAACCTAAACTAGAAGCTAAAGGTGCTGCAGTTCTTGCAAGCCCTGTTTTTGGGTTGGCACTTACAAGGAATGAGCAGAGTACTCTGCTGCCAGTCAGTGTCTGTTCTGTTGCAGGGATCCTGTTGGATATACAGAAATACTTTGGGCTCAGCGATGGGAAGACAGGTCTGCTGCAAACAGGTAATGAAACCTCTGCAGTTCAGGGACTTCTCTCTGCCTTGCCTCTCTATGGTCTGCTCCCAAAACACAGCCTATTACTTAGTTCTCTAGTTCCTCCTGGTGTGTGGTGTTGCTCACTTCTACTTGTGGGCAGGCTGGCTATGATGCAAAACTCAAAGTCAGGCCAGAGCAGAGTCCTTCAAAAATCCCACAGCATGTGAATCACAAAAGATGAAGGATTTCTCAAGAAATACAGACCCTGAGTAGTTCCCACACATTTTATTTTTGTATGGGTATTCTGACTCTGCATTTATCATTTTTCAAACATCAATCCCCCTCCAAGTTCTGCAAACTCAGCCTGCCTTTAACCTCTGCCCTAAAAATAACCTGAGTTTATCTGAGGGATGAGCAGCACATATGATAAAAATAACCTGAGCAATATTGTCTTTGCTGGTTCTTGGATTTCCAGTGTTCACCGTGTGTTACATGCTGGCTGCCCCCATCTTTGGATACCTCGGAGACCACTACAACAGGAAAATCCTCCTTGGAGCTGGGATTCTCTTCTGGTCTGGTGTCACCCTGGGCAGTTCCTTCCTCACTGAGTCGGTATGTTGCTTCTTTAGAGGGTACTGTGAAAATAATCGGCTTATATCTTGCAGGAGCTGATAGAGTTCCTCTCTAACCACATTTGGAAAAGCATCAGTGAGCACTCACACCCCAAGCCTGGACTAAATGTACTCCATGCAGGAATGCTTTATGGGATGCTGGAGACCAGCCCAGGCAGTGGAGAGCCCACACATTACTGCTGCAATTGATGGGATCTCATTTTTATCCTGAATTCTTGCTGTTTGTGACCTTACAGCGTGGCAGCTTGTGGGGCAAGCATGTGCTCTATCCACCCTATCCCGAAATTCCCTCTGGGTGTCACTGTGGGAAGTCGGTGCTGGGCAGAAACAGAAAGCCCAGCAGTAAGCTGTGAGGGGAGCAGGTGTGAGTGGAGGGAATACAGACATGGGCAAGAGGCAGTCCAAGTCTGATTTCCTCTGGTACATTTGATCCACCAAAAGGCACCTCTGTAACAGGAAGCTTTCCTTCTGCCATGGACTCTTTTGCACTGTAACACGCCTTTCCCCTGCAGTATTACGGGATGTTTGCTCTCTCACGAGGACTGGTTGGCATTGGCACTGCCAGTTACTCCACCATAGCACCCACCATCATTGCAGACCTGTTTGAGGAAGGAACAAGGACCACAGTGTTATCAATCTTCTATATCTTCATTCCAGTGGGAAGGTTGGTTTTCTTGCTAGTAATTGCCTGGCCTTTTGAAATTCTATCTGACCACACCTGCAATTCAATACACCCCGAGCCTCCATTAGATATATTTTGATGTATATCTACCTTGGCTCTTGCAAAGGGATTTGTCACTTCCTTAGCAAGTTTGAATGGAGCTAATTAGGTTTATTTCTGTACTTATCTTGAAGAAAAATTCGCTTTTTTCCCCCAACATTTTTAGGGAGAATCTAAACTCTGGCTTTGAATAAAGTATTGAATCAATTCTGAAAGAAATGTGTGCATGGGGGTATGTAATGTATTTCTGGGTTTTGGAAACAAAAGCTTTTAGATGTTTGTTTATTTGACAAATCTTTCAAGACCCCTCCACTAAATGTCTCCCAGTGAAGAACTTGTACTTCCCTCTCCTCTTTTAGTTAAACTCACACTGTGTCAAGAAGAGGAGAAGAGCCTTTTAAGTAGTTTAGAGACATACTCTGTACTAGAGCAGGCAGCCAAGCTGGGCCCAGAAGGCAGATTAAAACTAAAGAAATTCCTGCAGGATACAATTCCTGTGGCTAGCACAGAAAGGATTGAATAATAAACTGCTTTATGGGCCGTTTGATCTGGGTTTGCAGTGTCATTCTCCAGGATATGGACTCCAAGGGGGAATCTGGGACATTATTGCTACTGTCTCAAGTCTGGCAAGTAAACTAGCACAGACCATGAGGGTTGGTTCTGTTTATCCCTCTTGAAAGCTGTGACAGAACGCTTCTCTGTGCTCTCATTACATGTCATTGCAGCCCTCCAGAGTTCATTGGTACTTTCTGATTAGTCCTTTCTGTTGCTCACAGTGGCTGTGGTTACGTGCTGGCAGCTGGCATGGCAAAGAGCACGGGGCACTGGCACTGGGCATTCAGGGTGAGTCCCTCCCTCTCATTCCCCGACACATCAGAATCCTCACAGGGTTTGGATTCCTTATGTTCACTGTGTTAAAAGAGGGGAGCAGCGTAAGGACTTCCTACTGCCTGACTGCTCATGAATGTGGTGTTTAGGAGAACTTCTTGCAGGACAAGTGGCAGACTCCTGCCTGGTTCTGCTGGGTGGAGGTGAAACTGTACAGCAGCCAGGGCAGGTGCTGATGTTCCTCTTACCTGAGGACACACCTGGAATGGTTGTCACTGCACTGAGACCTCCTCAAAGAGAGGAATCTGAAGGTAAAATTATCATTACACTGGCGGCATCGGTTTCCTCCAGTGCTATGGGGAACAACTTCCATCATTTGAAGGTTTCAAGAAAATAACTCTCTGTTCTGATCACATCATCATGATGTCTCTCCATGCTGAACACCCAGTGCTTTGGAAGCACTTTGTCAGATCCACCTACCTTGTGTGCAAAATTAAGGGGCACAAGCAGGCGAGTGGGGCAGAATGTTTACTGGAGCAACACTGTGATATTGTTCAGGTAACACTGGTGACTGCATCAGTGAACCTTGTGTTTGTGGCCAGAGCACCACAGTACAGTGTTCTTTCTTCACATGTTTTTCTTCAAAATCAGAGGGAGTCACCACAAATCACCTGCGTCGCTTCTCTTCTTTACAAATGTGACCTAAACCATATCTCTATGAAAACAGGCATCCTTCACCTAATCAGCCTTGTGTCTACAGGTAACTCCTTGCTTGGGAGGTCTAGCACTGGTCCTCCTGCTTCTCCTGGTCCCTCACAGGGTCCAGAGAAGGACAGCCAGACACAGAGCCCTGAGCATCTCCGGCACGAGACAAGGGGCAGATGAGACACCAGATGTACACAGAACTGCCAAGACTACTTGGTGTCAAGATGTTGGATCTCTTGCCAAGAAGTAAGTAAGTGGTTTGAGCAACAAAAGTTCTCTGCACTGAGTGACCATTCCATTACAAGAAGTATGTCCATGGAATCCCATGCTCCCTTGTGTCTCATGCTGTTTGCAAGGTGGTGGAAACGCCCTTAATAAAAATCTTTCTTCCACTCTTTTACAGGAATGTTACAAAAGAAATCAGAGATTTCTTTGTTTCTTCTATCCTCCCATTTGGAGGAAGGGGAAGAAGGCAAAGTTATGGCAGTGTGCTCCTATTTAAATCCAGCTCTATTTCTACTAAGTTTCCCCTTCCCTCTTGCGTTAGCCCTCAGGGTGAGCCGATTTGCTTAAAGTGCGTTATTTGCAGGTGTCAATTGATCTGTAACTCTTACTGTCCGAGGAAGGTGGGATCAGCATGTCTCAGGCAATCTCTGTGTGGTATTTGGGAGCCCTGGTACACGAGGTGAGAGTGTTGGGCCCCAGTACGGTTTATAAAGCCATTGCCCACGTGTTTAGAGCAGCTGAGCGGTGGCTGGCAGATGACCTCTTCCTTTAACCACGCAACAATTTAAAGAGAACACGATCTGAGCCGCAGCGCGAAGCAAATACGAACTGCAGCAGGTTTTTTTACCGTGCCGTGAGCCTGTGCCAGCGGGGCCGGAGAGGAGCCGGAGCCGGGCTGGGAACAGCAGAGGCCGCTGTGCAGCTGCGGCAGCCCCGCCAGCCCCGCTCCGCCAGCCCCGCTCCGCGCTGCCCAGCCCGCGGGCCGCGTCCGACCCCGGCTCGGCGTTTGAACACCCGCTCTCCTGGGACCTTCTCTGTCTTGGGAGTGTTCGGCCAGAGGGGAGCAACCGGGCTGGGCAAGGGACTCGAACACAAGTGCTGTGAGGAGAGGCTGAGGGAGCTGGGGTTGTTCAGCGTGGACAAGAGGAGGCTCAGGGGAGACCTCACCGCTCTCCACAACTCCCGGACAGCAAGGTGGAGCTGGGTGGGCGTCGGTCTCTCTTCTCCCGGGCAACTATCAGTAAAACAAGAGAGCTGTGTCTTAAGCTCTTAAGGAGGGGTTCAGCCACTGCATCTTCACAGTTTGGAGGACCCAGATGTTACTCTCATTTATGCTGGTTACAGAAACGACTTAAAACCATCCTGAGGCATTTAGACTTGCACATAGAACACTTTCCTTCAGCTACTAAGCCATTAAATTCTTGCCCACTCCCTATTGTTGTACTTCTGCTATCAAAAAATCCACAGCAATTGTTTTAGCAGGAGCTGGCAATGGAATGTGCAATAACCCAGGATTTAACATGAAATCAGTAGGTCATGGCCTTTGCTCTAATTAGGACTTTATTGTTGACTTTCATAATGAAGCCTGATCAGAGTTCAGATATTCAAGCGAGTGGGTTTTGATTATAAGATATCTGAATGAATTGTTTTGTCGTTTCTTGAAATCCTGGGTATTGCAGGTAGGCTTTCCCTTCTCCCTCACACCCCGTTCTCTCTAATACCTCCCCTTTGTTTTCTTTTGACTTGCAGCTGTACTTTTGTCTGGTCCTCACTGGGTGTGGCAGCCATGACCTTTGTCACTGGAGCCCTGGGAATGTGGATACCCCTGTTCCTGTACAGGGCACAGCTTGTCCAGGGCATCGTCCCCCCCTGCCTCCAGGAACCCTGCAATTCATCCAACAGGTGAGCTGGGACTGGAACCACCTTGGAAACACCGCACAGCACTAAATCACAGCTGGTTCCCAAAGGGGGAAGGCAGGATGTGACTGAACACTTCTGGTGAAGGCACTGGGGTGTGGGTGTTAGACTACATTGCTTCCAGGTATGCTGAGACACTCCTATTTGTTTGTTAGTTTATAATCACTCAGTTAACTGGGAAGATGCTGCCAGCCCTGCTTAAGTAAATTGGGAAGATGCAGTAACAGGAACACTCGTGGGGAAAAAAAGGAGCAGCTCTAGCAAGCACATTTCAGTTGACAAATGACTGTGTACCCCAAGCTACTTAAATACACATTTAAGTAGGTTTAAATCCTGTGTTTTGGTTATCTGCTTGTTAGTCTGGTTTTAAAATCCCTGCTGTGTTGGCCAGGTGATTGTGGCTCCCAGCATGAAGAAAGCATGATGATTTTGATCCAGTCCCCTATCATTGCATCAAAGCAGCATCATTCAGTCTTGTGGGTACCTGCCAGCAGAGCTCTGCTTACAGAGCACATCCAGACCAATGAAGATCTGTGAATAAGTATCAAATGGTGGGTGGGAAAAGGAATTTACAAGAGTAGAAGACTTTGAAGTAATCAGAACCTTTTATAGATGACTTTTCCCCAGCTAGGAAGAGAAGTTTCCCCTTCTGTGTTACCAGAATACAGAAATGTATTCAGTGCTCCTCTTGAGTCTCCATGGCTGCCCTCCTTTACAGTGAGCACTGGGACTGACTCCTTACCAGTGGCCTCCATACAAGTGTCCCTTTCTTCTGGAGGTATTCAGTCTCTGCCTTCATGATGGATTTCAAAGAACTACGTGCTTCCTACATTGCCTTTCCAGGTAAAGGCAATTAAAGGGAAAAGCAGTAATCACACCTTGAGCGTGCTCTGCTAACAGGGTTCTTGTGCTTGTCTGCAATGGAATGACTGAGCCAGCTCAAAAGTGATTTCTGAGTTGTGGTGCGACCAGATGGATTGAATAGTCACCCCCAAATCCTTCAATGGGAAATGAGTTGTCCTTCCACGGATGCCACCAGTGGCTCATAACTTACTAGTGAGCAACACTGAGAAGGGAGTGAACCCAGGAGTCTGCTGGGGCAGCAGAGGAGACTGAACAGTTTCAGCTGTTTGGCTGTTTCTGTTCACAGTTTAAATACTTCCTTTGTGAAGCTGAAGGTGTTGCCCTGTGGTTTGCTTTCTAATCCACTTCTGAATTATTATTCCACAGCAGTGTTGCTAAAGCAGACATGGTCTTCAGGGAAGTGAAATGGAGCTCCTGATAGTTTAACCTCATGTCCTGCTTCTTACAGGATACTTTAAAAATAACCTTGGCATAAGCTCGTGCCAGAAGCAGCATAAGGCAGGTTTTAGACTGTTATTCCAGAGGGATGTAAAGAAACAGAATATAAACAACTGTGTCAGACCTGTAGCTGACGGTGCTGGAGGAACTGAGCTGCACATTCCAGGACCTGCCCAGGGATACTTTGAGGATCCCCTCTGGCTGTTCAGCACTTGCAGGCTTTGTTTTAGGAATCACGGCTGTGCCGAAGATTCCCTGGAAACACCAACTCAAACACAGCTGACTCAGGTCTCATCCTTTCAAAGGCAGATAAATAGGGTTTTTTCAGGGCTTTGTGCAGACACTTTGGAACAGATCAGACAGATAAGGGAGCATTCTCAGACCCTAAAAGATCCCATAGGAGCCTTTCCCCAGGACTCAGCTTCTGTACTTTCCTACTCCCAGTCAACTGAACCATGCTTAGATTTAGTTGTGGCTGCTCTCTTTTATTCCAGCTCCAGGTTTATTTCAACTGCAGTTTACAACACATGAATATTCTAAACACAATTCCATGGATGCTTCAATCAGCTAATGTCACCTTGGAACTTTTCTGAACAAATCTCTAAGATGGTTACTCTGCCTAGTGACAATTTCTACTGTCACTATCAAGCTGGAGTGAGTGATGAATCAGAATCTTGAAGAACTTGCAGAGAGACTACAAATATGCTAAAAGTTTGTTATCTTGCATAGAAATACTTTTTTTTTTCCTTGGAGAATAATTCAGTCCTTCCTAATCATTCAGAAAGAAAATAAAAAGTGGATGCACTGTAGTTTAAAGGAACAGGTCCTATCCCAGCTGGTCACTTTGGTTTGCAGTTAAAGAAAGCTGAGGAAAATGTAACACTGAAATATTCAGGAGCACTTGGGCTCAGAATACATTGATCCTGACCGTGTTTGCCTTTGGAGAATTGTGATTCATTAAACAATCAGCACCACTGGACTTTGGTTGCTTTGTCATTGGGGTCTCATTTGGGACAGAGAGAACAGCACACATGGAGGTCCCTTTGGAGGCTGAATCTCCTAAGCTGTTCAGACACATTCTTTTAAAGCAGGAAGTTGTGATTCCTGAAGAACACTTTTGCTTTTGCAGACACACAAAGCTGAGTGGTGCTGGCCATTCTGCATTTGGAAAATGCTCCGTGGACCTGGCACAGTTAACTATTCGGTATTCTTTGAACTCTTCTGGGAAGTGGTAGGTGTTTCCCAGAGTCACAGAAGTGACTCATCTCAGCTGTGCTAACCGGAGGGTTATGATTTAGATGCAGCTCGTTCCACGTGCTAGGATCCCTTCCAAGACAGCAGATTGTGCCACAGAGTTCCTCCATCTGTGTTTCAGGGATGACTGAGTAGATTGGTTCACAGGGTAACCAAGATGACTGGGTCTCCTCTACATCACTGCATGTCCAAGCCAGGTCCAGCTGGGCAGGGTCCTCCTTGAGCCTGGGTGCGTAACACCTGCTCTGTAAATGGGAAAATATCTGCTTCCCAGGATACTCATCTTCCACTGAGGCTTGGCATTACATCCACTTACAAGCAGTGGGAGGGTTACATCAAATGGGATGAAATTCAAGTTCCCCATTAAAGATTCCTCTGAAACTACAGCTCGAAGCTCACACCATTTGTTTTCCTACAGTGCCATGCTCAACTGAGTCCTTTGCTTTGTCACCAGCCTGATCTTCGGAGGCATCACCATTGGCACAGGAGTCTTGGGTGTCACTGCTGGGGCAGGGGTCGCCAGAAGGTTAAGGAAGATCTACAATAAAGCTGATCCTCTGATCTGTGCCACCAGCATGTTCATCTCTGCCCTCTGCCTCTACACAGCTCTTGTAGTGGCCCAGGTCAACATCCTTTCCACCTTTGTAAGTGACAATCAGCCACGTGTCCTTTGGCATCCTGGGGAAAATGGGAAGGGGGAGGAGGAGGCAAGGGGTGGTTTTGTAGAATTCTCTGCAGTCTTTTAGACCATTAGGAGGTTTCAGTGCCTTAGAAAGTGGCCAGGTAAGAACTGGGAATGGTGCTCCAGTGCTGCCTGTGGCCTGTCTGGTGGGATCCAAGGTGGGCATTCCTTGTTCCAGGACAAAGGGCAGGCAGAACACTGCAAACTGGGCCTCAGGACCTGCAGAGTGCACTGAAGAAGAGAACAGAAAGCCTGTGTAATTAGCTGCATGAAGCTTGTCCCTTCTCCAAAAATGTAGTTAAAGCAAGTCTCAATCTTGTGTTAATTATTAATGCTATTTAGTATTCTTATTTATTTTTGCTTTCTGAATCCTTAAAGATCGGTGTAGTTGGGGCTGTACAGTACACACAGTTCTTGCTAAGAATAATTGAGCCATCATCTTCAAAGTCCCAGATCACCAGCTGATCTTCAAAGTCAAGCTTTTGGCAAAGCAAACTGAAGTATAAATCACTTAAATTCTGTTCTTAGGGAAAAAACCAGAAACCTACCAGGAATGATGAAGAGTTCCAAAAACTCCCTGTGAGAGGGAACTGAATGTAAACCTTTTTGCAACTATAATCTGGTAACAGCTAGGGAGAGACTCCAAGGTTTTTTCCTGTGACTCCACAGCCAAAATCACCATGATTAACATAAATAAGAGGATCCAAGTAAAGTTAATTACAGTAATCAACAGTTCTCTGCAAAAGGGGACTTTTGCAGGTTTTTTGCTTCTAAGAATAACACTTGTTCAAAGAGATTTTCCTTTTGACTCCTCAGGAATGTGTATTCCTGTGGAAAAACACCATTATACCAAGAGAAAAACAAGTGGATTTGCATGTCTGAGTGTGTGTACACAAAGCAAAATATGAGATTGAAGATTATTTTTGGATTCAGGAGTGCAGATCTGAGTGCCAAAGAATTAGCCCTCTTCTTTTTCTGCTTCTCAGGTTCCCACAGAGCCCCCCCCAAGTTTGCTCTTCAGTTCTCTTTTTTGTCATGAAAGGTGGAGGACAACAGTTTCATTTGCCAGTCTGTGTTAGATGAGTGAGCCAACATATTGGATTTGAATTACCAAAATATACCTTTTATTAGAATTGTAGAATCCCAGAATGGTTTGGGTTGGATGGGACCTTAAAGCTCATCTCATTCCACCCCCTGCCATGGGCAGGGACACCTTCCACTATCCCAGGTTGCTCCAAGCCCTGTCCAACCTG
>JAWMRA010000048.1:7646346-7721815 GCA_035584735.1 Pseudotriccus pelzelni
AGAAGATTCAAGAAGGATGTCTTTGGTTTCTTTCCACTCTCTGAATTCTTCTGCAGTCCTGAGCCTATCCCCAACAACTGAATATCACATTTTCTTATCAAGGATAATTTTTCATTAATTTCCATTCCTTTCATCTCCAGGTTGCCAGTATAACTTATTTCCTAACGATGAATTCTAGTTTTCTTGCACTGGGCATGACATGCTCTTGTTCTTAGGGCTTGTACAGACTAAATAACTTGGAAAAAGCATGAAGAGAAAGGAAAACTGGAAATTACACTTTGAAAGTGCTAAACATCACAAGATCCCTGAAAGGGAGATATCTCTCATTTGATGTATGAAGGCAGAAGTCATCTATTCCATTGATGATATCTAGGAACAGTTTGGAAGCCTTCAGAACCTTCTGCTCTAACTGTTGGATTTGCATCTTGTTCCATTTAAAGTATCAGCCAGGATCTAAATAAATCTCTTTGCTCTTTATCATCTCCTCCCTGTCTCCCTCTAACCTGCACTGTCTCTTGCTACCTATGGCACTACTGACAGAAGGTAGGGAAATTCACACCATTATTGCCTGATGAATTTGGATCTTCCAAGGGAGTTCAGAGAGTGTTACCTTGAAATAAAGGGATGAAGGGCTAATATTTTCTGGGGAGTGCAAGATTCCACAGCCAGTCCTTACTACCAGGTGCCTGGGTAAAAAGCTGACCTGTGTGATTTTGCTTCCTGTGTTCATAAGCACATGTTGTGCTTGCCCAGAGTTCTCTAGTGAAGGTGTTTCACTTGCTTTCCAGCTAAGGCTGGAGCAGTGATACTGCAACAGTCCTGACCTGGAGAACAGCATTGCCCTCTGTCTCTTGTGAGGGCAAAGCCTGCCAAGGTTGTGTCAGTGGGCAGCAGGATGCAGAAATCCCAGACTAACACGTACTCAAGGAGTGTGTGAAGGGAGTGATATTTGTTATATAACTTAAGGAAAAGAACTTTGTGTGGGGGAATGGATTCAGCTGCAAATTAGGAAACCTGTACATTGTGAAGAGAGAGACATCTGGATAATGGTCTATATTAAATATATCAGTGTTTCAAGGAACTTTTTCTCTGAATTGGTCTGGAGAAGAAAACACATGAGCAGAGCAGACCAGAACCACAGAGGAGGCAGAAAGATGTTTATCAGGTCTGGTTCTCCTCAGGAGCACATCAGCCACCCCTCCAAAAACATTTGGGCATTTGCCACTGTGCCTTTGCTAGACCAGGTACAACAGCTTGACCAAGGCCTTACTGAACAAGATGCTGCTGCCTGTTGTAAGCATGGGTTTTATTTCCCAGTTCCACCTGACTTTGTGGCCTGTGTCCCTAAACAGACTCTGCCTTCTAGCACTGCTGCACCTTGACAGGGTAGCCTTAATGCTCTCCTAAAGCCTCACTTAGTCTGGGCAGGCTGCTCCAGTCTGTGTCCAGGGCTGGCTGAAAGGGTTAATATTCTCTGAGACCACAGCTGTAAGAACTGTTGGAGGCCCTACCCCTTTTCCTGATGGCTGGGTCTCCATCTGTGATGGATTAGGAAATTCCCACAGGGCACTAAGGCTTCTAAGCTGCCTGTTCCTTGGAGTCCATTCCATTTTGGAAGTTCTCTCTCTGAAAGAGCCTTTAAGAGTACCTGTATTAGCACAGAGGTGCTTCATTTGCAAAGGGAGATCTTTGGTCACTTTTTAAACCTCAGCTGAAAGTTTCTCTTCCCAAGATCTTGCTTTCCTCTTCCTGGATTCAGCAGTTCATTGGGAGGGTGCTGCGTGTTTCCTGTTTTGACTCTTCTGCTGAGAATTTGTGACACAAACCCCACCTTTAAGATGAAATTAGTGTTTGTAAGCACAGTCAGAGATGTTTAATTTATAAATCCATGGGTGTGTAGGACAGCTCTCACACAGGCATAGTCAGTGAGCCTGCCTTCATCCTCACACCGAAGAAGGACTAGGCACTGTGGATAGTCACTGCTTTCCTCTCTTTTGCAGATTTTTATTGCATTTGGAGAACTGTTTTTATTTGTGATCTGGGCTGTTGTGACAGACATACTGCTGGTAAGTGCTCAGCCATCTACTTCCTTATTTCAAGTTTTTCCTCAACATAAAGTTGTTCCTAAGGCTGCATCTTGGTGGCTTCCTGGGAAGGGATGAATGAACTCCTATCAACAATCCCCTTATTGGTACCCTGCTCAGGCTGGGGATGGAATCACTGCTGGGCAGGGATGCCAGTGGCAGTAGAGGTGTGGTGGTGCAGTCACCCAAGTCACTGTGAGCCCAGAAAGATGTCCTGGCTTGGATGGAGCTCCTGCACGTGGAAGTCTCTCGTGCTGCCTGTCCCCAGAGCAGTTTGGGTTTCTGTACAGCTCCGTGTTGTTGTGTGTCTGCACCAGGAACAGGGTCATTTTGTGTCTATAATCAGGTTTTCTGTTTGTGCTCCAAAGGTTTGAAAACATGATCCAAATGAGAGAAAGTCAACAGTCTGTGAACTGTTAACAAGCTGCCTTCATCCAGGATACAGATGAATTCCAGCAAATCCAGTTCCCAAGTGGTGCTGCAGTGCCAGAGGGCCAGGCCAGCAGTGATGGTCAGGAGGATCTGGGGGGTCCCAAGGAAGGGCAGTGCATGATTTCATTTGGATTCTGCCATCAGAAAGTTCTTTAGAAAGCAGTGCTGTGAAAAGCACACACCTTATGCCACTGTTAGTCCAGGTCTCAATGAGCAGCTTGTTCTTTTTATCATTTCAAAGGTTTTTAGTCAGTAATTTTTTAACATACTTGAGTTTTTACTCAAAGGAAAAAACTGGCAATCTTTCATTTATGCTGTAGCTTCACAGTCACTAATCAGTGTCTGTGTAAAACCTGGGACAGATGTTGTTATTAACACTGAATTAGACAGATTATCACAGTCTTATCAAGTAGTTTATATGACTTTTTAATTAAATCCATAGTATGAACAAGTTGAATATGGTTTATTAATCAAATAGGCAAGGAAATGGTCTACCTTGTTCACTTCTAGTAATGAGACTGCAGAATGCTGATTTAAGTACCAGAGCCAGACTTAATTAAATGATTGACTGTTCTTCTGTTGCTCCCCATGGGCACAAGACAGAACAAATCAATTGACACCACCCTTTTCTACAAAGGGTGGAGTGCTGGGACAAGGAGAGACCCAGACAGGCCACTTTGGGATCCCTGTGCTGGTGGGTCTGGCCTTTCTTTACTTTATTTTTGATTGAGATGAACAAAAGGAACTCCCTACATTTTGTGGGTCTTCAGCAGAGCCCTGCTGGCACTGACTGTGCACTGTGTTCTCTCTCACAGTGCAGCTCCCCACGTGTCAGTTTTCTGCACCTGCTTAAAATCTCAGCCAGCAGCAAAAGGGTTTTGCTTCTTCTTTGACTCTCACAGAACGGTCAGAAACAATTATCCTATGAGAAAAGAGCTGGAGCCTTGCAGCAGTGAACAGGTGCAGGAAAGCTACCACTGCTCCAAACTGACAACTTTTATTAGCTTCTGTTTCAGTTTCTTTTGAAATCACGGGGGTTTTGTGCCAGGACCAAGTTTTGTTACAATTACCATTCTTTTTACATCAGTTGAGGCACCACTGAGGGATTTTTTTAAGTTTCTCAATTTACTTTTCTCTGAACTCCTTCATCTGCATTTTAATTGTGTCCTCTGTCACTGTTAAAGAGGCAGGTGACACTGAGTGAGGTACTGGTGATACATGATGAGGAAAGCGAGGCAGATGGTTACTGTCAGCTCATTCCTTCAGTTCCTTCCTGAACCCAAACTGCAAAGCCTGGAAGGAGTTGGGCTTTGGTTCAGTTCCATCATTCCAGTCTCAGTTTGCTCAGGGAACGCTGCACCACATCCCAGCCTGAAGAAATTCATGGGCAGTGGCACTGCATATCCTGGATCCATCTAAATCCAGAAGAGAAGGAGATTCTTGTCTCCCAGGTGACCAACACCCCTCACTGCATTTACTTTAGAATATTTGGGGTTTAGGTACCAGCAATGCTGCATCAATTGACAACAAATGCGGAGGTGACAGGCTCGGCTGAGCTCTGTGGTGGTGTGTCCCCCTGGGAGCAGACATTCAGTGGATTACCATGAATGTACTTTGGGTTAGTTCTCTTGAAGTCTAAGTATTAATAATTTCATCAGAGAAATGATGGAACTGATCTGAATTTGTGGGTATCTGCTCATTTAGTGGCACTTTTATCTGGGAGTTGGGTTTTGTCCTGCTGAAACCCCACGGGTTCAGTGTATCTGTGCTGTTGCAGTGACTGAAGTGCCACAGATAACAGCAGTAATTCCTCTTTTTGTCTTGTTTCCCATGTGAACTGGTAGGAGTTCTGACAATGTAGCTGCATTTGCTAATGCATGTTCTTATTTTGCCATGAAAATAACTTTTCTTTCTTCCCACATGGCACTACTAGCCAGACAATGGAGCTAGAAATTCATTTATCCTGCGACCTGGGGAGCTGAAGACAAAGGGAGATGCTGGCTGAATGATAAGGACTTTCTGGCTTTGTGGCTGTGCATCAGGATGCAGAGCATGGAGCCACCTCTGTCCTCCTGTTCAGTGCAAACACAGAAATCTCAGCTGTACAACTCCATGGACACTCCATGTGCACGTGGAGAGGGGCTGGAGCTGCCCTGCTGCTTTCCTGGGAAGCTGTTCCTGGAGTGTCCCTTATGGAACATGTTTGTCATCTGTGAGGTGACAGGACTCTGTCTTTTAAGGTTGTGGCAGATGATAGCATAGGAGATGCTGGAGCTGGGAGCTTGTGTGGGTCTTGGGAAGGCAACCAACATATCCCTGCCTTTGGAAGTGCCATGGGAGTGCAGGAGTGTTGCCCAGCCTGTGTTCCATCTGCTGTTTCGGCTGCCAGCTCTGTGACAGAGTGTGCAGGAGTGTCTCTGAAACCCCAGACACGGCACCACAGGCTTTGCAGACTGTCCCTGCTTAGGGCTTCCCTGTCCAGGCCTCTGGGCTGGGATCTCCTGGGAGCTGGTGGAGTGCAGGATGTCACCGGCATCACTGCCATGGGAGGGGCCCTGGGCAGTCCCTGTGGCTGGGCAGGAGGCTGTGGCTACTTCAGAGTCCCTCTTGGGGGGTCTTTTGTTTTTGTTTCTCCCAGTGAGTCCCACAGGGCCTGGAGCTCTTGATTTCCAGTGTGCAGAAGAACTTGAGTGACAGCCCAGGCAGAGTTTGTATGACCCTCTAAACTACAGGAAACATCCCACCCTTCTCTTTTTCTTCTTACAGCTTTATTGCACCTGTCTGTTGTAGTCAGGGATATGGGATATTAAAGGAATGTGGTAAGGAAGGGGTGGGCACTGGGAGAGACAGAGGACATTTGGCTTCTTGCACTCCAATCCAGCTGCACTGTACAGAGCTCTCCTGCTGGGTGCAGAGGGGCTGGTTAACAGTGATTTCTGTCTCCAAAGTTGAGGCCATTTCTGGCTAAGAGGCCAGTGTTCCTGCAATATGGAATAAACAGGACCAAAATTCAGCAGGATCTTTTCTTAATTTTAGACCCAACTTCCCAGCATGTTAATGTTTCCTTGAAGGCAGCTATAGGACCAGTATATAGGTTATAAACCTTGAGTTTGTGTCTCGGTAAAACAACAATCACCCTGTTAATTAGTGTTTGAGACACACTTAGTGATGTTTAGATCAGCTTCAAAACAAAAACAAGTTGTGGGATAGAGGACTGGGAGAATATGAATCATTTTTTCTCTGCTATGAGCAAGGGGTTGGAAAACAAAGGTATGAAGTTTTGAAATTGCTTCTGTCTCATTCTGACTGTGAATGCATTTTGTGTAAATGCATTATTGAGACACAAATTATATGGAATCATCCTGTACTTCTGCAGGCACAGTTGATCTTCAGCAGCACAGGCACAAAGCCCTTATTACCCCCAAATTACTATATTTAATTTGACAAAATAGTTCTAATCTCTCTGATGCTTTGCTGTGTGCTGGATGTGCACATCTCCAACTTGTTATTTAAACTGTGTGCCCTCCCAGGCAAAATCATTTGGAGGTGTTGATATCCAGTGACTTCAGGTGACACCCAGTTACAGGCAGTGCCACCAAAGCACCAGCAGCCACCTTCTGGTCTCAGAGGTGTGTAAGGTCCCAGCTGACACCCAGCTGACACCCTGACCAGACCTGCTGACACAGGGCACAAGAGACTTCTCCCACAGGCTGCCAGTGTTGAATACCCTTATCAGCAAGGAATCCTTGGCTGGAGGCTTCTGACAGTTGCATGGCCAAATGAATCTGTGTAGTAAGGGGAGTCCTGGTTTAGTTACTTTATTGTCATTCCCTCCTGTGTCTTCCTTCCCTGAATGTTTTTTTCCTTCAGCAAAACACGCAATGTACTCTTTTGCCCAGAAGACCTCCTCTGTCTCCAAACTTGTAATACAAACCACAAAAGTGAATGTCTCAGTGTCTCTGGGGTGCCCCAGAAGTAGCTGCCAATGCTGAGGCTCTCTCTGGTGATGTTCTGTTGCAGTACGTGGTGAGCCCAAGGTGCCGGTCCACGGCCATCGCCTTGCAGATCCTGCTGAGCCACCTGCTGGGGGATGCAGGCAGCCCGTACCTCATCGGGGCTGTAAGTGACCTCCCTGCTTCCTGAGCCTTCCCCTTCCTGAGGCTGGAACTGCCACACACTGAAACACACTCACACAACTGCAGACGCTACCTGGTCCAAAACGACAAATACCTCTGTTGCTCATACTGATTCTAGAACACAGGTATTATTTTTAACCTGCCTGAAATCCCTGGTCCTGTGACACTGCAGGTGGGTAGAACGTAATCCTGTGCTTGCAGCTGTGAGTAGTTCCATGCAGTGTGTAGATATTGATTTGGATATGAAATTTGAAAACTCATGTGTTTTTGAGGGTACACATTTTTGCAAAGACAGTGTCATGGGTATTGTACTTGGATTTAAGGACTTTCTGCTCTTGTGAGGAGTTTCATGGAAATTAATCAAATGCATTAAAAGTCAAGATTCAAAATCTCAAAGTTGATGATCTTTTGGAAATCAGAACAAAAGTGATGCAATTTTGCCCTTAGGCACTACTTGACCTTCAAAGCTCTGGTCTCAAAGCACCTTATCCTTGATTCCCATATTCCTTGAGACCTGATTTCTCTGCCCTTCCTACATTTTCCTGATCTGAGGTGCTTCTGGACAAAGTAGCCAAGTGCTGTTTTCTCTGTGCAGTTCATTAGTTTTAGTTCCAGAGCATTGTACCTGTCAGTGTCATTTCCTTCCTTCATTCTTTGTGATTTAGGAACAGTTAACTCTGCACACACCAATCACCCACTTTGATTTTTCTGCTTTACTGGACATGGGAGAGAGAGTGAGTAGTCCTTGTTGCTGCTTTCAAGTTTTTTTTGTATGGGAGTTTATCTAAAGTTCACCTCAGGACTGTGCTGGTGCTTTGTCCGCTGTTAACAGTGGCAGGGTCGGGCAGGGCCAGCAGTGGCCCAGTGAGCTGTTCCTGCAGGCCCAGCTGCTGCTGCAGCCACACACGAGCTTCCCCTTATCCTCAGCTGGGCAAAACCAGAGCTTCAGCTGTGCAATCTATCTGGCAGAGAAGAAACCCTCTCTCATTGAGGGATTCCTCCTGCTCAGCCTCTTTTTCTGGCAAATGAAGAGCCCACTTTGCTCTTTACTGTGTTTTGGGAAAGCCCTGCCCTCCCATGTTTGTGTGTGGGAACAGAACAGCCAACACTGCTGTGTCAGGGAAATGGCTGACATGGGATGCAGCAACGGGAGGTACCCAAAAGCTGGAACACCTCTTGTGCATTCTCCTTTGACCAATTGTTTAAGCTTCCTGCCTGAAAGGTGAAGCTGTTTGTGCTTCCACCCCCGTCCTGTGCCCCTGTGGGTGCTGTGGCGCTGCGTGCAGGGCCTGCACCTTCAACAACAGCTCAGCCACAAGTGTGAAGATAAATAAAGCTTATCAAGATGAGATTAACCTCAGGTAACCTTGCAGCTTCATACAGAGCAGAGACAATAAACCCAGGAATAAAACTGCTCCTGTCCAAGTGGGATGGTGTGCAAGGAGCACCCCAGTTCTTCTGGAATGCTTCTGTGAGCCCAAACACCAGCACTGCTCGGGACTGCTGATGGTTAGACACTCAATCTGCCTTCACATTCTGCCGTTGCTTCCTAACCTGCTTCAGCCAATCCTTTAGCTTAAAATCTGGCTGAATAATCAGGGAATAGTCTTTTTCAGAGTCTGTTTTTCTTCCCTCTGCACTCCAGAGATTTTTTTCACTAAGCATCTTAACATTAAATGCATAAGGTTTGTACTGTGGCCATGATGCTTGCTGTAGTCCCTAGGTGCCCATTTAGAGTTGATCTTGCTCTTATCTGCCTAAAATGTCATAAATAATCATACCAAACCCAGCAAAGGTTGAAGAGTCTCATATTTGTGCATTTTAAATCACATAGTGCAGCCTAAACATCAAGAACAAATGTGGGAATAAAAATGACTGCTTTCAACATTTATCTTTTTGTTTACGCTAAGAAGAGATTTCGAGTTCCTTGAGTGTTGAATCTTATTGAGTTTTTTGAAATCAGCTTTTCTTTCTGTCTGCAAAAATAAAATTCATGTGTATAATTTATAACCTTTACAAATTCATCCTCCCACCAGTGCAAGAAGCAGCTGCCTGGTATCTTCTTCTCCCAGCTCCTCACTATGTCACTCCATGGCTCCTCTAAGGCCTTTTGGCTCAAAAGCAGCCCCCACTCTCATCTGTAATTAATTTCCAGCTCTTCCCTTTCTAATGAGTGTTGCTGCTTGTGCCTGTCTTGCTGTTAACCCCCTATTTCTATCCACTGGATGCCAAGCAGGGAGATATAAAGTTATTGAACAGCACCAAGAAATGCTAAAGGTCATTCCCAAATGCCTGTGCTGTGCTGGCTGTCAGGCCAGGAAATGATAAAACATATTTGCCACTCCGGTGAGCGGGGATGAAGAACGTGAGACTCTTACCAGTGGAAGCTGGAGGGCAGTGCAGGTGTGGCTGGCAAACCTGGGGAGCAGACTCTCATCCCTGTGTGCCTGTTTGATCCTTCCCCAGGGCCCAGTGAACAGGCTGTTTAAGGCAGGAGGAAGGGGGGGTTATCCCAATTAATGCAGCCTTGTTCCCTCCCCAGGTCTCCAACGCCCTGCAGGCCCAGGGCACTCTGACCTTCCAGAGCAGTTTCCAGAGCATCCAGAGGAGCTTGGCCATCTGTGCCTTCGTGGGGGCCTTTGGAGGAGCCTTTTTCCTCCTGACAGCTCTGTACATCGAGGGAGATCGGAGAGAAGCTGAAAGGCCCTGAGGTGTCTGTATGTCTGTGTAACTTCTAGACTTGTAGCTGGTGGCTCTCCCGGGGGGACACCAGCCATGGTATTTATGGGATCTGAACCACCAGTATCTGCATTGTGGTAATGACACTTTGCTCTCTATAAAAAGATAAAGTCTCGGATTAAACAAACCACCCATGTTGAGCAAAACAGACCCCAGAGCTCACAAGGACCAGGGAAGTGCTGGTAGTGACAGCTGCAAAATGCTGCAGTGCCTGGAGGAAATAACATCCTTTACTGTAGTGCAGCCATGCAGACTGCACGGAACAGGAGGTTCTTCTTCTGCTCTGGTCTTTCTCAGCTCTGTAGAACCAGTCCTGGCTCTCTGTAGCACTTCTCCCTCTTCTCTGGGAAGTTCATGTTCAAAGTGTAAAAGACTTTAAGTAAATGTGTTGAATTGGACAGAACACATCCTCAGTCCTTACAGCCTCCTTCTGCTCTGACTTGGTTTTCCAGGTACCAGCGAAGAACTGTCTCTCAGAGGAAGATGAACTCTGGGGCCAGATTTGCACAGAAGAAAAGACCATCCTCCCCTTTTTCTTTCCTGTTTGCTTCATGAGATACAGCTGGAGAAAAGGCCAAATCACAATTCCTCCATATGGCAGAAAATCCTGCACACTGACTTTTTTGGGATGCTTTTGACTGTGAGTCAAAAATTGCTGCGCATTGGCATATGGCAACCCTCCCCCATGTGCAGCCAGGCCCCAGGACTCAGTGGGGCTGGGGAGCTCCAGGAGGTGTTTTATGGAGCTGTCAGTGGCACCACGGCTGACCCCAACAAGGCCGGAGCTTTGGAGGCACAATGGCTCGTGGGGATTAGGGAGGGAGGCCCATGAGATCTCAGCAGGATGAGATTTGTCTGTAGAACTGGGAAAATAGAGATAGTACAAAGTCAGGGTCAGATTCAAGGGGGGGGGTTGTGATCATTTTATATGTAACATGTTAATGGTCTCTTCCTAATCCTTTGAGGCTCTTCAGCATATCCTCAGGCCTTGGGTAAGTATCTCCTGTCAGGAGGGAATAGAAGCTGAAAAACCACTTAAATAGAACTGTCTACTTGAGCTCCTGTCTCTCAAGTGCAGAGGATTTGGGATGTGGTATCTGCTGTCTCAATATCGTGCCAGATACAGGATCAGTGGGGCCAACTTTCAGTGTTTGTCACAATGTAGTTTGCACCTGAAAGCCAAAGCCTGAGGAAGATATTGGCAAGTGAATTGTGAAGTGTTATGAATCTTGCCTGATTCTCCCAGTAAATCATAAGGATCATAAAGCAAAACATTCCCGTAATGGCTGTGAACATCTAATGTCACTATAAATACCATAATTCAGCAACTGCAGGGTTTTTGTTTCTCCTTCTACCTCATTGTTAAAAAAATCTGTTCTGAAATCTGACTTAGACCCAGGTAGGGAAGGGTGACCATTGTGGGAAATAACAGAGAAACCTTTTGTGAAACCCAGTGAGAGTCTGATCACTGTCTTTAAAATAAAAGTTGGTGTTCTGAAAGACTGAGCAACTTTTTCTGGTTGTGAAAGCCAGCCATGGCCATTGTACCACTGACCTTTTGGAAATTTGTCCCACAAGGGGTTTTTCCTCTTGGATATGAATGCAACAGCTTGTAGAGGTCTGAGAGCTTCAGGCCTGGCAGGATTGCAGCAGCTCCACAGTGCTTCCCTATTGGTATGGTCAGGATTTGCCCTGGGAACACATGAGTTATTTATCACTTCTGTTAAGTCAGCATTAAATTCTGCTTGTGAAAAATTAACCAGAAGCTGTATCTGCCCACTGTGCAGGCACAGATTTGACATATGAGCAAGAGATGCCAAATGCTGTTCTGGAAATGGTACACGGAGTCCGTGACAAACTCCTTCCTACTCCTACTCCTCTCTCCTCCCTGAAAGCCCAGAAATGAGCAGGATCTCTCAGACTAGTTCAGTTCCATCTCTTCAAATGCCTCTCTTTCCTTTGTAATTTAAGGGCAGAGGGTGCCTATTTTTTTTATTGTTTTGCTGAATTTCAGCAGGACTAACACCCTCAGAGCCTCCTGTGGCTTAAAGATGGAACTTCCTCACCAGGATCTGTAAAAGTAGGAGAATTTCATAACATTTTCTGCATGTCTTGAATTTGCTTCTTAGCAGGTGGCACCGAATTCTGCACCAAGGGGTGACCTCAGTGCTGGAGGGGGCTGTGGTGAACTGCAGCTATTTCAGACACCACACTCTTTTCATGCCACCAAAACCTTGGATTAGGGAAAGCCACAGAGCCCTGGCACATGGACAGCCAAGAAACTGAAGTTCTGTTAAGGCATCAGCTGAAATACCTGTTGTTTTCTATGTTTGCAACTAAATACAAGTAAGAGAAAAATAGAGGGATTAAAAAGGTTATGAAATTTGCTGCTTTGTCTACACTGGAAAGAGCTGGTGCTGGAAGCTGCTGGTTATGGACATGGTTTGTCCTGCAGCATTCCTGCTGCCTGGAATCTGTGTCCCTTGCAGCAACTAAGTGATAACGTGTATTTTCTGTGATTGTTTGTGTGTTCTCTTCCTACCTTTCACATTTCTTCTTTGCTCTTTCCAACCAAAATAGTGGGAAAGAGGCACTTTGGAACAGCTCCAAAAGGTGGGATTTTATAATTCCATTCAGGTAACCATTTTGATCTTTTCCTCTCCTTCTTCCCTCATTCCCAAAGCAGGGACAGGTGACCTTTAGTGCTGTTTATGTGGATTTTTTTTTAAACAAGTTTTAGAGCTCTGCTTTGCATAAAAACGGCCTTCAGAGTTGTGATTGTTTGGAGCTTCTACCAAATGTGTGCAGGACACCCCTAAGACACAACAGTGCCATGGTGTGTCCCCACTTCCCCAGAGGTTCCTGCCCCCACTGATGTGCTCTGACATCACTCTCAGCACAGTTTTAATTGTCAGAGATGTCCCATGTCACTTTTCCACTCCTTCCCAAGCTAGCAGCCCTGTGCACTGCTCTGGATTGGGATTTCCCAGCTGCTCAGGATCTCCCTGTGCCAGGGCTGAAGGGGGCAGAGCTCCTGTGTGGGTGCTCTCTCCCAAGAACACCTCCTGTTTTGTTCCTCTTTGCCCTCCTTACCCGTCCAGCCAAATCGTCTTTTGCAAACTAAGAACCCCCAGAGTCCTCCACTATCCCAAAACTTGCAGGGCAAATGTTTTCTCCTGAGATCCTCCTGCTGGTTTGCACACACTGTTCACTCTCCAGGCCTCCTTTGAGCACTGTGTTCTCCCACCCTGCCCTTGAAGGTGCCTGGGATCAGGGAGCATTCCCCTCACCCCTTGGAATAGGCACAAACCCCACGGAAGAACGGCTGTGGGGCGCTGCCAAGTCCTGCTGGCATTTGAGGAGCTGGAACTGGCTGTGTTCCATTACAAGAGAGCCACTGGATTCATCTCAGTTCTATAATTATCCCCATTGTAATCCAATAAAGCCTTGGAAAGGTTCTTAGAAGGCTTTTTGTTTCTAAAGGAAGCAAAAGTTGATATGAGGAGACTCTTGAGCCTGATCTGTGAAGGTAATCAAAGTTGTGGGGATCTCAGTTTGCGTAATTTAATGTTTCAGAACAGTTTTGTTATTAGTATGCAAATTACTTACATACCCTGGGCTGATCAGATGGCTGCAATTCAGGACATCAATGTCAGAGCTGTCAAATGCCATTGCAGGAAAGTCCTTTGGAAATGCCCTGTTCAGAGTGCCCAGGTTCGGACTGGGACTCCATCCCAGCCAAGGGGGCTGGAGCAGAGCTTGGGAAACACACCCTGGGTCCCTAAAACCAGGAGTCTGTGCCCTGAAAAGCCTGACCTGTCCAGGACTCGGCTCCCACTGTGGCACTGAGGTCTGACTTCTCTGCTCAGACCCTCTGGTGTTAATATTCCTACAGTTAATCTTTTTCTGTATTATTGTATTATTCCATTATTTTAAATGGAATGGAAATGTAAATTCATGCAGTCATGTACACAGGTATAATCTGCATTTCAGTACTGAATGTGCCGGGCAGGAGGCTTGAAACTGATGGAAAAGGATGGGAATCACTTTTGAAAGTACTGACTCCAAGCCACCTATTTAATTCTACCTCATATACACTAAAAGTGGCCTGATTTCTCCCTTCCTTCATTGCTTTTTCCCAAGAGCCTGGAATCCCTCCGGTCCTGACAAAGGCAGGCTGAGCAGCTGTCTGTTCAACACTCAAGGAAATTAGGCCATTTACTTAAAGATTTAATGATGGGTTTAGAAGCCTAATCATGGGCACCTAATTTGGAAAATCTTGGTTGTAGGCATTTTTTTTTTCAGGAATATTTCTATCCTGCTCCATGAAAACATCACTTTAAGAAATGCAGGTCTGTGAGCAGAGTTTGAGGGTCAGTCTGGCAGGCAGTACAACTGTTCTGCACAGCTTTTTGTCTTTGCAGGTCGCATTTGCAGTGCCTGAACTTGAGTTTTGTATACATGGACACCCTGCACACAGGAGGTGCCACAGGGATGGGGGGGCAGAGGTGGGAGCAGGCAGAGCTGGGAGGGAGGATGTGGAAGGAAAAAGGGCACCTGAGTTCTTGCTGAGAATATTTCCACAGTAAAACCAGTGAAAAAAAGGTTCTTTAACTCATTTGGAGATAAATATGGATTCATCCAGTTGTGGAATAAAATGTGTATCACAGCCTACTACAGATGGCCATTTTTCTTCTTTCTCTGAGAAACATCTGCCCTCCAAAGAGTCTGCAGAGGTGCAAGAAAAGGACCCTAATGCCTCCTCCTCTTCCTCCTCCTTGCCTCTGGACTTCATTTCCAAAGGCCCTGGAAAGCCAGGGTTAAGACTGGATCTGTCAGAGGGGCAGTGACACCCACCTGCAGCAGGTCCTGTGTCAGACATGCTGGGGGCAGAGGAGGCTGTCAGGGACACTGTGAGCTGTCTGTGTTTGCTGCCCAGGCAGCCTTTGCTCCGTCCTGTTCTCCACCAGCCAAGGGATGATGTTTTCCTGTGTCTCCAGCCTCCTTTCCTCTCCTGGGGTCGGCTGAGGACAGGACACGGGCTGTGACAGGACACGGGCTGTGACAGGACACGGGCTGTGACAGCACAGCCAGCACAGGTCCCTCGGCGGGCTCTGGAATGTGGCTTTGCTGCTCCTCCTTTCACCCTCATGGCTACAGGGAATGTGTTCCAGCGGTCGGGAATGCTGCGAGCCCAAGGGAAGGTGTCGCTGTCCCTGTGAGGGAGAGGCCTCCCAGCACAGGGGGCTGGACAGGGAGGGGCACTCCAGGGACCGAGTCCAGCAGGGACAGCGCTGGGAGTGCAGGGACATGGGAATGAACAGGAGGAGCAGTGGGGAATGAGGAATGACATCCAACATCCCATTCAGCAACAGTGACAACAGGAGTTTAAAGAAATGTCCAAATACATTGGTTCCTTTAAGGGATTTGTTTTAATCTGTGTTAAAATAGGAGTTATATGTGCATCTCCCCCTCTAGCCCACTGCTTTAATAGGATTACCTTTAGCATCACCCCGTGGGCTCTTTCACTCATTCCACATCTTCTGTGTCTCAGCAGATCCAATCAGGTGTTTTTTCATTGCTCAACAGCAGAGAGGAAATGAATTTTTCTGGTGAGGGGAAAGCACAGTGAATAGCCTGATTCCCCTCCCCGGTACCATCTGCAATCACTTTTGTGCTGCAAATGAAGGCAATGTTTTCCCGGGTCAGAGGTGCCTGATTATTCATAGCACTTTCATTTCCAGCAGCAGAGTCGTCCCATCCCTGCCAATCATCATCCTGGTTTGTGTTTGGTTTCTTGCACAGTGCTCTGGGCTTTACAAGTCTAGCTGCTCTCCAAACTCCTCCTGTTCTTTGTCGCTTGTCCTGGGCTGCTGCCAGCAGTTCTCAGCTTCTGAAGAGATCAAGGGCGCTTTGGCACCAGTATTGCAGTTTTCTCCCATCTTATGAGATCCTGTCTGTTTAAAAGAGAATGAAATGGGAAGGAGGGAAGAGTGTAACACTCAGTTCACTTGTAAGTAGCCACACGCCCCCCCAGCTGGGTAGTATTTACCAAGATGGGTCAGTGTGGTGGTTTTCATGGCACGTCAGTGCTGAATTTCCTCCAGATTTCTCCAGTTTCTTTTTTTTCATCTTGTCAGGGTCGTTCTGAGAGGCCGTGAGGTGACAGCCACCAGTGCAGGGATGTGGTCAGCGAGGGGCCCCCGGACAGGGCCATCTGTGAGAGGTGTCACAGACACCAAAGGAAAGCTCTCAGAGGGTCGGTTCTTGCAGCCTCAGGTGAAACCAGGTCAGTGTTCCCAGGAGGGAATTTAACATGCTCCCTGACACTACCTGCAAGTGGGAAACGGCACAGGAAGGTGGGACTATCACAGGAAGAAAGCTGAAGATGGGGAAAGCTAAGGAGAGCTGTTTGGATTAGAGGCAGTTCAGGGATCCACAGGAAGGAGAAATGGGGTTGGCAAATCTGTGAGTAAAAGATGTGCTCGAGTGAGGTGGGCAGCTCTTGGCTTCCACACAGGAGTGCCAGGACAGAGACTGTGGAGTGTGGGATCTCTGAGACTGGGAGATGAGGAGGCTTCACCAAGTCCTGCTGACTGGGTCCTGTGCCATGAGGGATGTGGAAGGATCTCTCTCCAGCATGGCATGGACATTTAACCTTCAGAAAAATGAATTTGTTGTAGGCAAGAGGGATCTGCTTTCAGCCTTCCCAGGGAAGTATTCCCACCTTTAGTGCCAGTGAAAGGCTCCCTAAACCAGCATGTTCTGCTGGAGCAGTGTCCAGTGGTGGGGATGGGAGCCCGGGCTGGTGTACAGCAAAGAGCTCAGGAAGCATCTGACAGAGGAGGCAGGAGTGGAAAAGTGGAAGAAAGTGAACATATGCTAAACCAGAGTGTCTGAAACTAATGGGATGTAAACCAATTCAGGCTAATGAAGCTTTTCATGAAATAAATCTCTGCTAAACTCTACCTGCAATCCTGCACTGCCTCTTCCTTAGATCAAAGCGCTTTGCATTCCTCTGATGCCTGCAGGTAACAGTGAGGAGTGTTATAATTGCTGCCCAAACATTGCTTTGCTTCGCACCTTTGACAGCCACGGGCTGTGCTTGGCTCTAACAAGGATGATGTGGGGTAGTAAGTCTGGAGACAATCTAAGTGTGTTTATAAACCCAGGACATTGTTTAATAAGTGCCTGTTACTGGTTGCATTATAGTTGTATGGGCACATAAAACACTGCAGTCTGATGTTCCACAGATACACACCCCAAATGCAGGGCTGAGGAGGGACCTGAGCCAGTGGCACAGCTGTGAGACACATCTGTACCTGCTGCACCCACAGGACACCCCCTGCATACCAGCAGCACTGAGGGAACTGCAGACCAACATTTCCAGAGGCGGGCAAGAAGAAAAAAAGCCTTGAGATGAACGACAGTTACTTCAAAGGTCCTTCGGGGAAGTGTTTTATTCTCAAATTAGGCAGTAGCTTTAAACCCCGTACAGTTTCTTGCATGTTTTCCTGAACTAACCCTGGCTGATCTCTGATGGAGGCAACAGACTTGTTTTTCTCTGATAAAACCACTCCTGCATCTCCCCTGACTCAAGATGCTGCCAGCATTTCACTGAAAGCAGCATTTTTTGTTAATATCTGCAGAACCTGCTGATACACAGCAATGATGTGCAGTTTGAGACTAACACTGACTTATTTTATATTGTTGTGGTCTGGTCAGACAAGGGGCAAGTTCTCCCTTTAAATGACCCTGACGCGTGAGGAGAATATGGATTTAACCACTGGAAAACCCACTGCACAATCCCCAGGAGGCTACCCAAAGACATGCTGAGTGTTCCACGATGTTTATCTCTTCAGATGAGGTTGGGACAGCATTCCTCCAGGACGGATGTGCTGAAAAATGTGGTCACATTAATGGGGGGCTGGTGGAGGAGAGAACTGAGCCTGGACTGTTTCTTCCAAACAGCTGGATCAAAATTGAGTTCCTGGTGCTCAGATGGGCCATCTGTCCCTCTGTGACAGCAGCAGGGACACAGGGACACAGGGAAGGGTCAGGCACAGCTCCTGCTTCTGAAAAGTCTCAGCTGGTGAAAATCAGCCCTGGAAGTATTTCTGTAGAGCTTCAGTGGCAACAAGTCCATTTTCTGAACCACAGGATAAAACACACTGTAAAGGACATGTGTTGATTCATTTTAAAAATACATGTAGTGACCTGAAGGAGAAAGGGAATTATTTCAGTGGGAGGATGGAACAGGAATGAAGACTAATTTCCACATGAAGACTGATTTCCATAGTGCTGAAGTGTGCCTCAGCCTGTCAGGAATAGAGAACCATCACCCAGCCTGTCAGGAACAGAGAACCATCACCCCTGCAGGGACACTGGCCAGGCCCAGGGTCACTCAACACCCTGCCTTAAAAAATGAAGAGTCTGGCTCTGCTCTGAGGTGGAAAGGCTTGGACTGATAGAGGCAAAGGGCACATAAATCCTCCCGCTTTTAGAGCCACTGACCTGTTGCAAGGGAGTGAAAGAGCTGCACACTCCCAGCAAGCCAAGGGGTGGTACTTTAACATGGCTCTGTGAGTCTGTCTGTCTGTCTGTCTGTCTGTCTGTCTGTCTGCAGGGTCAGAATTCCTCACCTGTGTGACAGAGCCCTGGTTTAGCACTGCTGGAGTGGGAGCTCTGGGTTCTCTGTCATTGGGAGGCTCCCCCTGAGGGACTCAGGGGTGCACTGTGTTTATTGCTGTGCATTTTGCACACAACATTCTCCTTAAAACAGCCTCTCCAAGTGCTGCCAGACAGGGCAGTTAAACACGTCACTTAATTGCATTTCACCTCCAGAAACCTCCATGAACGTAACATTGCATTAGAAACCAGAAAGGGGATGTTAAACTCGAGTGACCAACATCCACATCCCAGCCACTGCAGCATCCCAGGCTCCTTGGCTGAGGGGTGTAGCAGGACTGGGCATTCAGCACTGACCTCTCTGCAGAGAAACTGCTGAAACCACAAGTGCAGCTTTTTAATACACTTATTACATATCTGACATAGGTGTAAACTGCACCTTGGGTGATGTTTGCCTGCATTTAGTGCCTCCATCACTTCATGGTGCACTTGCATCACTCCAGTTTTAAAATCTTATCAACCCCACCATCTTGTCCAGCGTTAGCTGTGCAGTGGTTTATGAAGGCACAGGTGCTCAGACAGCCTTATTTGCTCTTTACAAGTGCTCTAAATGCCACAGGTGACTAATGGTGCTGATGACTCCTTTAACAGCAGCCAGGTGTTCTCTCATTTTAAATGAGACCACTGCAACCTCACTCTGGCCTGTCCCAGCTCCCTGAGCCTTCTAAGAGCTCACAGTGGTTTAACTTCCTTGTTATTTTATGTTGGCCTTAGCAGAAGGGGTTTATTGTAAAGGACAAATACTCTAATAGAGCTGCTGCTTCATGGGGAATCCATTCAGGAAGTGTTTCTGGTTGAATCTCACTGACTGGAGGCTCTAGCAACAGGCTCAAGGCTGCTTTTAGATATACAAAAAGCATGAAGACAGATTTCTGTACCCACAGAGAAGCAGAAAGTCAAAGAGCTTCAAGCTCTCGGCCAGCTCTGGGAGACAGAGCAGGTAGGAAGTGCTGTGGCACAAAGAACAGTCCTGGGAGGGAAGAAGAAAAAGAAAGCCTCTGTCAGGACATCCATCTCTCCAGCTGTGAGAAGGCACCGAAGGGACCCCGTGGGAATGCTGGTGAGTTTGTGTTTGTTGCCTGTGCTTTGGAAGGGGTTGGCCTGTGAGTGCTGCATGTGGAATACAGAACCTGCAGACAAAGTGTACGAGTGCCTTCTGTGAGGGGATGACCTTGGGTGGTTATGAGAGCCCTGGTTCCTGTGTAACCTCCCCGCTCCCAGGAGTGTTCCTGGTGTCTGTCCCCACTGCCCTGGGGGTTTGTCCCTGCTTGCAGGAGCTGTGAGTTGGACACTGCTGGTGCTCTGTTCTGGTCCCTGTGTGGTGGCCGAGCAATCCCAGGGGAGCAGCACAAGGAGGGGACAGGTGATATCCCCAGAAGGAGCACAGCCTGTTTGCCATTCCTCAGGGAAAGGCTAAACTGTGCAGGGAATCTTTTGTCACCTCCGTGCTTGCAGTGCCCCCATCCTCACCTGGGAAGGGGCTTTGGCAGAACACCCAGCATGTGTGGAGGTTGGAATGTGTGTTCCTGAGGGACAGAGCTAAATGGGGGCTTTGAGGAGACAAGTCCTGATGTCCTGTGAGAAATGACAGAGACCTGAAATGTAGAACCCAAATAAGTGTGGAGCTGGTAAACAAAGGGGGGGGGGGGGGGTGTTGTATCCATGGCCTGCAGTGCATCCTTTGTGAGACTTACTCCTGAAAGCTGCACTGGATCACTTCTTCTTTGCTGCTGCCACGTTGTTTCCTGTAATCTTTTTTTCCCTTACGTGCTGTGTCTGCTTAGAACTTTTACTTCTCTTTGAGTGTGTCTGCGTGCTCATAAACAGCCTTGTGGATTTCCCCATAAATTTATTCTTTGTCTGATACTCATCCTTCTTAATGTTGTCACACAAACCCCACGTGTCAGCCTAAATATTTCCACATATACCTTTCAAACCCCTCATTCTCCCTTCCTAACCAATCTCTGCAGTCCTTTTAATTACATTTACAGTTTGCATATTTAGTTTGTCTCTGCTCTGTAGAACTGTCGGAGCTTTCAGTGGCAATCTTCCTTGGACTGCAGCTCTCCAAACAGCCTGCCAGCTTCCCATCTGCTCGGGAGCCTTCCTGTCACATGTAAATCGCTGTCAGTGGGCTGTGTTTGGGAATGAGGAGATTGCCTGCAATCCCTGTTTCCCTGACGGGCCCATTTTCTGTAACATCTTGTTTGACTTCAGCTGTGTGTGACATTATCTCAAGGAGAACCCATCGTGTGGCTGAGAGCACGTGCTGCAGCCTTTGTTTAACTCTGTTTGCTCCCCCAGCCACTCGACTGATAACTGCAGGGCTGGTTGGGGTGTTTGGGGATTTCTTCTTCTGCAGAATTTTTTTCTCCACGTGGTTTATCAGAGACTTCCCCTGAGCTTGGTCTCTGTAACACAATGTGCACCTACATCAAAGTGCTTTTGCTTTTAGGTGACAGCAAAGCCCTCGGGGGTCAGGGAATGAACTGAGTAACTACAAAGGAAATAGGGTATTTCCCAGCCCCATAAGCTCCAGGTCCTCTGTACAGCTCTGGGGAGAGGCTGGACAAGGAGCTGGGATTTGCTTTCCTGCTGTGGAGTGGCTGGTGGTGTGTGCTGGGTTCTGACTGCAGAGCGGCGTGAGGGGAAGATTAAAACGAGGCAGCCCCTTCAGTTCTGCCCCACCTTGCTGTGCAGTGATCACTGTGAGGCTCTTCTTCCTCTAACAACGAACAATAAGAGATAACTGGAGATTCCACTGCTCTGCTTGGGCTTGAAACAGGCCTTGAAGCAACTTTTCCCCAGTAATTCCTGATGGACTGTGCCCTGTGTGTGCTGTCACTGAACAGCAGGAGGGGAAATGGGGTGGAATCCAGCATTCCTGGATTTTTTTGAGACAAGCTGCCAAGTTGATTGTGTTTTTCTCACTTATTGGAGATAGATAATGCTCCCTGTTCAAATCACTGCACCTGCCTGGAGTTTGCCAAGAGTCTGACAGTGCTTTGGTACAAAGACTTCAGATGTGGAGTCTCCCACGGTCCAAGGCAGGGCCTCTCCAGGTACAACTACCAGGGATGGATTTTCAGTTTTGGTTCTGTCACAGACAAACCTACATGAACATTCTACACCTTGCCTGGCCTGTTGAAGGGAAAGGTGTTTCTGTGTCTGACAGGAGCCCACAGCACTGCTGGGCTCTGCCTTTCCAGCTGCAACCCCAGTGTGAGGTAACAGCGGGGTGCAGCAACCCCAAACGTGTCCTAAAACTTCTGTCAGGTAATGACATGCAACTTCAAAGTCTCTGATCATGCACTGCTGAGGGGTTCCCGGTCCTGAGTCCTGCAGGGAGAACACGGGAGTGTTTCTGTGGCAGATAAAGGTGCCTGAGGCAGGTGCGAGTAGGACCATTCCCCAGTCGTGTTTTTAATTGCTTTGCCCTGGATCCAGTTTAATTTTGACTCTTGTCATAATGCCCTAAATTAAATATTGGAGCTTTGACAACTCCCCACTGGTCCCATTTGCACTGGTTTTAGAAACAGGGCAAAACAAGAGCTGCTGGCTCTGAAATGAGCCCCAGATAAAACTGGACCCAAACCTGGGGCTGGGAAGGGAGCTGGAATGTCCCAGTGACTCCAGCACACAGGAAGGTAACTGATGGCTTCTCTGCTGATGAACTGAGCTGTTCTGGGGAGCACAGCAGCACCACTGTCCCCTTTATAAGTGCCCCCAGCACCTGGCAGGGAAGGGGATCAACCCAGACTGGGCCCTTAGGAGATCACTGGTGAATTAAAACCTGACAGAGTTACTCTTGCAGCCTTCCTCTAATGTCAGACTGGTGTCTCCAAAGAGAAAAGAAAAATTAAACTTGATTCCAGACTTTGGTTACAGAGTGAAGAGACAGTTCCCTGTCACACGAGTTTTTGTTGGCAAACAGTGAAATGAGGGTTGGATTAATCTCTTGATTTAACTTTGCTGCAATTGGACAGTCTCTGGAAGGTTGCAGGGCAGCTTTCATTTCCTTTAGTGGACTTGTCCTCTCTGCAGCAGCTTCTTTTTACATGGTCAGTCAGTGGGGCCACTGCAGGAATGAGCCAACTGCACTGCTTGGTTAATTAAAGGGTTTGTTCATCAGGGGATGAGATCACACAAAGAACTGATTTGTGTGCTGAGCTCCCAGGTAATACCTGGTACTGCTGACTGACAAAACGCTGGATGCTGCTTGGGAAGCAATCCAAACAGCTCCACTCTCTGACACCAGCTTTAAATGTTATTTCCTGGACAACATTTGAGTAATTAAGAAATAAATTAGGTTTCAGGAATCTTCACTGCTATTGAAAAGCTCTGCTCAGGAAGAGAAGGGCTTTCTCTCTGCTGGGCTGAGCACAGCCCAGCACCTTGTCTTCGTGCATTTGATTTTTGCATTTAACCAATACCTTTCCTATCGTTTTATTTTGGTTTACTTTCTGAGATTGAGCTCGTGGGTGAAAGCTGATCTGAACCCCTGCAGAGAGGGGACCTGGGGTCAAATCTATCCCCCTTGGAACATCTGAGACCTTTAGAAGCATTAACAGTCTAGAGTTGCTGGTAATTTGTTGTGCTATGTGTCACCGTCTAAGGAACAATTCTCTCACACACTGCAAGTGTTCTCTTTGGTCTTGATGTTCCAGCACTCTGGAAGTCCTACAGATACTCCTGGGCTTTTCTCCCATTCCTGTTAAGCCTCTGCCTTCCTCAGAATCTGTGGCTGGGAAACACAAGACTTGGATAGTGACAGTCAGACCCTCTTCCAGCCAAGCTCCTCTCTGGGGGTGCCACTTGTTCCCTGGCAGATGGTTCCCGTTGGCCTGGGAGTGTTCAGAGGGCTGTCCTGAAGGGAACGGGATGCACTATAAATGAAGCAGATGGCCCAGCAGGAGCTGGGCTGGGGGCTGGAGATGTTCTGGATGCTCTGGAGAGCTGCCTGAGGCACAGCTGACCCGGGCAGGGAGGGGCGGCTGCCCTGCCCTTCTCCAGAGCAGGGAGGAGTGACAGCTTCACACACTTAAAGAACAAAGGGAGATGGAAAAACCTCCTGTTCCCTTCTGAAATGGGCTTATCTGAGCCTGCCCCTGCTGCCCTCTCTGTGGGGAAGGCCAGGACTGCACCACAGTGCTGGGAACTCCCCTTGAATCCTGTGGTGAGGGGTGTGCTGTGCCTCCCTCACACCTCGCTGGGCAAAGCTCAACACCCCTCGTGTCCTGTGTGTGCCTCGAGTGTTTAACCCCTGAGACCCCGAGTTTAGGGCTCCATTCCTCAGTAACCACACCAGAGGGGCTTGGGGGTGTTTTGGCGATGGAACGCTGCCTTGTCGCACACAGAACGCGGTGTTGGATCCAGCCTGGGTCGCTGGACAAATTCACCTGTGCCAGGCTTGGGAAATAAAGCTTCTGTTGTTAGGGAAGAGAGAAGCAACTGCCTGGAGAGTGTAAATCCTCCAGGTACCTGGCAGAGCTTGCACAGAGTCAGCAGCCGCTGGGGAGTGCATGGGGTGAGAGGGTCGTGGGAAGTGCAGGGGAGTCTTATCTGCCTGGCCAGGCCTGCACCCAACATGTCCTGCTGCTGCCTGCTCTGCAGCTCCAGCAAAACGGATCAGAGACACCCCTGCCCTTCACTGGCATCAAATGTGTTGGATAAAATGCTGGATGTGGGGCTGTTTGCCGTGGCTTTGGCCAGCAATGGGTCCATCTCAGAGAGGTTTCCCTTGGATGTGGGAAATCTCCAGTAGCTTCTCCCAGAAGCCACTACTGAACCCTCCTGTTCCCAAAACCCTGCCATGCAAACTCAGTGCACTGTTGGGCAAAAAGAGCCTTTTCCCTGTTTCTATAAAGAAAATGTTGGTGTTGAATCCTTACTGGTAAATGGATTTAGAAAAAAAAAAAAAAAAGAGTCATTTTAAATGCCTTCATTTCCCCACTGTTCTGGTGATTTTTAATTTCTTAGTCCCCACAATCTGTTGAGGTTCTGCCTTCCCTGTCACAGCAAAGGGTCACACACAAATGTGTCAGACAAGCCTGTTCCTGCTGATGGCACCCATCCATCTTCCCTTCCCAGCAGAGTGCTCCCCTTGCACGGTTTTAATTTAAATCCAGGCAACAGCCTTTCTCTCCTGAGGGATGCCAAAGGCCTCTCCACCTCTGGGTTGGTGTCTTTGTCCTCCCCCTTCACCCTCTCTTAGCACAGTGGCCTTCTTCTTGTTTGCTGTGCAGAGTTTTGATGCCTTTGATCCGGGAATGACCAGGAGAGTGGAAACCTGCTCTTCCATCACAAAACACATCCCACTGCTCGTCACTCCTCCCCTTCAGCCAGGAAAGGGCCTTTCCTACACCTGTGCCTGTGTGGAGGACCAGCTTTGTGCTTTCTGAGATTTCTCCAGTTCCTGTTTTTTTCCTCTAATTTCATTGGTTTTATTGATAAGTTCAGGTTAAGATTTGAAGCCTCGGCAAATCCTGCTTGCAGAGTCGGTTTGGTGCAAATGGAGAAAACAGTTTAGAAATTGAAGCTCTGGACAGTTATATCCAGATAAAGACTATGCTGGAATGAGAATTGTTGTGGAAAATCCTGGACAGTAAAGACACAATGGGGTGTGTTCAAAGGCAGGGACCTCTGAAGTTCTGGGTTTCTTTATCCTGTTGTGCTGAGCAGAAGATTTAAGACAGACCAAAGCAGGGATTGCAAAGGGCTCCTCAGATATTGAGTGTTGATAGCTTGAAAAATGTTATCAACAGGAATATGAAGGATGTGTCCATGTCTGTGCCTTAATCCCAGAAGACTGGGATGGCAGTGAGAAACCCCATGGCTGTGCTCAGCACGTGCCTCACCAGCCCTGCTGCCATTTGAAGCGCTTTGCCAATAATTTTAGCTCAAAAGGACAAAGGGCAGTGCTTTTAAAATACCAAAGGGTTTTTCTTTGAGACTGCCAGTTGAAAAACTGACTTCTATTTAAGAAATTTAAAGCTTGAAATGGGGAAAAAAAATTAAGACTTATGTAAGTCTTGCATGTTACAAAGGTAAAGTAAAATACTTCATTTGAGCTGCAGAGATGCTCTTTGGTCAAAAGCTGAGGGCTCTTTCTGTGCACCTGGAAAACCTTGTTTACCCCAAAGCAAATCTGCCTCTCCACCTCCCCACCCTAAAATTTCTCTCTCCCAACCCCCCCAAATTTTTATGTGTGTGCAATTCCACTACTGGAGTAAAAGAAATCCTTACGCTGCTCCTCTCTGGCTCTGTAGGACCTGCATGAACGGAACTGCTCCCACTGCCAGGGTGGTGGGAGATGTTGTGTGGATGGTTTGCCAAGCCCCTTCTCTGCCTGGTCCCGTGTTCATTTTGGGAAGAACTACCAAGTCAGTGATGCCCAAAGACTCTGGTGGCCAAAACAACCCCACTAAGCCTTTTGCTGGTCCTGTGCAGAGGCAGAGCTGGAAGGTTCCCTTTCGTTTGCTGTTGCACAATATGAGGACACTGTCACGTTCCTGATTAGTGCTGCCCTATGGAATCTTCAGGGGTGGAATTACAGGGCTTGTTATTTACCAAGACATCAGCAGTCCTGCACTTTTTCATCTTAAGGTGATTTTATTAATCTCCCCTTTCCTGGATTGGTGCTACGGTTTGGGTGGATTTGCTTTCCTCCTGTAACCTGTGCAGTCCTTTGGAGGAGGAGGTGTTGCCAAGGGAGTCAGGCTCACCCCCATGTGAACCCTGGAACGTTTCTTTCCCAGGTTGCTGTGTTTGGAAGGTGCTGTCACGCTGAATTAAAGTAAAGCCCCTGCAGTTCTGGGAAATGCCTGTTGCGTGCTCAGCCCAGATCCCTGTGGCCTTGTCTAGACCGGCTGAGGGCACTGAGGGCACGGTGGCTGTGCTGGGTGGCTGAGGGGCATTAGCAGAGCAGGTTTAGCAGATTTTTTGTTCAAATGTGCTTTTCCTTTCCTGTGCTACATCAACAGCCCGGTTCCCATCCCAGCATCCCTGTCTAGACAAGCCAATGGCACAGACTTGTGTGCCAGAGGCACTGGGGGAACCTGGCAAGGCTGGTGCATCCAACTGCTCCCTCACCTCCAAAAGGACAATTGGAATGTTCCGAGTGAAGGCAAAGCCTTGGTGAACTGGGCAGCAGGGAGAGGAGGGGGCTTAGGCTTGGCTCTGGGTGGTACTTGCAGCTCTGCGCAGCCAATGCCTTCTGCCCAACACAAAGTGGCCCAGGAATGCTCTGAGGATGATGCCAAGGAGTTGTCTGGACTCCCCTAAGAGATGGATTTGGAGCCCCTTTGCTGACATGACCTCATCACCATATTGTGCTCTGGGGAGGCTGGAGCGAGTCCTGGCGATGGGGAACCTCGGGCTCTGCTTGTGCTGGGATGGCAACAGTCCCGTGCAGAGGCATCTGGGCTTCACCAAACCTTGGGAAACCCAAGGATCTGGGATCACAGGGGTGTGCAGCTCTCCTTCAGAGCGCCAGTTAACAATATAAATTGCTTTGTTTGTTCCCTGCCATGGCAGGTTGTTGGTCAACTGGCATTTTATGGCCTTAATGGCTTTTGAGCTTGCTTAATATGTCAGAATTGGTGGAACAGGCTGTGTTTAAAATTCAAATAATCCATTTTCCTATGAAATCTGTGTGGGATTTGAGCAGTGGCCAAATTAATGCATGGCACATTTGAATACTGACTAATTAGACTTAACAAATCAGTAAGAATTGAGCACTAGTGAGAACTAAACCTATTAAAGAAACAGAACAGCAGTTTATTAAAAAATAAAAACCAAGAGAGGAAAAAAAGCCCTGATATCTGATGTAGTGTTTTCCGCTCCCAAAGATGTTGAAATGCTGATTAAAACAGTGACCTCTGGGATAAACCTTGGCTGTGATATGCAGAGCAACAAGGTAAAGTCAGAGTGAGGGAACAACAGAATTAGTCCTGACTGCTGGAGCACAAAGCTCAGGTCTGTGGCTGCTGAGGGATTTGTTTTCCAGACAGCAGCAAGAGAAATGAAGTAATTGTTGGAGTGACAGGGCCTGTGCTACTGATGTTTTGCAGTGCCCCTCTCCATCCTTCCAGGGCACAGGGAATATTGGATTCTGTGCTGTGCCAGCCTGTTTCAAACACCTCAGAGATGTGGGCCAGGGAGTTCCCGACGTGTTTTCTCCATGATTTTTGCAAGGCTTGGATGCTCCTCTAATAGGGAATGCCCTGGGACTGGGGGTAAAGCCTCCCAGGGAGGGACCAATGGGAAAAGACTTCAAGAAAGCCTCATCTTCTGTTATTAACAGTGTGGGCTTTAGAGCTTCTGTCAGAATGTGTCCTGTACCCCGGCCAGGATGTGTCTGAGGCTTCCTTGGCAGCAGGTCTGTGGGAGAGGTTTTCTCTTTGGGGCTGGGCTGTTCCAAATGGGGACAAGGAAACTCTATCTTGGTGTCCTTGTCTTGTACCAGTGCCCTGAGCTGCGAAGCCTGTGAGAAGCCAAGTCCTCCCCTTCCAGCTGTTCTCACTGCCAGATGTGGCTTCTCTGCCATCTTGAGCAACCCCAGGCGTTTGGGAATCCCCATGTCGTGTCTGGAACCGCAGTCTGGGGGCAGATTTTCATGCTGTACAAATTAACTCCCATCGTGCTTATTTGTCAGTCGGTCCTTGCTGCCTCCTTAGAGTTTGCCACCACTCAGGGTCTCATTCCTGGGTGTGGCTGAATGTCCTGGCGCTTCAGGAGCACTTCAGACTGGCACTGAGGGCATTTCTGGCCTGGGAGCCACGGCTGAGGAGCTGACATCGAGTCTTGAGTGAGGCCTTTGCCTTCCCTCTGCCGAGGGAGTTCTGTGACTTCCCCCAGAGCATCAGAATAAGAGGAGAGTAAAACTTTGGTGATATCACAGGGGCATTTGCTTTGAACGAAGCTTTTTGTCTGCTTACTGTTGCTTTAAACGCTGGCATCCCTGGAGGGTGGCAGAGGCAGGGCAGGAGACTGTTGGGTGCATCACAAGGGACACAGGGGAGCTCTGCCAGAGGCCACTGGGGCTTCCCCACACATAAAGCTGGAATGTTGCCCCTGCTCCTGTGAGGGGCAGCCCTGGGTGTGTAAGGGGTGTTGGCATCGTTACGGGATGGCAGGAATGTTGTCCATCTGTACCTCCACCTCAAGGATGGCTTCTCCCAGAGATGTTCTGCCCCAGTGGCAGGTGTGGGTGTTCTCCCTGTGCTCCCTAATGGAGCAGAGGAGCAGATGCAAGTGCTGGGATCCAAAGGAAGAAGCAGAGATATCACCAGAATGCTCCACCTGCGAGGGGACCCTCAGGGGGACAGACCTGCTCAGCAATTCTGCAAAGGAATCTAATCTTGCCCCAGTGAAAAAGAGAACCCTGGTGGGTTCCTGTCACCTGGACGCTGTTCTGGTTGTCTCAAGAGGAATTAATTTTGGCCTACAGAAACCTACTGGGTTTTTTTAATTCCTGTTAATTCTTTTGCCCCCCTGATCTCCCTGGGTGAATTAGGTGATATAAAGAAGCACTTTCTGTCACTCCAAAGCAGGAGTGACCCCTGAAGCTTCACTAAGGGGACATAATTTGAACAAGATTTCTGCCTTGACTATTCCCCCAGAGGCTGAACACCAAATCTCAGCAAACATGAGCTGTGCTCGTGGTCAGTCCCTGCCTGGAGGGGTCAGCCCTGTCAGCAGCACTGGCCCTGAGTATTGTCACAAACCCAACCCCATTACAGATCAGGGTTCTCTTCACAACCAGGCTCATTCCCAATACCCAGAGGCATTGCTCCAGCTCAGGATGTGGAGATCCAGCTAAGGATGCTCATCCCAGAGGTGCTTTCCTTTGCTCTAAGCACAACTGAGCCCATTTCCAGAGGATAATTGTGCAGCTTTTGCTTTCTGCCTCACACAGAACTTGCAATTGGAGCAGTGAGTGCAGTGAGGTTTGGAACACAGGCTTGGAAAAGAAATGTCTCTATTGTGTTTAACTCTGTTATGTGCCTGGCACTGCAGAGGAGATGCTACATGGTGTGCAAATTGGAATTTTTCAATTTTGCCATGGGTAGATTCGTCTCAAAAGCACATGTCAGCTGAGTGTTGGGACCCCAAATGCCCTAAGAAAAATAAGGTACTTTAGGATTAGGCAGGGAAAAAAATAGAGGGTGAAAAATATGGCTTCACAAATTCAAATTATGGAAGAGAAGCAGGCCAGATACCAGCCAAGGTCGTGAGGATGCAGTGGAGGAATTTCATGTATTATGTATGTAAATAGCTTGTAATGGCTTTGTTTGTAAGGGTTTGTATGCAAATCACACTGAAACAGGAGCAGGGAGAACTGGGGCATTTACAGACCTTGGCTTTAGGAATCCTGAGACAGTGACCCAGAGCAGGTGTGATGTCACCTCATCCCTCAGCACTGTCAGGGCCCTTCCCTGACCCGGGACTGTCACACCCTCGCTGTGCTTTCTGCTCATTCCTGCTTTGAGGCTGCAGCTCCCTAAGGATTGTGCCTTCATCCCTGAGGGCAGAACGTGGATTTGGAGTGAACAGGCCCCGTGTGTCACTGCCTGGCCTCCCTGGCCCTGGGGGGAGTCTCCCATCCCACAGCTGGGGTTTGGGACACACTTTTCCTTGTACCAAAAGGTCACGGGATTCTGCTTTTGCAGTGAGGCCCTTTGAACTCCAGGTGCACGTGACCAATCTTTGTCCTGATGGGTGTTTTTTCATAGCTGCAGCCCCCAAAACTTGGATTTTATACGGTAGAGAGACTTGTCTTGTGTGTGATTGCAGGGATCATGCTGTGGTTTGATCACTGCTGGCTCTCCTGCCACGGCAGGGTATTCCCAGATCTGCACCAGGTTAGGAATCTCCAGTGAGCTCTGGGAAGTGGGAAAGCAAAGCAACACAGCGAGCCCTCCCCTCCCTGTCTGGGCTGGGAGCAGCAGCTCCCCAAAGCCTGTTCCAGCCCAGGTGCTCCTGTACAGGCCACAGGGGGTTGCTCCTGTGCTTTCTGCCTTGGAGAGGGAGCTCCGGCTGAACCTCCCTCGAGGATGTGGATTATGCCACAGGAAGGGTAAGGAGCTCCTGGCAGGATTTCAGTGATTTTGTCAGCCATGTAATGCAGTCTTTAGTGCACAATGCTGTGCATGCTTGATATCTCTCCTTTTTATCTTTATTTTATTTTGACTGCTGTGGTAAAGCTTTTTTCCTTCTCTTTCCCCCTGTTCCAGGAGTTTGTAACCCAGACCTCTCACTGCCCTGAGTTTTCAACACTCATGGGCATTCAGCATCATGGAAACTTGTACCTGCTGTCACTTAGTGTGCCCTGACCTTCACCTGGTAGGAGACTGAACTAACCCCCTGCAGGTCTGTGCCAGGCCATGGTTGTAATTCCCTTGCATGGAAATGGAGGAACTGGAGGCGTTTTTAATGTTGGAGTCTGTACTTTTGGCTCATCGTGGTGAAAACTGTGTAAAGTCAGCAGCAATCCCAGGGCTTTAGCAGGGCCAGATGTGGAAAGGAACACCAGAGGGGATCAGTATGTGCCAGGAGGGACAGAGCTGAGCACCCCATTCAGTGCCATGCAGAAGAAAGCCCTTGGGAAGCTTCGTAGACTGCAGTGCTTTCCTGACAGGGCAGAATGAATTGGGACAGAGATGTATTTATATCACTTGATATTTTATTTAGTGCACATGCATATTTTAGCAAACCCCTGATTAGCTCCCAGAGCGTGTCCTCTGTAAACCTTAGCATTGGGCCTGAGGGAGGGACTCCTGCTAACCCTGTGCTGCTTGGGAAGCAAAAGGGGATCGTTGTTGCCTCAGCCCTCAAGGCAGAGTGGCTTCCCTTGAGTGGTAAGAGAATCCTGTTCCTGGGAGTGGTGAGGGATTTGGAAGTCTGGAATTCTGTTGAGGGTAAGGTATCATTGCCACCTGTACAAAACAGTTGCATTCTCACCCAGACTTCCCACAAATGAACCAAGAGGTTTGCAATCCTAACTGTGATTTTTGGAGTTAAATGTATGCACTTCGCAGCTGGCAACTGGCTTTGCTGAGTAGCTTCTCATTTTTGCAAGCAGAAATAACCCCCAAGAAAACCCTAAAACAGAAAACCCTAACAAACAGTAAACTTTACTCCTGCCTTTCTGCATTATTCTGTGAACACTTCGTGAGGAAGAGCTGTCAGATCTGTCACTGAGCACACAGGAGCTATCAAAACAAAATGCCAGGAGGAATCTGCTCTTGTCCCAGCATCCCCCTGCACACTTTTTCAGAGCAAAGCTCCGTGATGGAAATGTTTCTATTTAGCTTTAGTGGGGTGAGAAGGTGCTTGTAGACTCCAAATGAAGCTGGAATTGAATTGTGTGTGGGCTGTTCGCAACCAGGAAAAGTAAAAAGAAAAAAAAAAAGGAAAAGGTGAAGTTGAATTTATGATTTTGGTAAATGTCCCAGTTCCATGGGCTGTCTGCATACGGGTTTTGTTGGAAGATGATGCTCAGCTTCTGCAGAACCTCAAACACTGCAGCAGCCCCGAGGTCTTGCTGAAGTTCCATCAGATCTGAGTCTGAGGGGCATTTCTGCTCCAGCCTGGAGCCTTCCTTTGCCCTGGGAGCAGATGGAGCAGCTCAGTGGGCCAGCTCTGCTCTGGTAACTCTGGCAGTGAGGTCACATGTGGGAAGAAGCTTCTCATGTATTTCTTTTGCAATCACTATTTTTCCAAGAGTTCACCCCTGGCACCCCTGACTGGCCCCTGCTTTACTGAGGCCTCTTTCTTCCAGCCAGCACCAGCATCATGAGCAGCTCTGAACTCCATCCAAAGCTTTAAAACAAAGCTGCCAAACTGCCTGCAGTGTCACCCTCAGTGGCCCATGTTCCATCTGGGAGTGGGATATCCCAGCCCTTTCTTAGCACTTGTGTGGATGCAGTAGCCTTGTTTCCCCTCACACATTTTCTATTATACTTTTGCTGCTGGGATAACAGAGAAGTCTCTTTGTGTCTTTGTAACCATCGTTTCGTGGCCCAGAAAATCATGCCAGGGAGTTGATTTCTGTCCCAAAGATATCCTGACTGGGGTACTGTGAAAAAGAAGGGTTCCTTTAGATCTCTTCTGTCTCCATGATGACGATGATGCCACTTGATGCATCTCCCTGTAATCGTGAAGAACTTCCACTTGTTGGGGCAGGCTGGGACTATGGCTGTGAGCAACAAAACTGAGGGGTAATCAAAAGTACTTCATGAACAGGGAAACTTGTGGAAATAGGACCAGGATCAGTTAATAACTGATGCTGTAGTGTATCCTGTGTTGATGCAGATTCTATTAAGCAAGAGGTGGTGAGTCGAGGCATCCTGTGGATAACAGCATTGCTGTTCTCTCCCCTTCAACTACAGCTTGCCCAGGCCAGAAAGAGGAGAAGAGGCAGGGAGACACTCCCAGATAGTTGCATTAACTGTGGGTAATAAACACCCAAAGTGTCTGGCACACAGAAAAGTTTCCAGAAGCAGATGGTGGAAAGAGAAATGAATGGGAATTGGCAGCATACTTGGAGTAACCCCAGTCTCATAAAAACAGGGAAAGAGAAAGAAAAATAATCACTGTGTACCACATTGAAGTGACCACAGGGAATCTCTTCTTTTGCTGGAAGGCTTCCCAAATCCAGTCTCTGGAAGCCTGGCATGCAAATTAGCACTGCTGAGGATGCAGTCTAGTCCAGGGCCTTCTGGTGTAGAGTGAACACCTCTCTGGGGTGTGGATGATCAACACCAAGGCATGGATGGCTCTTCCCTGACTGGTTTCCTTGATGGGAAAGTGCAGAGAAAAAGATTATTCCCTTCAAATTATTTACACATATCTATTATAATTTCAGAGGGAACAGCAAGATTGCAACTAAATTTATCCTTACTAACATTAAACTCCAAAACAATCATGTCAAAATAGATCTGAACAGGAGTCCCCCAGGACTGTGACAAATGAGGAGGAAATGGTTTCTACATTCCTAATTGTGGCTTTGGTCTCCTTCTATGTCTCTGTGCTGAAGAACTGCACATGCTGAACAGCAGGATCCCCTCAGATCTGGCAGCAATCTCCTCCTGGAAAACTCCTCAATGCACTCGGTAGGCCCTTCTCCCAGACTTTTTCTTTTCAGGAATTATGGTAGGGAGTTAAATGGAGACAGTCATTTGCATAGGCCTTAGCGGAGCCCTGCTCTGCTTTAACCCTCCCATGAGACAGTGTTGAGTCTCTTAAACCCAGCTCTGAGTTCCTGAGGCCCCTCCCTGGTACAGCAGAGCCGTGCTCAGTGTGGCTGGGCCTTGCTGCTCTGCAGGGAACACCGATGTCACTGGGGAAACACATCCAAGGGCAGGGCAGGGAGAGCCACACAACATTCTGAGCTGGAAGGGACTCACAAGGATCAGCAACGCCCAACTCCAGGCCCTGCACGGGCACAGCCCCAAGAATCTCACCCTGGGGTAAAGGTTACGAACCCTGTGTAAACAACAGAGAAAATGAGGTTTAGTGACAACACACAACGGGCTGTGAAAGTGGCATTTTCTGGAGTGTCAGTGACAGAGATCCCTGTTCCCATTATTTGGGGCATTTAGGAAAATCCACTGCTAAAGTCTCACAGAACCTGACTGTAAAGAGGGAGGCCAGTGGGAGTCTTTCTGCAGATGTGATGAGTGGATCAGACCCTGGGTCTCTGTGGTGATTTATAGCAGTAAAATCTTCCCAGCAGCATTAACTGAGCTAATTCTGCAGATCCTCTTTGTGAAATCAAGGTATCTGCTGCCTAGTTAAATGTGCACAGCCCAATCTAAACCTCCTGCAAAGGCTGCTGCTGGGAGGGATGCTAAACCCTAACAGGTGTGGATGATGTATCCTGAATATTCAGAGTTAAACTGATGGTTAAATTCAGGTTAGGAAGAGATTTTGATGTTCCCATTAAGTAGTGCCATTGGAGCTCATTGGAGTGGTGACATTTCTATTTGTCCCTCACTCAGGTATGTAAAAAAACATAAATAACTGATGCTGCTTTTAACCCAAATGAATAATTTTCATTGCCTCAAATCAGTGTCTCGAGGGGAAAAAAGAGCAGAAAAGAAAACTGAACTTGTGTTAAAATCTCTCTTGGCCTTAAATCTGAGACTTGTTCCTCTCAAAAGGCACCTGTGGCCAAAGCGGCCCCGCAACAACAAACCAGGCCAGGATGGATTTTAGGAACTGGCAAGTGAATCTCAGGATTTCTGCACACCATACAGGGCAGTTCTGAGAGGGAATGGGGACTGATGGGCAGTTGCCAATTTCTGGACATCCAAATCCAAGATCTGGGAAAGCACAATCCAGGCTGGCCACAGGACCAAGACAGGTACGGACAATGTCAGCTGGAAATGCCTGGAGAGCTCTGGCTGTGCTTCCACTCTGCAAACCTGAGCTGAGGATCAGTTTGTGAGGAGGAAACTTTAGCTTTTAGGACAATATGGTTGTTCTTACCCATCTGAACGGGGTGGGTAGAAGAGAGTTGAAGATACCAATCTCTTCTGGAAATGTTTATGGAGGAAGACAGGCCAATAAAATGCACTGCTGTAAAATGAACACTTTTAACCAACTCTGTTTCTGCTGGAAAGCTGGAATACTCCTCCATGCACCTTCTCTCTGTAGCTTGGATGATTTATTTTCCATATCTGGTGCTCAGTGGTGCCTGCCAAGTCCTATGTGACAGCGGGTGTTCTGCAGGTGTGGGACTGATGTGCAGCTCAAAGCAAGCTGGATGGCTGTACCCCTTTATTCTGATAGCAGGAAATGCATTTTATAGTGGAAGATAATTTCTCTTTGCCTCGAGGAACAGTGTGGTGCCAGGAACAGGGAGTGGTTGAAAGACTGGCTGCAAAGAAATTTAGGTGAAAATTTTTGTCCTCTTCCCGGTCACAAACGAATCCTCATCCTGGCAAATGGTTTTATTCTTAGCATTGCTGACAAGTGCATGCAGGGCTCCTGCTGATACCCTGATGTTTTAGACATCACCTGGAAGGGCTCTGAAGGTACTCTGGGATCTGTTTCTTGGCTGAAGCTCCAGACTGGAAGCTGGGAAGGAGAGCAGGTCCTTGGAGTTAAAAATAACAGGGAAGACCTGCTTTGTCTTTTACTGAGCAATAAAACTTCTTGTCTAGGTTCTTTTCCCCACCTTTTTCTTGCTATTTAGAGCATCCTCTGTACAAGGAGATTATGGGAAATCCATTTCTAAGTCAATGGCAAATGATGAGCCATTGCCCACCTGGAATTATTGCTGGTTAGACCAGGCAGTTTCAATTCCTGCTGGAATCTTTCCCACATGCTGGCATGGCCATATTTGTGTCACACAGTAATGGGAGCCAAGGCACAACGACCTTGGGGGTGTCTTTGTAAGCACTGCATTAATTCAGTGCAGAAACTGGATATTGGGCATGTTCTGGCTCAAATCTTAGTGCTCCCTAAAGCATCCAGACTCCACCAAGTGTCCCGCACTCTTGTGCAGCAGCAAACAGGGCTCTGTGTGTCTGTGGCAGCCTCTCCCCACAGCCCAAACCTAAAGCATGAGGTGCCTTTATTCCTTTACCCGTGCAAGGATGTTTCAGTGGCACTCACATGAGGGTTACAGGAGCATGGATGTTTAACTGGCTGCTGCTGTGCCGGTGCAGTCTCTGAAGACACTGCCCCTCAGTTCTCTGGGTTTGTAAGGCACCTCCTGAATTCCTCCCCTCCCATATCTGTAGGAAGAACAGACCAATCGTTTCAAAACCTGCATGTGCTTGAGTTTAGAAGGGCTAAGCCAAGGTTAATATTCCCCCTGAAAAACCTTCTTTGCTTTCTGCAGGAACAGGCTCACAAACAGTAAAAACAAACCAGGCTTGTCTAGTTGCAAACAGCATTTGGAGATTGTCAGGATTCAGGTTCTGTTCATACACCTGTTCTCACACAGAGAGAAAGGGAACTTTACTGGGCCAGAACTGGCAGAGTCATTTCTCACTTCAGCTTAGCCACTCTTTGGACAAAGCCTAAGCCACTAGAGGTCAAGGGAGGGACGGACAGGAAGATCCGACAAAGGGAGGTAAGGAGAGAAGTTGCCAGGGAAGGCATTTTCTTCCATGACTGCATCCTGTAGGTGAATTTTTAGAGCCTGATTTTTAGACAGTCCCCTGGGGAAACCACAGAAGTATTATTGGCATTTGACATCTTTATTCAGCCCTTGGCGGTGCCACAGCCTAAAGTGACACCTTTAGCAGGTGATCTGATTGCTCTGAGCCACAGCTCCTGAGGATTCCTACTGTACCTTGTGTTCTCTGGATTCCCACAGGGAATTCCTTCTTGGCAGGGATTGTTCTTCACCAGTTGGGAAGAACGGGCCCCACCATCCACGGGGACTGACTGAAATGCAGACAACTCACCACCTCTTTTATCTCCAAGCATTTCCTTCACCTGGAAGGAGTATTTGCCGACTAACCTGGCCTGAGGTTGGGCTGAGAGCCGTCTGGCTTTGATGAAAGATTAACCAGATGCTGTCTTCTAACTTTTTTCTTATTTTTGCTTTGCACATGTGGAGCTTGTTGGGTACCTGCAGAGAAGTCAGTCTGTGGTTGTCAGATGAGCTCCCTCCCACAGGACTGGGAAGCTTGTTCCTTGTGGCGCTGTGTCCGGGGTGAGCCGGGGTGGCAGGTGACCCTGCACCAGGAGAGGGAGCTGCCTGCCCTCGTAAGGAGCCGGCAGGCGCTGTGCTTGGTTATGCTTGGTTATGGCAGTGCCCTGTCCCACCCTCCCTGCAGAGGGACACTTCGTCACCTGCACCTTCGAAGGCTGGCAGGAGGCCAAGAGGAAAGGGAAGCAGCGAATATGAACAGGTCTTGCACGGCCCTTTGTCAAGGCTGAGATAGGTGTTTGTTCGCACCATTGTCCGTGGAGCCCACGGGGCTCTGATGGAAGTGACTGGTGTTCTCTTTGCCTGCCTGGGATGGGCACGGCAGAATCACTGGGTACAGGATACTGCACGGGATTAGCGCTGGGAACCCAGGAAACATGGGAAAGGAGTGCCAGCATTCGCCAGGATATGCATTTAAACTGCTGAGACCAGGCTGGTGTAACAACACTCCTCACTATACAAATACTTTCAAATTGCTCTGAGCATTTTTTCCCCTGTCCGTTGTTCTGACGCTTTTTAGAAGGAATTTGGGCTGATCCAGAAAAGCCTGACTCGTGTTCCAGGCCGAGCAGGGCCGTGAGGGCAGCACAGGGTCCCGCCCAGAGGAACATTCCCAGTGAAGGTGTGCTCTGCACCTGCTCTGCCTCCCAGGCTGAGCACTCTGCTCCTGGATCATGGACAGGGTACGTTCTCCAGGCCTCTCGGGGGCTGGGAAAGGAAAGGTGAGGGAGCATCGCTGGGGGTTTTAAGGTGAGTCAGGTGTGCAGACGATCTGTGACTTGTAATGCATCTGCTTGCTCACACTATTCTGCAAGAAACAGAGTATTTCCCTGTTCCCACACGGTGGTTTGATTAACAATACTCAAAGCCTTCTTCCTCCCTACCCCCTGTTTCATGCTAATAGGACTGTGACCTGTCCCCCGGGGCTGGAGGAAAATACTTCACATATTTTTCCTCATCACTGCTCCTGTGCTGTAACTCTCAGCCTCGGCTGTGGCAGGAGGAGCTGCCCAGGGAGCTCTTGTGAACGGTGTTTTCTGGGTGGTTGTGCCAGGGAAGGACTCTGGCTGCTGTAGGACTGATGGCAAGCACACTTTTTAAATAGTGGTTGCTACTCAGAGGAGTATTAGGCACGTGTGAATGACTGCACCCACAGCTCAGCCTTAGTGCTGCTCATTCTCCATCTGCTCCGAGGAAGATCTAGGAAAGCCGCCAGGAAAACATAGTGGTAAATAATGTTTCTATTGCACCTGCCATCAGCGACTTGCAAAGTGTTTTGCAAGCTCTGCTGAAGTCCTGCTGCCGCCAGGAAACGGGAGCCCGTTCTGGTGCTTTCTGCTAACGTGCCAAGCGGGAGGTGTGAGGAGCAGGGTTAACCCCGGGCAGCACGGCCCCGCTGCAGTCTAGCTCTGCTTCCAGCCTTGCAGCCCGAGCTCGGGTACGGGAGCAGCGTGGAAAAGCAGCTGGATGCCTCCCGGCAACGTGAAGAATCTGGAAGTGCTACCAGGCTGCTCGGTGAGGTAAAATCGCTGCAATGACAGAAATGTTTGCGCTCCTGGGCTTGTTCTACCTCGAACGCCCACGGGGCGGGACCCTGCGCCTTCCTCCGCCCGCCGGGCCGGTGGCACTGCTGCCCTGGCACCGCCGCGGCTCTCGGGGATCGCCTCCTGCCAGGAAGCCTGTGAGCTGTGTGGCTCTCCTGAACTTTTATCTAATATTCAAATGCTTCAACTAGAACTCCTGGCTACTTCTCTGCTCCTGCATGTACATCTGCAGATGGAGAATGTTTGGTCCTTGCAACAGGTCCGGTGCGAGTGGCTTGCTTTGACTTGCCCCCAGTCCTTTGAAACAAAAGCCTCCCGACACAGCAGACCGTGTCACCGTGGTGCCACAAGCAGCATCCTGCACCCAAAGCTCAGGGTGTCAGGCCCTCACCACTGTGCAGAGCCTGCCTGGCCCCTAACAGAGAATTAATGATTAAAAAGATGATACAGAAAAATAGAAGTGAAGATATTGATGTGAAAGGCCTCGACTAAGGTGTGGTACCCAAAGCTGTGAGGAACACAGGCTGGCAGCAAGGAACCCATGGGTTCTGTGCTTTATCCAAGCCCATGTCACAGAAGGTGGGCAGCAGCGGGGAGCTGCTTCAGAGGGAATTCTCGCTCCTTCTGGACACTAAAATTATCTTGTAAGTTGTCTGTGAACAAGCAAGCCTTCCATGGGCTTACCTGTGCAAAGCCTTGCACTCGTTTGGCCTCATTTTTTGGCCACGTTTCCACCAAAGTGGTCTTTGTTATCTCTTTGGGGACACTTTTACTGGGTGACTGTTGAATGGAGGAAGAAAGGAGTGAAGTGGCTTGTGCAGGGACAACCATGGAATCTGTCAGAACTGCTTTTATTTGTCTGGTATCATTTTTGCTGCTGCTGAGCCAAAACCACACCTCTCCAGTGAGCTGGTTACATGGAGCAGGGCATTCTGATGGCCTGCAGTCAGCTCGGGGTTTGCTTCTATAAAACTAGTTTTTCCTCACCCTCTCGGTGATAACTGACAAAAGCAAATCAGCTCCTACCTGGGAGACCCAAACAAGCTGTAAATCAGCGTGGGAGGAGGATGTTTCCAAGGGCCTGGGAGGAATGCTGCGATTGGAGAAGTCAGTTACCTGAGGATGTTGTTTTTATGGCACTCTCCTCCATGGGCTGGATGTGGAAGGCAGGGCTATTCCCATGGTGCTCAGATGTGAGAAAGTTCACTGCATTCCAACACTCATTCCTCAGGGAGTTCAGTCCATCAAAAATCAGGAAAAACCCACACGCTAAAAATATTTGTATGGAGAAGAAAACCCACAGCACATTCATGTGGTATCAAGGGCCAGCTGCTTTGTGGTGATAAAAGTGCTGTGGCTTGTGTATTGTGAAGGACTTTGCAGTTCAACAGGTTGTGGTTTCTTCAGAGAGAAAGATGTGGCAGCTTTTTTCAACAGTAATATTTCCAAGGCCTTGGTTTTGCTTTTATAAGCAAAAGCTGAAAATTTAGATTCAAGGGTAGCACAGCCTATTTTTCATTGTGGTGGAAAGTGGATGGATCAACAGTGATGATAAAATCAGCTTTCCCAGCTTTTCCCTTCTGGCTGGGGCACAGTCTAACGCTCATGCAAACAGAACTGAAGGCAGGCACTGTATTATTTGTTTGTTCCAGCATAAAAAGTTGACTTTATGGGGCAGTTTCAAACTTCTCAATTTTCTCTGCAACCTGGATATTGTGTAAATTATTTCTCTGAAATCCATTTGCATTATGAAGAAAATTCCAAGCACGACAACCGCTCCCCTTTCTGTCTGGTGCTCAGGACAAGGCAGGGGGTAAGGAACCAGGAGGGCCAGCATGGAGGAAAGGTTCTGCCTGTTGGTGCTGGAAGGCTTCTCTCTTTAATTAGAATTATATCTGCATAACATCTCTGTGGTGTTATTAGGCAGCCATATATTAGTGGGGACTATCACACAAAGACAAACCTCCCAGATAATAGATTGGAGAGCAAATGCTCATCAATGAGAGGTCAGATAGCCCTGGATATACTATCTAATGGATTTTCCTCATCAAAATATGCCTGAATCAACAAGGGATGATATGACTTCAAAAATGATTCTTCCAAGTGTTAATGATATGGTAAAGAGGTTGCTGAAAAACATTCTGCTGGCTGGGGTGATCATAGATTGATTTTATTTAAATTAACTGAGGGGATAAACAAAAGTAGGTTTGCTATTCAGATTTTCTGTTTCAAAGGGAGAACTGATTGGGGGAACCAACACACTTGAATATGGAAAAGGTCTGGGATTTCTTTGTCAGCTGTTGTACAGTTATTGCCAGGATCTTACCTGAGTGCAGGACTTTCCACTCCCGCCTTCTGAAAGAAGGGAATACAGGAAAAAGTGTTTGAGCAGATTTGCCCTTTGAGAACAGAACCACACAGGTGGAGAAGAGGGACACAACCAGTGAAATGAGCTGAGGGTAAAAAGAAACGGTGTTCCTAACAATGCATGGGATCTTATTCAGTATTTGTAATGATTTACGTTCATGGAGAATAGGGAAATGTAATGGAATTGAAATGGATAAAATTGAGCCTGACGAGACGGGATGGTGAGTCCAGAGACCAAGAGGGAGTTCTGCTGGACTCAGCGGGTGGGGGCTCTCCCCTGGGGAGAAGGATGTGAGGGCCAGTCAAGGGCTGGATCCGACCTGCCAGGTAGGGAAAATGCAACTGCAATTCTAGTAATCAGGAAGGATCGGGGGGGATTGATGATTGGACAAAGCAGGAATGAAATCTCACCCAGTTTTGCAAGTTCTTAGCTCTGAAACAAGTGCAGTAAAAGTTTATCCATTTCCCAGTCACCCCAGGAACCCATTTGATGAGAGAAGGAAAGAGTTCTGCTATCTATAAATACACTGCAGCAATGAACAACAGGAGGAGAAACATATTTAAACCAAAGGACAGCATTAGTCAAAGAGCAAAAGGGTACGGCTGGGCCAGGCATGGACTTGGTTTGGAAACAAGATAAAAATTTGTAACTCTCAGAACAGGGAAGCTTTAAAAGAGTCTCCAAATTGGAGCTGTTCGGGAAGAAGAAACTTCTTTTGGAAAATGGATGTCTGGAAGGCCTTTCCAAAGCCATGTTTTAAGGAGAGGGTAATGCAGATATACCCAAGCTAGCTGACATTAAAAGCACCAGGTGCCATCAGGAGATAATCATTTTGTTGTAGGTGGCAGGAAACTGAACTGTTATTTTAGGAGCAGCATTCAGGTGGAGTCTGGTTATCTCCACCAGTGTTTACCAAAGGCCACTCACCTCTATTTTTGTGATAGCGGGGAGACTTTCTGGCCAATACATATTTTGCTCCAATGCTTTCAGACCTGGCAGTGTTGAATGTCTGCACTCTGGTAGAACAAGTGCTGCACCATCATCCCCTCAGAGTACAGAGCACGTTTCCTGGTTCCACAATCTGGCCCTAATTCAATGAAAGGAACTGCTGGTGGCAGTTTGTGCAGCTTGTGAATGGCAGGAAAACCTGAGTTACAGTTGCATTGAACCAGAACCTCTGTGGCAAGGCAAGGACCTCACTTGCAAAGGGTTTATTTTTAATGTTCTTTACAGTGGTACTGATGAACGTGTGGGATTTGTCAAATAAGCCATAGGATACATCTGTGTGAATATTGCTGCTTGAGTCATTTTAGGAAGTGATGAGGGTTGGAGACCTTGCAATATTCTTCCTGCTGGAGTGGGTTTTTCCAATATGCAGCCCAGCCCTGTTTGCAGTGAAGTTGTCTGCAGTGATCTCGGCAGTAAAGTGGGATGGAGCAGGAACTGATCTGTCAGAGCTGATCTGCAGGGCCCTGTGTCTGGGATCTGGTGCTCTGCAGGGCAGTAGGACTCCTGCAGGTGCCCAGGCAGATGTTCCTGAACAGCAGGAGAGTGGCGGTTTCCAGTTTTACAAGTGCAGACACAGAATTACCTTGTCCTTTTACCTTGCAGGGTTACGTTTCAGGGTGACCTCAAATGAGCAGCAGCTATGCTGGGATGCATCTTAGAAGAATTAGGTGCTAAAAAGAGCTAGCTGGAAAGAGCAATCCTGAGAAATTTGTTCTATTCTGGAGAATTAAGCGCTTCAGCAATGCCCTCGAGCTTTGTTCTGACTCTGTAATTCCGTATTATTTAGCAAAGCTTACAAACCTTGCCCTCTTGCCATGTATCAATTGTGGTTCATTATGTTTTGCAGCAATGAGCACAGAAATAGAGAAGTGATAAGAACAGTTGGCATTTAGGCTCTTCAGTAGCACCACTTGCCACTGCAGTGAAAGCCTTTTTTCCCTGTCTTTGCACTTGCTCAGAAAGGAAAAAGCATTAGAACAAACAGAAATGGTTGCCCTAAGATTTATTCTTATTATATATATATATGTGTGTGTGTGTTTTTGTTTATGCATTTCAATTTGACTGTATTTAAAAACAGACTATCAGGGCAGATGAGAGCTTTTCTGGCAATTTAATCTGATAGTCTGTATGGTTTAGATTTCTGTAAATTAGTTCCTGTTTGAACAGGTTTTAGAAAAATATCGAACCTGAATAATTTTTGGTAAAGTAGAACTGCTATAATTGCTGGTGAATTGCTCCAGCTAATTATCCTTGTTCCTAATAAACATGCACCTTGTTTGTTTGCATCCAGCTGGTCAGGGTTGGTTTACAGTTTGGTCACATGGACAACTGTAACAATTTAATTAGTTTTCCTATGTACATGCAGAAAACCCTGTGCAAGTCAGCCCTTGGCCTAAAAATCTGAAGCCACGTGTGCTTCTTGAATCTGCTGTTATCAAATATCACTCCCAGCCCCTTCATCTTTCTTGCAGCTGTTTCCTGAGTGCTCTTCTGTTTATCAACAGCCTTCCTGAGTGGGAGTCAACAAAGCTGCACTTGCTGTGTCAGAGGTAGATGTGACACCGTGACAGCTCTGCTCCAGTTCTGAGGGGCTGAGAGCCCGTTGGCCCAAGGCACTGTGCTGGGAATTCCTGGGGTTTGGCCTTCTCTCTGTCAGCCTAGTCACCTCTGCACTTTCCAAAGTAAAATCAGTTGGTCTGTAAGACCCGTGCTCTGTGTTCTTAGACATTAAACAGATCGTTCCAACCTGCTGAGCAGTCCCCATCACTGCAGCAGTGAGCTCTGCTGTCCCAGGCCACTGACAGCTGAAGCACTGGAACACGGCTGTTCATTGAGTTCTCCCTTGTCACTAACACTGGATTAAAGCAAACAGAGCTGAAATTCCTGAGGGACTCCTTCAGAAATATGCTCAGGAATATATCCCCACTCACACTGTGGGCCTTGTTTCCTACCCAGGTTGAATTCATTCGATGTGCTACGGCTCAGCTGCTGGGGCTCCCTGGTCAGCACAGCATGTGACCCCAAGTGTTGTGCACAAGTCCAGCCCAGGGACACTTTCAGCAGGCAAGCAAGCTTTTGCTCCCACCAAAATAAAAATCAAATTCCTTTGGCAACTTGTACCTTTTAATAAACTCCTGTTCATTGGTCCTGTTTATATGACCCCCTGTTGTTCTGTGAGCTGAGTCCCTTGTCAGCCCTCACGCTGTTTCACTCAGGACTGTGCCAGCCTGGCAGGCCTTTGTGTTTAAAATACTGGCACAACATGAGCATCCTTCCTGGCCCTGCAAGTTCTCTCTGGGAACCCTTATCAGCGTGTCTCGTGTCAGCAGATCGAGCACCCTCGTCCAGCTTTTGTAACAACCTCTGAAGGTCTGGCTTAACAGTTTCTAGGCCTTGGGAGGCTCAGCCTGCTGCTGACGGCTCTGCCCCGTTAGCTAAGGAGGAGGCAGGGTGCTGTCAGCACTGCTCTTAGGTTAAAATGGACTGGAAAATGAAAGTACCGCTTACAGAGTATTCTGTGTCCTTTTGCTGCGTTCTCATTTTATTTCTGTATTCCAAGTTACCAAAATTTTTCCTTCCTGTGGTAATAGTATGGTTTCTATAGCATCTTTCTCAGGAAGTGAGTGGCTTCCTAATTGTTGTCATTCTCTCACCCTTCTCTTGACTAATTAGACTCATGATTGTTCCAGCTTTGTGAAACAGTTCCTGGTAAGACACCAAGCACTAACAATAGTCAGGTAATTATTCTGGTTGTGTTCTGTTTGCATACAAGAAAGATGACCCAGGTGTGAGCACACCTACATGAATCACAACCAACATTAGTTATGTGATCTGTTCTCCTTCCAGTTGAAAATGAAGCCTAAGTTAAAGCTTCTCTGACTGGGATACAGGAGTGTTTGAACTCAGAAACAGTAGCTGCTAATAATGTCCAGAGTTGCAGGTAACTTTGTCACTGCACATGTCCCTTTAATCTGCATCTATCTCTGTTTTATTTTTTATCTTTGCCTTAGCTCTCCATCCCAGCTTATTAAGCTATCCAAACTTAAGAGATAAACTTAAGTTCAAATCTACCTACTCCCCACCCCGTGCTATTTTACCCAGGCAGTGGATTGAGAACCTCCTTCTTCCTCTTTTAAGACATGAATGATCCCAGAATAATTTGGATGTTCTTCAAATCGCTCTTAAATTCCCTGATCCTGACTCCATTCAAAGTGTGATCCCTTCAAAGCATCTCACTAGTATCTGCAACCACTGCTGCCTTGGGTAGAAACCCAGCTCAGCTTTCTAATTTTGGAGTAGTGCTTTGGCTTTGAAGAATGACTGCCTTTCTCTCCCTTTCTTTTTTTATTTTAATGCTCCTGGTATAGAATTTGCTGTGATAGACAAAGAGCTCTTTGACCAGTGTTCTTAGGCTCTTTAGAAGCTGGGCAGGGCAATCCACTAGTGAAGCAACCCCTGTGAGGTCTGTTCTGTTTGATCAAGTGGATCAGTCACCAGTGTGGACTCAGAGCTTGGGACTGTTGAACTAAGTGTTGAAGCACCAGGAATAACTAGGATGGTTCCTTTCACCCTGTGTATCTAGTTGTCAAATGCTGTCCCAGGGTGTAATTGCTGGTAGTCTAGAAGAGTGCGTTCCCAATATCCCATTATAAACCAAATGGCTTCAGTGCAAATGCTGAAAAGGCACGAGCATTCTTGTGTGTGAAATAAAATAAACCCCTCTTCTGAAGGCACAGATCCACCCTTTGGGTGCTGAGGCTATAAATGTGGTTTTTTAAACTATAAATGCCTTGGTCCAGTTGGAGCCCTATAAATTCCAGTGACCCTGATGATGTACTGCCATGAATCACGTGATGTAATTTTGGGGACGATGTCTGGGACAATGGATGCTCACCCCTAATTACAGCTGCTGGTATTAAGTCTGGAGTTTTCAGAGTTGCTCGAGGAAATTTGGTCTTGAAACGAGTTAAGTCAACTCGACTGAGAAAACCACACGAAGCTGCACAGTTCCAGCCTGTTCCACTTTGTGTGACCTCATCTTTTATCTGTCCCCATGTGGGCAAAGCCAAACAGTGGAACCGTTCCCGTTACTGTTGTTTTTGCAAGGATCCCCTTCTCATGGCTTGAGCCCTTTTGGAAGATGCCAGGCACTGTTTGTGAATTGATAACTGCTGGGTCTGTCCTTATTGTTTTGGGATTCCTCTGCTCCCACACGGACCTGGCAGTCCCTTCCTAAAATGCTGGGGTAGTGCAAGAATGCTATTTCTGTAGCTACCCATTCCACACTGGGTTCTTAACTGCTGGTTAATCAGACCTCAAGAATGTGGCTGTTCTGAGAAGTGGAATACTGAGGGCAAAGATGCATCTTATCCTCTGCAGAACCTCCAGTGGGTGGAGGCAGTTCAGGCTCTACATCCTTTATTCAACCAGGGGACAAAACTCGCCCAAAATGTGGCATATTGGTAACTGTAGTCCCTGCTGGGACCTGAGGTGAGACCACAAACTCCATTTATTTGGAGCACTGAGACTCCTCTGAATATAAGACAGGCCAGGACTTCTGGAGATGGATTGTTGCATCCAACAATCCTGAACATCAAAGGCCATTCCCTAAGAAATGGCTAAGGACAGCAGTGGTGTTTGCCTGCTGTACCAACTGTCTGGGGAGAACAGGGTTGTTTGGAGGGTTTGGGGGTTTTTTTGGTGTGGGTTTTTTGTTTCAATTTGGGTTTGGTTGGTGTGAGCTATTCTATGCCAGGCAAGCTGGAACATTATACAAATGTTGTAACTGAAAAATTCACAAACAAATATTCAGGCACTTATGTAGGATTGTAGGGGAGGGTGAGAGCAGCTGCTGGTATTGTTGCAAAAGCTAAATGTTTTCATGGAAATACAGCTCCTTTTGCATCCAATTTATCATTTCAAGCACAACAGTGCAAGAATTAGAAAGGAACTGGGCCTTGGGATGCCAGCTTCTATTCATGGATTTTTTCTTTAATTCATTGCCTCTGTCTCCATTGTGTTTCTGTTGAATTCAAGGATTAAAACACTACTACACTTTCGACATCAAGTCTAATTTGCCTTCTGAGAGGTTTTTAAACTTCTGTTCATTTTAGGGGACTGTTCGTATCTTCCTTGCTTAATGAAATTGCTCTGGAGGTGACACGGTCGGTGCCCAGAGCTCTCTCAGTGAGATGTATCACATATGAGTGTAGAGGGAAAAGGATGATGGCCAGGGGCCGATTCACATCACTGAGTGTTGAACACATTAAACAGCTAAATCCAGGGCTGGTCTCCATAGGCAGTTTAGGGTAGAGAGCCTAATTTGAGAGAGTGACTGCTGGAAAACATGGAGATATGTGCTAATGGATATCCCCCTTCACTGGTTTGGAAGAGCTGCTTGATGCTCATCACACCTCCCTGGTCACTCCTGTCCCAAGAAACCTCTGAGCTGGATGAGCGTGGAAATGCTGCTGTGTCAAATCAACTGGCAGCAACAGGTTAATTCAGCTGAGAAGTTTGTGAAGAAAAAGGAAGCCAAGAGATAACAGTGGGGCATAATGGGAATGTAGGTGTGTAATTGCAGGGTTGGGATTCTTGTTTCACAGAGCTGCAATCTGTTTGAAGCCCAAGAATGCACAGGGCTGGAGAGACTCCTGTCATTGGCCTGTGTTTTGCTCTCACAGCCTTGATCACCACCTGATGATATGACCTTTCATGAAATGAGATCAGCTTAAGGTTTATAACCCCAAATCTGCGGTTTGTGATCCTGCAGTTTGGTGTTCTGTGTAGCTCTGTTTTTCCTAAGTGAGAAGCTCTGTGCGTGTCTGTGTTTGAGTCCTGATTTTGAGTCACATAAAGGAAAACCCAGGAAAAGGACAAAAGTAGCTTTGAGTCATAATTATTTACAGCTGAACATGTTAGATTATTGAAGGCAGTCACTGCTCCTGATAATGGTAGTGGCTACACTGGTGTACATTTTGACAAAACCTTACTTCAGGGAGACTCCAGTCCTTTGACAGTTATGGTTTAGAGATTATTGTGACTTTCCTGAAGTACAAAAAGCAGAGGGGTTTTATCCAAGATTTTTATTAACTGAAGAAGAAATCTGGATTTTAAATAAGCTGGGTTAGAGTTAATTTCCATTATTCCCAAAACACCCATGTGATGTCCTCTTATTGGTCCAGTTCCTCAGGCTGTAGTAACTGCTAGGACTAGGTAAGGTCCAACCTGGTTAAAAACAGGATTCACATCTGGGTTTTACCTTCTGTGGGTGGTTCAACCCCCTATTCCCCTCTGCAAACAGAGGGGACAGAAGGTGGGAGGATGGTCATAAGCTTCCTGCAGGCCAGGGCTGGCCCATGGACTGGCTGGACTATGACACTGGAATATTGGTGCACTGCAAATGTGGGTTTGTTTACTACAAGGTAAGTTATAGCTGTTGTCAACCAGCAGCGTTTCTGCTCACACTGACCCTCTCTAGAACTCTGGAGGCGAGGGAAAATCGATAAGTGCAGACTAGGATAAACTAAAATAAACATTTGCAAGCTTTTAAGACACTAACAAAATAATGAAAGGAAGAAAATAATCCCTGAAGGGTTAAGCTCTGTTGACTGCACTGGGAGAGAGCAGGGGCACTACCAACTGAGTCTGTTCCTTCCTCACTGAATATGCAGCCAGGTGCCTGCAAGTTCCCTCAGCAGAGCCTGGTTAAGGACCTGTGCCTGCTGTCCTTTGGTGTCACCCACACCGTGCATTGTGTTTGTGGCTACTGGGACCAGTCAGGAATGGGGTATGGGCTGAGGGGCTTTCAGGGACATGCCCAAGGCTGTGTCACTTCTCTGCAGGAAGGCTGCTGATTCTCTTAGTCCTTGGGAGCTGGAATCTGCAGAGACTGGTCAGAGCTCCTTCAGGAGCAGAGATGACCTCGAAGAAGGATGAGCTACTTAAATTCCGATTTGCTTTTCATTGTATCCACGCAGCTCCTGATGGTGATCCCAGTGTGAGGGAGCTTCCTAGCTTTTAGACAGACACAGCATTCCCAGTACCTAGGAAGCTGCCATCCACCTTCATCACCAGGGCTGTGGGAACACTCCTCTTTTGTAACCACCATTTCAAGACTAGCTTAGTGTAATGTGCTTTCCCAGGGGCTCAGATCAATCTAGCAAATGAAGTGGGTGCAGAAAACGTTGTGTGCTTGGTAAGCAGAGTAAGAACTCATACCTTCAGGTTTGGGACTTAAACCCACCCAGCCTGACCTCCTGTATCATGAAATTACACCCCACTCTCTCTGCAGGGAGTGCAACAGCTCATGTTGAATTCAATAATGCACTTTCTAGAAAGGCAATCAACCTGGACTGAAGGAGATAGAGGGACAGAGAATACACCCCTTCTTTAGCATTTTGTTCCAGAGGATAATCACTCTGTAACAAATGTGAACCAGATGATTCATTAGGATTTTTCTAACTCCAGCTCTCAGCCATTGTTCTGGTTCTTGCTATGCCTTTCCCCTCTTGATTAGAGCTCTTAAAACTGGCATTTTTCTCCCCATGTTAGAACTTGCACACTGTAATCAAATTGCCTCTCAACAACCTGTAACAGCCAAACCCAGCAAAGTCTCTGAGCTACAATCCACGCTGTTCCTCTTAAGAGGTGGTAACCAGTGATTTTAGCAGTTCAGTCATATGATTCATCCTGCCACCAAAGACAATTCTATCACGTTTTTTCCAATTCCCTCTGCTTTTCCTTTATATAAATCTCATTACGTGGATGCACTGGCATCTGCCGTGTTTGTGAGTTTTCTGTGTACAGTTGGAGGTGTTAGGGTTGGCTGCAAGACCCTGTGTGTCCCTGTAACTCACTGCCCAAGCAGTGCCACTTTGTGCTGTGTTTGCAGATGCCTCTGAGCTGAAGCTCTCCTCTGTGTCAGAAATAAAAGAATGCTTTTGCAGTCTTGGTCCTGCATTGCTCCATGTTCAGGGGCCATCAGACGCCTGCCTGAACTTTGGAGCATATGCACTGACCTTAAGTTGGTGCTGGGGATCGTTTTTCTTTTTGGGGGGATTTGCTGGATCAAGGGGACTTGGAGAAGTCACTCTCCAGCCTTCTTAGGCAGTTATTTTAACATACTGTAAACCACCTTGGCTTCAGTGCCACCTCTGTTTTTGTGCTTGGTACTGGTTAAAGGGAAAGAAATTAAATTAAACTTCAGTTCCTCAAGAAAACTCTACTTTCTTAGCTGCTTTCAGGAGAGCCACTTGATCTGTAAGACTAAGGTATAATTCTGCCTTGCCTTCTAATCTCATTAACACCTTCTGAACATTGCTTTCCTTGTGCAGAGCCCAGGGGTAGCCCTTGCAGTGAAAAAAATAGAGTAGAACAGACAGTGGATCAGACCATATGTATCTGAGGGCTCCTGGACACTCTGGTTGGTCTCTGAGGAGCTCCTTGAACCTGCAGTTCAGCCCTGTTTAATGCCTGATATGTCTGGCTGAAAAGAACACATGAGTTTTGCCTCCACTGCTGGGCAAGTTGGGTGGTCTCTGTGAAGCCATTTCACTCCTTTTCCCCCTTTCCTTCTTTTTTTTTTCTTATTTTTTCCATTTCCTTCTTTTAAATTCTACTATTTTCTGTTGGGGTTTTGTTTTTTTGTTTCGTCTTGGGCTATATAATACTCGGGGTGAGCACTGTCACTTGACCAAATTAAGTACAACCCTAGAACAGCGGAATTAGTGGGGATGTGAATAAGCAGCTCTGCCAGCATAACCTCTCCCATACAGTCAGTCACATCTGAACTGCAGATGCTACTGTGGAGTAAAAAAATCGTTCCCCTAGACTTCAAGTAGTCAACCTGAACATTATCATTAATCCAGATACGTTGTTTCTGTCACTGAAATGAACTCTGGAACGTCTGTGCAGACCCACTCTCAGCATTACAATGTCACTTACCACTAGGGAGTGTCACACGTCGCCAGGAAGGGAGTTCGCTCCTTTTCTCGGTGGCGTTGCTCAAACAGCCCCTGAATCGCTGCTGACTCATCAAAAAGTGCCCTTTTACCCCCGGCAGCATCCCGGGGGTTCCCTTGGTGGTATCTCTCCAGATTCCTGGCATAGTCTGTCGCCGGTGTCATCGGTGGCAGGGTGTGGCACAGCCAGGTACGCTGAGCACACACACGGGCTGTGCTGGGAGAGCTCCACGTTCCTCACAGGAAGGCGATGGGGGTTTGTTTAAATGTGTATCCCGGAGACAAAGGCTTTAATCATGACACATTTTTTTTTAGGTAAGATCAACAGACTGAGAGAAATCCGAAATCCTAACGCGCTGTTCTTGGACAAGAGCGCGTTGGCTCTCCAGCAATCGTTTTATTTCTCTGTTTTTAGTTACCTTTTGTAGTTTTACGACAGGTACGACAGGCTGGAGCCACTCTGGTTGTGAACACTTATATCTCTTTGAAGACTCCTCCTTTTGAAATGAAAAGTCTCTTGGCCGTTCTTAGCTCAAAGGTGGAACTTTATAGGGAGCGGGATGGAACTGTTTGCAGTGGGGGGAACTCTGGAGCAATTTTACTTCCTTTGAAGATGTGTGTTGTTCCTGAAGCTACTTCTGTGCAATAGGAAAATCGTCTGGGGCCAGGCAGGGAGCTGCAAGGTTGGTGGCACATTCCAGGGAGCCCTTGCCCTGCCTCAAATCTTCCCTTCTCTGACAGCCTCTGTGCCTGGAGACAGCTCTGGGCGCTCAGAGTAGGCAAGGAGAGTTTTTTCCAGGTAACTACACAGTTCTGCCCATCGGTGTGTTTGAAGCCCGCTGTGCAGCGCTGTAGAACAGTAAAGGTAGATAAAGGGAAGTTCGTTCCTTGGTCCCGCTGTGCTGGTGATGCGGGGCAGGTTAGACCCGGCCGCTCCCGGGCTGAAGGGGGCGGGATGAGCTGAGGGGGATGCCCTCATGGCCGGGCCGAGCTGAGGGGGATGCCCTCATGGCCGGGCCGAGCTGAGCTGAGCTGAGCTGAGGGGGATGCCCTCATGGCCGGGCCGAGCTGAGCTGAGCTGAGGGGGATGCCCTCACGGCCGGGCCGAGGTGAGCTGAGGGGGATGCCCTCATGGCCTGGCCGGGCTGAGCTGAGGGGGATGCCCTCACGACCGGGCCGAGGTGAGCTGAGGAACCGCCTTCATGGCTGGTCTGACACGGGCTGAGGGGGAACCCCTCGTGGCCGGTCTGAAGGGACCACCTGAGGCAGAATGTGGGGACCCGGTCCTGGCCGGGCTGAGGAGCTGATGAACCGCCTTCAAGGCTGGTCTGAAGTGAGCTGAGGGGGGGACCCCCTCATGGCCGGGCTGAGGTGAGCTGAGAGGGGACCCTCTCACGGCCGGGCTGGGGCTGCTGAAGAACCGCCTTCATGGCTGGTCTGAGGTGAGCCGAGGGGGAATCCCCTCATGGCCGGGCTGGAGTGCTGCCGAACCGCCTTCATGGCTGGTCTGAGCCGGGCTGAGGGGCCGTTCAGAGGCGGGGTAACGGACCCCTTCAGGGCAGCTGGGGCGGGCTGAGAGGGGACCCCTCAAGGCCGGGCTGGGGCCGCCCTCAGGCGGGCTGCGGGGATCTCCTCATTCCTGGTCTGGGGCGGGCTGAGGGACCCCGTAAGGACCGGCCTGTGGGGGGGGGGGCTGAGGGGCAGCTGAAGAGCCGCCCTGAGGGGACCCCCTTAAGGGTCGGTGTGTGGACGGCTGCGGCGGGCCCAGGGGACAGTCTCGGGGCCGGTCTGAACCCGGCTGAGCGGCCCTCCTGAACCAGGCTGAGCGGCCGCGCTGAGGAGACCCGCAAAGGGCCGCTCCGTGCCCGGCCGAGGAGCCGCCCCGCGGAGCCGCCCGGGGCGGGTCTGACGGACCCCTCGGGGCCGGCGGGGCGGGGCGCGCGCGGCGGGCGGAGCCTGCCCCGGGCCCCGCCCCTCCCCGGCCCCGCCCCGCCCGCGCTGTCAGAGGCGGCCGGTCCCGGGCAGGCTCGGGGCGGCCGCGGGGATGCGGCGCTGAGCGCTCCGGTGCCCGTCGGTCTGTCCCTCCGTCCGTCGCTCGCTCGCCCCGCGCGCCGAGATCCCCCTCCCGCAGCCCATGATGTGCCTGGAAAGCGACGGCTCCTCCGGCAGCAGCCCGGGCTGCGGCGGGCGGCTGCGAGCCGGCGACGAGGAGGAGGAGGAGGACGGCGAGCGGGGCTGCTGCGGCCGGGGCGCCGAGGGCGAGGTGCAGACCCTGTCGGGCAGGATGAACCCGCCGGCGGGCGGCAAGCACCCCGACCGCCCCGCCGCCCTCCGCAAGGCGCCGAGCCTCGGCCGGGCCCGGGTGGCGGCCGCCGGCATCCTCAGCGTGGGCAACGTGCTCAACTACCTGGACCGGTACACGGTGGCAGGTGAGCGCAGCCCCCCGCCCTGCCCGTCCCCAGGGGCAGCCGCCGCCGTGCCCGGGGCTGTCCCGGCGCGGGGGGCGGCGAGGATGGAGCGGGGACGGCGGGAGGGATGCGGTGCCCATTGTGCGGCCCCTCCGGTGTATTGTTCTCTAGTTTGTGCGAATTTTATCGAAAATAAGAGGAGAGTCCTTTGTTCGTGCGGGCTGGATGGCGGAGCCGGTGCGGTTCGGGAGGGAGCGGCGGCGGGCAGAGTGTGCTCGGGGAGGCTCGGGGGGCGGTGGCAGACGCGTTATCGATCCCGGCACAGGGTGACAGGTGCGGCCGCGGGGAAACGGGGATGCGAGTGTGTGTCCGGGGGTGAAAACCGCAGCGAGGCAGATCGCCCTTCGCTTTGTTTTCTGCGGAGCGCCTGGAACAACCCGGCTGTCCTTCAGCCCTGTGCCAAGGAGGGTCCCTTCCCTGCAGAACTCCCGGGCAGGTGACAGCAGAGCTGGCAGGAGCGGGCGCAGGAGGAGCCGCCAGGCAGCTGCAGTGCACTTTGCAAAGCTCGGTTTTCCTGAGGTAAACACTTTAAAATCATGCGCTGAGGGATGCGCGACCAGCAGCACTGCATGAAGCGCTGAGTGCCTCGGTGGGTACTACTACTATGAGGCTCAGCTCCGAAATAAATGTGCATTGGGATGTTTACTGTGCCATCCCTAGAGAGGACTCCTCGTTCGTTCCTTCCCAGCGGGGAAGGAGATCATCACTAAACTTTCCCTGATCAGAAACGAAGCAGGCTTGTTGGTAATCAACAGTCTCATGTCATTAGAATATAATGCATATTCTGTGTTTGGCAATACTGATAATTTTATCTTCAGAGCTTATAAAGGGGTTTGTGCATGTATATATTTTGCTCTATGCATAGATATGTTTTAATCACTAGGACTCGATGTGGTGTTAAGCAAATCAGATATTTGTTTATGCTACATTAAAATAATGTATGTTTGTAGGGCAGTGATAGAGTGCAAGGGACATAAATCTAGTCACTGTTGTCAGAATAAGTTGGCCAGGTTGTATTTGTTTTGTCTGGAGTAGGGAGATGGGGAGGATTAGAAGGAAAATTTAGCTGGCACTGTTGTGGCTTTTTGTGTTATTATTACTATTTGCAGACAGGGCTTGCTCCTTCAGGAAATGTAAAGGCCAGTATTGGGAGGTATTGAGTGCTCGGCTGGCAGTCAGTCTGCTCCAGGAGGAAGCTTGAAGATACAAGGTTAACCTGTTATTGTTGAAGGAAATTGTAGTTTGCTCCCTTGCCCTCAAATAGGAACCTTTCTAGCAGAGAGTTTTACTACAAAACACCATTTTCCTTTAATGCCTGGAAAGTTTCCTTTTTGGGAAGCTATTTCCCCCTGGTGCATGCTTACAAAAACCCCACAAATCACTATCTAGTTCATCTATTTGCTGTAGTACCTTCAGCGAGACCTTTGTCATCCAATTTTTCCGCCTGCAGGAACTGAAAGCAGCATCTTTTCTGGGAAGGCTGGAAAGTGCCTGACCAAGCAGAAGATGGAAATGCCTGCCTGCTGCAGTGTGGCACTGCCAGTCCCAGTGCTATGATTGCCAGTATTTGCAGGATAAACTCTGCTTTTGCAGTGCTCAGTAACTGCCCCATGGATCTTATCTGTTAGCATCCAGCCTGATATCAAAGGTTTGAGATCTCAGACATCAGACTTGCCTCTGGGGACAGAATCAAACTTTGCATGGCCTTTTTGTCTTCTGTCAATTGGTATTTACTTTTCGATCCGGTGTATATTATAAAGTGCTAATCCCAAACATGGCATAATTTAAATCCAGTCTAATAGGAGAGCTGTGGTAATAAAAATTATATGTTTTGAGCTCAAAACTGACTTGATTATAAAGTCTTCTCTGAAAGCAATCTTTGCTTTTGTATTTTGAGTCCTAGTGCATACCACATGCTTATGTGACGTGCACTTGCAGATGAATCAAGCTGGCACTTTGAATATTCAGCTCATGTCTCAAGACAGGTAATAATTAGTGAATACAACTCTCCAGACCTTCAAAGTACATTTCAAATATGAATTGTTGCAGCAACGTAATAAGGGATTTTAACACCAGCCACATTATGGCAGGGGAAGTAGCATCAGAAGTGATGATTTACCTGAGGCCAGTGAACTGTTGTGAGAACTGGAGTTAATTTCTGGTTCCACCTCTGTTTGAAACAAGTGTTAGAAGAGCATCAGTACCAATGGAAACTGGTTCCTGAGGATTTGTGTCTCTAGGGTGATCCTTCCTGTGGGTTCTCTGACGTCAAATAGGAGTTGACCTTTGTCATTAACCTTTCTCTTCTTGTCTTATGAGAGTCTCGCCTCTACCCAACCATTTTTTTTTTTTCAATTGGAAGTGTTGGGAGCTTTGGGACTTCTTCCTGCTGTCAAATTTAGTGAAAAGCAGGTCAGTGGCCTCAAAAGCAATTAGTAGGCAGCTGACAGACAGATGAAAGCAAACAGAGAATCCAGTTGTATGGGCACAGTACTACAAGTACAATTTCCATCTTACCTGAGAACTTGATTGCAGTTGTTTTGGCCTTCTAAAAATAAATGCAAATATAAGAAAAAGGTACATATTTAGTGTCTATATATATTTATATATAACAAGGGTATGCAAGTATATATTTAGTATATGTTTAGTCACTAGGAAAAAAGATCATATAGAGAGTTATTTGTTCCAAATGTGGTTCCCTGGGTATCTTCCACTATTTTTTAACATCTCCACGCAGAAGCTGGATAATACATTTCCAGTCAATGCAAGAGCATCTTACGTAATAGAAAGAACTGGGCTGACCTCTGCTATAGCACATCTTGCTTTCCTTAAAAATAACAGCTTTTGCATTGCTCAGAAGTGAACAGCAAATGGGGTGTTTTGTGGTGCCGGCACTCTGGGCACAAGGACGTTGTGTAGAACGGGTTGTTCTGGGGTAACCTTTTTGCAGGTGCAGCGCACGAGGAAGTGGCTGCCAGTTTTCCTGGGTTTGGTTTATTGACCTCCCAGTATGGGCTGAATGAGTTAAGGATGGGATGTGACCTTTGGTATCTGGGACAGAACTTGGGTGCAGTTTCCGAGGACTTCTCAGCTTCACACCTGACTCTTGAAGTTGCAGCTTTTTTTGGGAATACATGGTGAAACTGGGCCTCCACCCAGGGCTGGCCTGTTTCTTATGGTTTAAGTTTATTCCAGGACTTTAAAAAGAAAAAACCTGCACTGTAGTAGTGGGTATTTCAGTAATGTCCTTATTTTTACACAGAGTTGGGAATTTCCACTGTGTGTGGAGTATGTTAAAATATAACGATATTTGGGAGGAGCTGTCCCAGACAAAAAGTGGGAGGGCCTTCACTGTGGCTCTTGGAGAGACTGAAAACTCTGCTGAGCTTTACCAGCTCGAAGGGAAATGATCCCCTGCAATTTTCTTAACAGGCCTTTGATCATCCTGAAAACAGTTGCCTGTGGAACAAGCTGTGATATTTTGCTGCTGTTAGGAAAGCGAAGGGTGAGGGCAAGGGAGAACAAGCAGCAGTGAAACCAGTGTAGGTTTAGCTGTGAACCTGCAGCGTTTCAGCCACCTGGCGATGCTGGGACGGATCTTCCTCCTTAATGAAGTTTTGGGAAAAGTCATCTTCCCTTCAGAAGCTTGGAATGTGGTTTCACAATTATTCCACGGGTGACCTTTTTGCTGTTGACGATGGAAACACTGTTGCTTCATTAGGGTGTCACCTCCACCTTGTAATTCAGACGCTACTTCCTGGCATTTCTGTAGTGCCTTTAATTTAAAGGTAACGATTTAATTAAGCTGGAGAACTCCCCAGCAGAGTAAATGAGTCTTAACCATCCCACTACAGAAGGGGAAACCGAGCTGTAGAGCCCTTTGCCTGTGGTGATGGAGTTAGTGGCACAGCCTTGGCCGGTATCAGCTCATCCCTGAGGTTCTCCATCCCTGTCACCCAGTACGTCACAGGCTCTGGCCCTGCTGGGTTTGTCCTTTAAGTGTCTGCAACTTGCTAATAAGCCATATTTGTGTTAATTAGCCTCTCATTACAACACATAGTTGCAAATCAAATGCCATTCTTTGAAGATACACGCATGCAAATGATCCGCTGCAAGTTGAAAGTCGAGTTTCGAACTCTGTAGTACGAGCTCCAGCTGAAGGGTTAGGAAAGGTTCAGCACTAACTCCCAAGTGCAAAGACATTCAAGAGATTTTGAGCCAAAACTGCTTCTTCTTACTTGTGAACTCATGTTTGTGATAGGAACATATCACCTGAGAGTGTGTTTCCTACTGAGTGCGCTTCATGCAGCCTGAGATCCCGCATGGAATGGGATAAGGAGACTATGCTCAGTGCTTACAGCTGCAGGGAGGAAACCCTGAAGTGGCAGTGCAAGCTCTTCATTCTTCTGCCTCTTGTTGAGCTGATCTCAGCCCGGGACTCAGCTGGGGAGGGACTGTAACGTTGGAAAATATCAGAAAATAATATTGACAGAATGCACTTGAGCAGCAGTGCCACCATAGGAAAGCCTGTGGAAGGACTGACAGTGTTTCACTTGGACAACAGGTACCTGTGACCGGCTCAAAATTCAGCAAGTCCTGCAGTGGGAGCAGAATTTAGGACTGAACCTGCCGCACCTCAAAGGCAGGTGACAAAAAGTGCTCCGCAGCACCATGAGGGGACTGGGTAGCGGCATCTAATTCCCTACTGCTGTGCTTTCCCTCTGTGATGGGCTCTGCTGCAGAGTCTGCTCCTTCCTGTTTTCCAGTTCTTAAGTGAGCTGGCAGAATTTGTTCCAGAGTACTTTACATTTCAAGTGAAGCCTTATTATGTTTAATCATGGTATTTTTCCCTTCCTTGTGCTGCAGCTTTGCCAGATAGTGACTGTCTTTGTTATTACGTGCAGATTTTCCTGCTTGACTCCGAGATCCTCTTTCATGCATGTTGATTAATTTTATCCCCAAAGCATCCAAGCCATCACAGCCAGTGAATGTGGCCCTTATTACACGGAGTTAAGACCCTCATAAATATTGAGTGTGTTCTTAAGAATAATGTGATGATCTTATTAGTCCCTTGATCTCCACGACTGTCGATATCAGAAGCTTTGTGGTCAAAAGTGAGGGAATTCTGTAATCATTCCTTCAGGACTTTTCAAATAGCATACCAAGCTGGAATAGAGTTAAATTCCATCAGCCAACTTATATAATTAATAGGAACAACTGAAAATATTTAGTGTTTATTTCATCAGAAGCAAATGAGCTGCTGGTTAGGGAGCATGGTGGGTTACAAAGTTTGGCAGATGTTGTTAAAAACTGGTGAATTTTCCCTTAATGTGGCATCCCACAGCTTTTGCCTGGGCTTTCAAGTGCTGAGGAACTTGTGATTGAAGGTGCTATAACACTGGCTGAATGAAACAAGGTTTGTAAAGGTCTCGAGGTTCCCTGTAACTGTTGCCAAAAGCTCCTGATACCTACTCAGGAGATTCAATGGGGAATTTTATTTTACAGGCAGAAAGTAGGAAATCTGGAGGTCAGAACTCTTGCTGAGTTGTTGCTTGTTTGCATCACCGTTGCTTGACGTGTTTTATAGACCAGGTCATGGTTGTGCAGCTTCTACTGAAGCAGGTGGTGCACCCAAGGTACTTGTAATCCACATCTCTCAGAGATACTGGAGAGCTGCAGGCCATGGATGGGAGAGTCTGAAGGAGACAAGAGGCAGCCCTGGTTAGTGAGGGGCTCTGGGAGATGAGCAGGTACGAGTTATTTTGTGGGCAGCACAAAGGGTGAGCAGGGATTTGAGGGAAGGGCAGCTTTCAGCAGGTGTTTGCAAACAGCATCTCCCAAGCACCACGAGCATCATAAAAACAAAGGATGGAGATGTCTGCTGGAAATGGATAATGGAGGATGATGCCCCTTTGGCTGAGAGAGTTTTGTGGAAATTGGCCCTGTGGATGCAGGGTGATGAGTGTTCTGGAAAAAAATTGTGTGTGCTCGAAAGGAGTTCTACAAAGGACCTGTGAAGTGCCTGAGGGGACATGGAAGTTAAGAGGAGCTGGGCAAAATGGGCTTGGGCTCAGAGCCCAGAGAGGTGTAAGTGAGGTGAACAACACCTTGTGGTTCCCAAAGAAGCTGGGCATGGCCATCTCTTGAAAACTGCATTTTTGGGGAATTGGTCCGAAATTCCTGGTCTGAAAGTCAAGAGGCAAATTTGAGACAGGTACAGGCAAAACAAATGAAAAAAAACCAAACAAAAACCTCAGAGAACCCAAACCAAACAACAGCCCCCCAAACCAAACCATTCCTTCTGAGTCCTTTACTGTTAGACCCCCACTTTGAGGCTGGTGCTGTAAAACAGCTCACCCTGCTGTTCCTGGACTGGAGGAGTGCTCACCACAGGGTTGGTGAGCACAGCAGGCACCTCCTGCACCTTTTTTTCTTGACCCATCTGTTTTCCCTGTTGCTTTGTGGGTGTTTCTGCCTGATGTAACCCAGCTCTTTCTTGTAGGGTTGCAGGGAAAGGAAGTGAAAGGGAGGGAGCGCTGATTTCCACGCTCCTGGTTTTACAACAGCGTGTAAATAATGAGGAGAGCGAGACCGTGTGGGATCCTGGGTGACAGGGGAAGGAACTGAGTCCCTCTGTCAGGCTGATCCCTCTGGACAGCAGTGGAGCATGTCATGGGAGCGGTGTAGGAGCTCCCACCATTCCGTACTTCTGGTTTTTTAAGGGAATAAATGTCAGTCAACCTTCTCCAGAACTGCTGGTCTGCTGCCACAGGAGATCGTAGAGCACGTTTAACTGAAGAGAAGGGAGAGGAAATGCAGAAGAAAAACTCAGCTTAGTGCCTTGCTAGACCTAAATCCAGGCTTCAGAAATATGAACGTTCCAGGGTTATGTTGTTGGTGAACAATATCATCTCCTACAGAGTTTTACTGTTTGTTTCTTTGTTTTGGGTGGGGTTTTTTAAATACCTTTCTTATGCTTCTGCTGGTGGCCAGAACAGAAGAGCAGAGGGAAAAGCCCAGGGTTTATCCATAGAATAGCTGCAGTAGCAGCTTGGAGCTTGGCTGGCAGAGTGAGACAACCCTGTGCTGGAATGAAAATCCTTTCAGCCTTGGCATGTGATGATTTTTATTTTTTATTTTTTGACTGTTATTATTTTAAGGCTGCTCTGAACCAAAACTGCAGTAATCCATCTCACTCCTTGTTCAGCCTTCTGCCAATAATTATGTAAATAACAGATCACAGTTAATTATTTGTTTCATGGCTTCCTATTTTCTGTATTTGTGTTAGAAACGTGTCATTACTGTGTTAGGATGCCAGGCCTGGGTTCTTGACAACCTGGCAAACAACGAGAGTGGGTGAACTGACAGTGGCAGAGGGCCTCGAGCCTCTGTGGGACCTGCAGGGCCCGACTGGAACCTGCCTGCAGGTTGACTCTGATTCCCTGCCTGTGCTGGGATTTGCTGATCGACGCTCTCTGCACATTCTCCTTCCAGAGATCCTTCAGGAGGGTTTGCCAGCAGAGCAGTTCGGAGCTGGAAGGGGGCGGGAGGGTCTTGCCCTGTTGTTGATTTGCAATTTTCACTTCTTCCTGCCTGTCACCTTTTGCATTTCGTGATTAGTGCCTGTGTGGTGGTGATGACCTTGCATTTATCCTGGCTTAGGTAGTTGCTTTCAGTCCAGCTTTGCCAGCAGGAGGGTGGTTTGGGAAGTCCACAGATCTCTGTGTGCTCTTGCTGTGTTCCTCTGCAGCGAGACTTTTCATTTGTCAGTGTGAGACTGACGGGATTTCTTTCCTAAGAATTTTCCTCAAGACGCTGGATTTTCATGTTTACGTTGCCAGCTGGTTTTCTCCAGCACACTTGGGCTTGTGAACTCTATCCCAGCCAGAGCCCCTGTGGATTGGCACGGGGTAAACACTCTGATGTGACATCAGCTGCCCAAAGTGCCACTGCTGGCCAGGCGTTGGTCCTGGAGCAGGTTGGGGTATGAAATGTTGGTTATGAGACACTGAATCAGGGCTGCTTTAGTGCCTTGGGCCAGGCACTAATTTTGTGCAGTTTCAGGCATGCTGTCGGCGCTAAATAATAATTAATATGGAATTGCAACACTGTTAATAAATTCCAGCTGTGCAAACCGTGCAATAAGGAGAAATTATTTCTATTGCACCGGTGTGGCTCATAAAGAGGGGTCACTGCCTGTGTTGGTGTGCTGAGCCATTAGAACTCAGATGTTGAAGCATTTCTAATAGTCTTGTTATTTCCGTCTGGCAGCCTGAAATGCTGACTAACTTTCAGGATAACAATCTCCTGTATATTCAGGAAACAAAATACCCAAGGGCCACTGGTGACTGACAGCTACAGTGCTCTGATTAAAACTGACAGTTCCTGATCAGCTCCGTCTTGGATCTGTTAGTTCCTCCTCTCATGGGGAGAAGAAGAGGGAGGATAAAAAACGATTTCATGTGGTAGTATTAGGATATGAGGGTTTTTGTGTTTGTTTTTTCTTTTTTTCTTTGCAGTTTTGCAGGAATTTGTAAGTCAGAAGTACCCAAACAAGGTGCCTGAGTAACAGTGCTTGGAAAGGCGAACACTGATCTCTCCATGATGACTTTCTTATAACAAAATACAGAAAATCCCACGGTGGTGGCTCTTACCCATTGATTTTTGACTGCAACAATGCTGTGCGGAGGTACCTGAGCGCCTGATGATCAGTGGAGATGTGGTGGTTTGTGTATGTGCTTTATTCCCAACTGGGTATTAAGGGATGGAAGATAATTTTATTTTTTTTTCCCCCCCTAAGTGAGAGAAATCCTGGTGCTTTTGTTCATCTGGGCCTGCACAGAGACAGCATCAGGAATTACTCAATCCCCACTCAGAGCTCTTGTCACTGCTTGGAACGTGAGGTTGTGGGATTCTAATCCTGACCAGTGGATGCTCGCCCAGCGCTGCTCCTGCCCTTTCCTCCCTGCCCTTCTCCCCAGCAGCGTTCCTTAGCTGTTGAGGGAATAACCAACTTTATTTCATTTGCCTCTGTGTTTATTTAATCTACTTTTCATACACAAGCAGGTGCTGGCTGTTCACAGGCAGCGCTTCCCCACACGTGATTCCGTGGGCTTGTGGGCTCTGTGGTGTGCTTGAACTGTCCTGAAGTGCTGCAAAAGCAATAAAATGAATGAGTTCCCTTCTCTTGCCTATCCCATTACGGCAGGGTCCTGGTGGAACTGCTGGAGTTTAGTGTCCCTTGCTATTCCCTTCATAAAACAGGTGTTTTTAGGAGGTGGAGATTCGCACCTCTTACCTGCTGGCAAATTCCAGTTTGGCATAAACGGGTGTTGCTCACAGTTGTTTCAGAAGGTGAGATGTGTGACCAGCTCTGGAAGGCAGTGCACTGTTTATAGGTGGTTTAACAGCCCTGAAACTGGGTAGACCTTTCAGGACTCAAGTTTTGGGTCACGATCTTAAGCCCCCAGGGTTGGGAGCACTGGAGAAGGCGGGGGGGGGGCTCTTAGGAGCTAAAACACCTTTTCAAGTAGAGTTAAATTACCTGTGTCCTTAAAGGTGTGCTGAGGTGCACGTGGCATTAAAGCACATTCTTATCAGCAATCTAAAAGTGCAGTGGGGATACTTTAAGTTATTACAAAGCTACCAAAATTTTCAAGTTTTTGGACTGCAGATCAAGAGGGTTGCAACAGTAACTGGAGAAGAGAGAAGTAAATCACTTTTCATCTGCATTTCACTGTGCTTTTAAAACTTCTGTTTAGGCTCAAAATCATTAATGCTCCTGTAGTCCTATTATGTTCAAAAATATGTGATGGTTTAAATGTCAAACTGCACCTCACTGCAAGCTTACATTTGTCTCACAAGTGTGCATTTAAATCACTTGCATTGCTGAAAGCCACTTAACAGGAATAAATTAGCAGTGGAGCTGATGTTTGAATAAAAACAGGAGTTATGTGAGTGGCTGGAGAGAGCCTTCTGTCTGTAAGCACATGCAATACAATCTGAATCAGGATTTAACGTTCCTGATTTAAATATTTAGTCCACCTCTATTTATACCCCTTTCTGTGTGAATGGGAAATGTGTTCACCCCCATTTCAGAATTACTGAGGAAGTTTGGTTTTATTCGCTCAGATTTGTGGAGGTGAAGCACAAGCAGCTCCAGTCCTGAGTGGGAGAGATTTCCTGGGCCATTCCGACCTGCAGCAGGAGGTTTGTGTGTTCAGCACGAGCCCAGCAGTGGGTTTGTCCAGGCAGACAGAGATGCTCAGCCCCTGGTCTGTGTGCAGAGACTGCCAGGAAACAACAGGCAGGCTCAGTCATGGTGTGCCCATCACTCGTCAGTAGATTTAAATCACCGATCTGGTAATTAAGCTGTTTGTAAATTCAATTAATCACGGGCAAAACCCGCTATTTTTCAGTGCTTCAGTTTCCTTGGTAGCTTAAAACAAAATAAAACTTTTGCTGTAGTGAAAGAAGCCCTTGAGAGGAAAATTTTTTTAGCAGCACAGTTTTCCCACTGTTTTCAGGGGTTTCTTTATTCTGCAGGAGCAAGGGTGTTTTTTTTAAATTTTTTATTTTTTTTTTAATCAATGCCTTTGACATAAAATAGAAGATCCCTGTTTGCAGCTTCCATTCAAACATGTGGACTCCAGTTGCCTCTGCTGGTTATTGAGTCATAAAGGCAGGAGACCCAAAACACAGATCTTACAGTCGTGCAGGAAGCTTCTATTTAAAAAAAATAGGTTTAGAAGTGTGGTGTTTCTAAAATATATCGGCTCCTTTTGTAATTACACACTTTAGATATTAATACATATAATTTTGAAAGTATAATTTAGACTCCGGTAGGCAGCGTCGTGACAGTTTTAAGGTAGATTTAAAAATATATTGTATCGAAATATCTCAACAAGAGAAATTTTTCTTCTTTGGTGATATTCCTGGGCTTAGTCTGGAGGAGCTGATCTAAACTCTGGGGTTGTGGGGTTTTTTTGGTTTGTTTTTGTTTTTTTTTTCGGCAGAATGCAATAGAGACTGAATTGTTCTGTCTTTTGAAGGAACAGTGCCCGGGTGCTTCTGTGAGATTTCAGGGCTAGAGGGGAAGCAAGAGCACACTTTGGATAATTTTAGGTTACAAGTTCTGGTTGGAGAAGTCTCTTGGCAGTTGTTAAAAGGGCAGACAGTGAAAGCCTTGGCCGGTGGGGAGCTGGAAGGGCGTAGCGCCCACCGAGTGTCAGTGTGTGTGTGGTGCTCACACCAACTCCAGACCCTCCTGCTCCGGGATCTCTGGCTTTTAAGAGGTTGTTTTCCCTGAGGTTTGCTGAGGACAGAGCAAGTCACTCACTCTTGGTGTGTCCCAGCGGCCCCTGCCGTGTCGCAGCGTCCCTGTCACCGCGCTGGGGACCCTGCCCAGGGCCCCGTTCCTTCCACACGGGTGCCTGGGGGGTCCTGGCTCCTTCCCTCCCCTCCCTCCCCTGCGTGTAATCAAATTAAGCAGTGGCACAGCCCCGGAGGAGAAGAGCTGCTCTGTTTGGAGCCGTCCCTCTCCAGCATGCACACGGGTTCCGTGGTGTGCACCTGCCGCTGTTGGCTGCTGCTGCGACCTCCTGTGCCAGCAGCTCGTGCTGATAAGCCTTCCCTGTTCCCTCTACCCCAGTTAATAGTTTTAAGGACACTTAATTCCTTGCCAGCCTTCTAAAGCTTGTCTTTGTCCACAAAGCGCTCTGCGTTACGTTTGTACCGGGGCCAGGGGCAGAGAGCTTTCAGAGCATGGAGTGAGAGCTGCAACAGGCAGTGTTAGGAGGTGTCTGTTATAAACACATAAAGGCAGCAGCCCAAAACACCAGCAATTGCTGGGCAGTGATAGTTGTGAGGCTGCTGTGTCGTTGGAGCTGTGGCAGACATTTGTGCAACGCTGCAGATTTCTCTTTGAAGGTTGGTAAAGCCTTTCTTGATGTTTCTGTTTGGCTCCTTGGGCGTTGTGCTGCCCTTTTACTCTATGCCAGCCCCTCCTGCTCGAGCAGCTGCACCCTGGGCAGGGTGGAGGGGCATCCCCCGGGCTGCGAGACTTGCCAGGGCTGCCTGAGTTCTTCTTCTGTGCTCCTCACTGTCTGCTGAGTCCCTTGGAGTCACACCAGCTCTGAAACCACGGCCTCCATCACTACCTACAGGCTGTCTGCTTATCTCGTGAAGCCATCTCATTTCAACACTTTACACTTCAAAGTATCGACTTCCTTCAGTCCAGAGTTCTCTGGTTCCACGAAGACTTGAACCCACTCTCTTTCTAGCACTGGAGATCACTGGGACAGCGTTGTACAGGGGAGCTTTATCAAAGCCCAGCTTAGATAAGCGGCAAACTGAGGAGCTTGGTTTCCTTTGGGGTTCGTTGCTGCAGCCCCCTCGCTGTCATGGAGAATTTTCCCGTGGCGGATAACTTCCATGTGATGGATAATTTCCATTTGGGCAGTGGATGGTGCCCCTCTCGCTGGTGGCTGTCACAGGTAACAGTACCCAGGGAAGGAGGGATCCCTGCTGGAGCTGGAGAGCACTGGTGGAACTGAGCAGGGTGCTTCTGCTCGTGCATTGTTAAAAACACGATCATCTCTTTAGCTGCTCAGTCTCTCCCATTGGTGATTGCTAAATGTAGTTGCTTATGTACAAGCAAGCTCAAACAATGGGAAATACATGAAATACGAAGCCTTTCTTTGTGCCGGGGTGGGAACGTTCATCTTGCAGTGGCGAGGAATGTTCACCTCACGTTTCCGAACATTGTGTTCAGCAGATGAGCTGTTTCCTCCTCCTCCTTCAGGTTTTGGTCTCTCCATTGGAGGCAGGGGCTGAGAGGCCGTGCTTGGATGGGCTGTTAGAGTAATTATCCCAATGAACAGGCACGGCTTTAGAGATGCTGTGGTGCGATTTTATTGTTATTGAGTGGAGCAGGGTGGAAATCGGCTTGGTTCTTGTTTTGTTTTTCCATAGCTCAGTCTATTGACATGTAGATGAGGGAGAGTCACATTGAGAAAGAGCTGCCTTTTGACTCCAGCGGTGTCCCCAGCTGGGGAGAAGGCTGAAGAATGCAAGGGAACCTAAAAATATAATCCCATAGCCGACAGCCTCCTGTCAAGCAAAGTGTTGGCAAAAATGATGGAGTTTTACCTCTGCTGGATGACTCTGCCACTGTTAAAAAGTGAGAGAAACCCACTGCACAAGCAGGGCACGATTTTACAGATCCTGAGGTACAGGAGTAAGTTGTGGGGAAACATCGTTCTTAAACAGTTGCTCTCAGCCCCATTTCATGGAAACTTGAACAACAAAACAAATACAAACCCTCTTTTTAAAAAAAGCCCTTAAAATAGAGATGAGGTTAAAAGGAGGCTGTGTCTAATTTTGTTAGAGTTGTGGCCCTAATTTGTCGCTTCTGGTGACTTGAATTCCTCACAAATTGCTGGTTTGTCTGCAGCTCTGTAATTCCCACATGCTGTAATTTTGCCCTTAGGAACGTTGGCCAGGGGCAGCTCTCCCTTTCTGAGCTGGAATTTGGAAGGCTTTAGACTCTTCAGTGTGGGCTTGCTCTGTGCAGTGGAGGTGGGGGCAGGGAGGATGAAGCAGCTGTGGGATGTGCTGGCACAGAAACCCACAGGGATTGTGCTGGGAAGGCTGTGGGGACGAGCAGGGCTCTGGGGTGAGGGAAGGCAGCACCTGGGTTGCACCTTGGCTGTAAAGGTCGTGTTCTTTGGCTGCACTGGAACCATCCAGCAGAAGGGTGGGCTGAAGAACCAGGCCGTCTTCTTCTAGGACACTTCCAAATGTGACTTGAAGAGTTACTGCAGGAGCAATTCTGAGGTGTTTGCTACGATAAAAACCCAAGAGTCTTCCAAATCACGTTTTCTGCTCTTTAATTCCTATCATTTTTCCTCTTGTGACCAGGGACAGGACTCAAGGAAATGAGCTTTGAAGCTCAGTCAGGGCAGGGTTAGGTTGGGTATCAGGAAAAGACTTTTTACCCAGGGGGTGGCTGGGTGCTGAACAGGCTCCCCAGGGCAGTGGGCACAGCCCCAAGGCTGACTGAGTTCAAGAAGTGTTTGGACCAACACCATCAGGCACGTGGTGGGACTGCTGGGGTGTCTGTGCAGGGCCAGGAGCTGGACTGGATGATCCTTACGGGTCCCTTCCAACTCAGCATATTCTGTGATTCCAGAATTCTCTCAGCTGCTGGAAGGGTCAGATACTGCAGTGAACCTTGGCTGGTTTGGAATCACTGACCACGTGCTCTGAGCCTGAGCTCTCACCCAGTCTCTTCATTGTATGTTTAACTGTTGTGTCATAAACTGAAAGGATGTATCATTTATTATCAGGCCTGAGAAAACTTGAAATGCTGAGATGAGAGATGGATTTTTGGGTTGCACTTTCGGGTTTCATCTTGGTTTGGAGTCCTGAGAAATCAAACCTTAGTCTTGGTTGTTTGCTTTCTACATCAGTTTTATGCTTTGGGCATCCCGTTTTAATGATTGTTGTGACACTTGGTGTGGATCTCTCAAGTAAGAGGACATGGGGAAATGAACTCCAGCTCAGCCAGACCCAATACACCAGTAAATGGAATTAACCAGCTACTCAGATCCTTGAGGGCTTATGATGTAACCTGTGAATGAACATCCTGAAGCACAAAGATAATTTAAGCTCCAGATATTTTGCGCTTTTCTGCTCAGCTCTAAAATTTCACAGAGCATTGATGCTTTACTAAAGCAGTCACAGATGCTGCTTAAACAAATCTGAGAAGCCTGGGGAGGGCTTTTTGGTTGTACACTAATTGTGTATTATTTCCGTTTACAGTTACCGCAATTAAGGACGCGGTTTGTGCTGGCTGTGAGCTCACAAGTAGCAGTGATGACTGCCAGGAGACTGGATCTGTCTGCACATGGATCACCTGTTCCATCCCTGTGGGCACACATTCCTTCACTGGCCTTCCCTTACCTGTAATCTCTGCTGTTGGCAGCCCTCAGCTGATAAGGGTCACCATCATTATCTCTGCTCCTCAGCAAACTAACTGTGTTGTTTGATGTGAGGCAGAAGATGGGCCTGCAATGTGCTCCTGTGCAGACCCAGGCATGGCAAAGAGGCCAAAACCACATGCTGGAATTTGATGGGAGAGTGTGTAATTTAAGCAAAATGCTTGATAGGCTGCAAGTGTTTATTTTTCAAACGTGCCGTGAAAATGTCAGTAGTGGGTTTGTACAAAGACGTTTTACTGTGAAGGAGGAATGTTTGTTTGGGGCTGAAAAGTTTCAGAAGGGAAAGGACACACGTATCTTGATCAGGAAGGAAAAGAGCTGGGCTCCAGTCTCATTTCATGTACCTGTTCCAGTGGTTTCCAGGCTGCTGGGGAAGCTCCGATGCTCCCCTCGCTGCCTGTTGTTCGGCAAGGGCTTCCAGTGTGCCAGAGCACCCTGCTCCTGCAAATGAACAGGCAGTTAAGTTTGGGAATGAGCTGACTGGAATGCCTAATTCCCTTTCCCACCTCTGATTGGCAGCCGACCTTAGTGTGTACTCAAACATGGAGCCTTCCCTGCATTACACTGAGAGAGTGTGTGTGAAAGGGGGAAAGAAGGTAAGGGCTATGATGGTGTTAAGTTTGTCTTCTAAGGCAGATGAGTAACTGTTTAGTGAAGGGAGCAGAAAGTAAAGCAGAAGCACACCTTCCCTTTGCTTCCAGGTACTCCCTTCCCGCTCCACTCGGGGCATGGCCACGCAAGGAGCTGCTTTGGCAGGTGACTTGGGGAGCAGCATAAGTGGATCAGGGCAGGGCAGCTTTCTGGGAATAAGCTGCTGATAAGGAAGGTACTGGGGCACTGCTGGTAGGATAAGGAAGGTTAGGCAATTGAATTTTTGTAGGGGTAAAACCCAAGGCAGTGTCCTTAAGCCATTGGTAGTATTTTGGCAGCCAAGCAAAAGGCAGGGGATTTTATTTACTTGTAGTTTTACAGAGGACTTGTTTCCCAGCAGTTACAGGATAAAAAAGGGCACTGAGTTGGACAGGATAGAAGCACAGACTCTTTCAGGTTGGAAAAGCCCTCTAAGATCCAATTGTTCCCCCAGCACTGCCAAGGCCACCACTCACCATGTTCCCAAGAGCCACATCTACGTGTCTCTTAAACGCCTCCAGGGATGGTGACTCCATCATCTGCCCTGAGCATCTATTCCAAACCCTGACAAGGCTCTCAGTGAAGATATCTTTCCTACTATCCAATCTAAACCTCCAGCTACCTGTCAGGGGGACAGAAACGATGCCTTGCTTTCCTGTGTTCTCCTTTCATTTGTGTCTCTGTTAACCTGTGGCCTTGTTGTCTTGTGACCGAGCGAGGTGTTCGTACGGGGAATCCTCATTGTTCTGATTGCAGAGAAATAAATAATAGTGTGGTGTCAGTGTCTGATGGAAACTCACACCCTGCAGATAACAATTGCCACAGCTGTGGCCACAATAATGAGTAGTTTGCCATGAGACTTAGAGATTAAGTAGCTTTTGGATGTGATGGAGTTGCATTCTGGATTTGGAGCCTGGCTCTTTTCTGTTTGGGGGGATTTTCTGCACAACCATGTGGTTTTGTGGAGTTGAGTCTTAAGGCATTCAGCAACAGCTGAATTTTTTAAAGGAGAACGCCAGATCCCCCAGGGGTAAACAAACCCCCAGGAGATGGCAGTTCTTAAATCCTACTCCTTCCAAAGTTGGGACTGATCCTGTGAGCGTTTCCTCGTGGAGTGAGGCAGAGCTTGTGCTGCTGTCAGATGGAAACCAAAGCACAACAAATGTCTGCTGATGCCTCTGAAAGGATCTGCCTTCTGTGAAGCTTCTGCTTTCCTTGATGAAGTGTGTGTGTGTGGGGTTTTCTCAGTGAATCTCATGGGATTGTTTAGATTGGAAAAGACCTTTAAGACCATTGAGTCCAACCCTTAATCCAGCACTAACCATGTCCCCAAGTGCCACAGCTACAGGTGACTCTCTCTACCTTTATTAAGCTCCTTCCTTCGGTGCTACTTTCACTCGAGCTCAGGCTCTTTACCCTGAATTGGCCCAATTTCCTGTGAAAATAAGCGCTTAAAAATTATATAAGCATAAAGTTTATTAGAAAGTACATAGTAGGGGATCAAGAAATCCTCCGCATATGTTTAAACAGTGCTTGCAGTGTGACTGCCATCAGGCTTAGACAATTTTGTGGCTGCTGCTGCAGCTCCACCACAGCAGAAATCCCATTCCAGCTGCGTTGTGTGAAGGGTGTAAATATCAGAACGAGCAATTTTCCTCAAGCATTTTCTTTGCATTTGAATAGAGCCCGGGAAAAAAAAAAAGAAAGGCATCTGATCCAACAAGCAAACCTGATGATAGCTCCAGGAAAACAGGGGTTTTTTTGGTTGGTTTTTTGGTTTGTTTTCCAAGCAATTTCTGCAGTTTTTCTCCCCTTCTCTATTGCACCATTTAGCTGGATGGAGATATATTCTGCCTCCAGCACCCAGCAGGAGCCTTATGTCTATAGATGTTTTATGCAGTCTTTTCTGTTGGCAGTATCCTAGGGGTGCTGTGCCTGAGGTGAATAATTTTTTTCCCTCCTCTCTCCCCCTCCAAAAGTGGCATTAATAACAACATAAAAGGAGGAAATGATACAAAAAAGAAGGTAGGGGTAGGGTGGAGCGTGTCTGCATTTGACAAATGCCTTTGTCATCTCCAACACCTGCATCTTCTAACATCTGACATCTCCTGTTGTCCCCAAATGTCTGCACTCCTCCTCTGGGCCCTCAAAGAAGGCAGGGAACAGCAGTTTGTGACCCCACAGGAGATGAATTAATGGTGTTCTAAGAAATTACAGGCCATTTAAAATGCATTAATTGCAAGAGATTCCTCTCAGTCTCTGCCATTGCAGATATCAAGTTGTGCTGTTTTTTTGGTTTTTTTTTAAACTTGTAGCAGATGCTGATAATGGACACAGCCAAGCAAAGAAAGAAATCTGAAGTCAGTTCCAGGGTGGAAAAGGTTCAGTATGTGTGTTTGAATAATGGCCATACAAAAGTCAAACTGCTGGTCCTGTTTCTGAACACACAAGGAAAAAAAATCTGCTCTGTTTGGTTTTGGTTTCAGGGTGCAAGGAGCAGTTCTGATTCCTCAGAGTCAGTTCCATCACAGGCTGGGAGGGAAATGAGCAGGAGACAAAACAAAAATCAAATCTATCGCTTGGGAGTTTGAGTTGACACGAAAGGCAAGTTTCTTCATTCTGGGAGGAGCAGTCCAGCTTTCTAGCAGCAGGGAAAAAAAAGAAGTTAAGCTGATTTAGGGAACAATTTTCCTGGAAATAAAAATAAATAAATAAATATATATATATCTCTCTCTCCTGCAGTGCTGGTAAATATAGGATTTTAGGATTTGGTTATACTTACATGTAGAAATCTCTCACGGTTAAAACAGGGCCTCGAGGAAGGGATGGATGGCAACTGTTTTCCAGCCCAGCTTCTGTAGTGAATAAAAGGGTGATGTGGCCCTTCTGGCTCCTGGCAGGGATGTGTATTAGGAGGCCAATATTTTCCATGTGTTTGCTGCATGCCTTGGATTTCGTGCTCCGGGTGCAGTGCTGAGACAGGGGTTTAAAAAGCAGCAGATACGGGACAGGCATTTCTCCAGCCACTCCTGCTCTCTGTCCAGCTTTTCAAGAGCAACCAGCTGTGTGACAGTTCCTCAAAAACTGCACCACTTTCCATGGGGAATACCAGGTGCCCTCCAAGCTTGCCTGGGGTATTCAAGTGAGGTGTTAATTAGGCTCATTTCCCAGGCAGGTTGGAGTTCCAGGGCTATTTGTGCATTAGCACAAGTTATTTTCCCCTCGGTAAATTCCTTTTTTTTGTTTGTTTTTTTTGGATCCTTATGAAATTTGAGTCTGTGGTCGGGGATTGCAGGAGTCTGAAGATGCAGGAACAAGACTTCCAAGGTGATCTGCTTGTGAGCCTGTGCTCCTTGTTGCCACTGCTGTAATGCGCAGGTGTAGAGTGAGCAGGAGGAGCACACAAAGAACAGGTTTTTTCATTTTTTCCCAGATTGGATGGCAGGTAAAGAAATTCTCCTGCCTTGTTTCCCTTCCCAAACCACTTCCATTTGGTCCTTCCTCACTTCCACTTTCTCCTCCCTGCCAAGCCAGGCAGAGCAGTGAGCGCTCAGCTCTGCATTTGTGCACAAGGCTTTTCCAGCTTTGCCAGAGAGAGGAAGAAATTGGACAACATAAATGGAATTCTCTGTTGTTTGATTTCCTTCCTCATTGCTGCTGTCATGAACATGTGAAAATTACCTCTAGCAAAACACTTAAGCTGAGATATAATCTGCCAAGGGAATTTGGGCATACAGTACCTGCTTAAAATAACAATAAATTAGACAGTTGGATGCCCTGTTCTCAGCGCAGCCTTGAAAGTCTCTGGCTTTAACTATAATTACAAATAAGATTTAAACAGTGTCATTTATTTCCACGAGCTGGCTGTGAGTCACAGATTGCATCTTCCTAAATTAACGAAAAGATTAATTTTCTCCTGTTTTCGTTTCCATTTCCCCCCTCCAGTCCCTTGCAGGGCAGAGCTCCCAGAGCAAACCGCTCCTGGGACCCCGGGTGGAAGCCAGCCCGGTGCGGAGGCTGGGCAGGAATGCTGCAGCTCCTCGGAGTGTGTTCCTGCTGGGAACACCTGGCTGCCTGTTCAGACCTGCTCCCAGCTATCTCCTGGTGTTTGGGTGGCATTCACCGGGGATGTTGGACTCACTTGAAAGCGCCCTCGCCAGCTTGGCTTTGGCCTCTTTGAAAACAGAGCTCTTTGTGCCGGGGCAGCTCCCCTGTCTCCCTTGTCAGGTCCCTGTGGATTTCCCTGCCCCTCCATATGTGCTCCAACACGTTCCAGTGGGGAGCTGTATCCATGTGGTGTGCTCTGCACTTCTGCCTGGAGCAAACCTCTCTCTTGGGTCAGCACTGAGGGCCGACGGGAGCAGCAGGTGCCCTAAAGCCCGACTTCCCAAAAACCCAGCCCCAAACACCATGAGAGTACTGGGAGTCAACATCATTCCAGCCAGTGCCATGAGCAGGACAAAGGCTCTGGGACATGGCACACTCACACAGGGTCTTTGCCTGCTCTCCACCTGCACTGTGTGTCCCCCCACAGCTGGACAGGGAGCTTGTTTGGTCTGGGGATCACTTTGTCTGACAGCACCGATTGTTTGCAGAGCTTCCTGAGTGTGCTGTAACTCAGAATCATTTACTGTGAATTTACTGACCACACAGGCATTTGGCAACGCTGCTGTGCGTTGCTTTCAGTACCCAGACAACACTGAGGTTCGTTTTCCCTTTTGCCTCAGACTGGCTCTGCTTTTCTTTTTTTTCATCCCCTCTGTGTTATGCAGCATTTTAATGGGCTTACAACTCAGGGGCTTTATTTTCTGGTCAACATCTGTATCAAGAATAAATGATCAGAGGGATTGACATGTGTTCTGAAAGAAGAACCCGTGATAGCAGTGGCTGAAGTGCAGGACTGGAGTGTGGATTACTGGCTGTCCAGATTTAGGACTGAGTTGCCTTTTAATTTTGAAATGGATTTTTTTTCTTCTCTGTTCAGTGAGAAGGGATGTTCACAGGACCCCAACAGGCCGTTTCTTCAAAGTGAGCTCTGCCTTGTGTTCCTTACCAGCATGTTCTCCCTGACCCCATCTCTTCAGCTGTTTAGGTATTCCTATGCAAAAGCAGGGTGTGGGTAGGAGGGAAAGATAAATTCCCTTTGCCTCAGCTCAGTGATAGTCCCTTCTGTGCAACACCTGTGGCTGATCTTGATTATCTCCGAAGATCTAACAGCTTTCCATTTCACACCAAGCATCCTGAGATGAGGACTGGGAGTTAGGGACCGTCCCCAAAGCCACGTTTTATTGGCCAGTTGTGGAACTTTGGGTTATGAAACATCCTTGCAAGAGATTCTGTTAGGTCTGGTTTTCACCAGAGCCGTGGGGAGGGTTTATCTTACAAAAAGACTGACAAGGCTGATTAACAGAAGAGGGAGTTGTGAGAGACACGGGGTAGCACACACATTTCTGAGGTTATGGAAAGTGCTGCTGGATTGCTTCTGTGTGGAGAGGAGGAGCTGCTGTGGCTGCCTTTGGATCAGTAATTTCTGTTCTGAAACAGAAAGTCACTATGGAATAGAATGTGGCCACTATGACCAAAATACAAAAACTGCAGCAGTTCCAGTAAGTGAAGACACGAATTGCAGTGGAAGCAGTTTCTTTTAAACAGAGGCTGTTCTGTAAGTCTCTAGGTTGTTCTTTATTCTCCTCCCCCCTGACTGTTTTAGTCCATTGGCAATTTTGGCCGCCCTTGAAGAAGGAAAGACTTCTCAAAGATGCTACACTGCTGGGGGTTTCCCAGACACGTGGAGCCAGGGGAATGAGGGAGTCCCTGTAACATGAGCTTCATGTTTATGAGATGGGAAAGAAACCACCAAGGCAAAAGGTTTTGAACACCAGCCACCTCTGAAACAGCTTGGGGAGGTGCTGTCTCGAGACATAAAGCCAGAGGAAAACAGGGATCATTAGTGCCACTTTTAGGTAATAACCTTTTGCTCTAAACTTGCTGTGAACTGGCTGGTGGGACCTCGCCAAGGCTTTCTTTGAAAAAGATGTGGTTTCTCTGTTCTTGCCTCCTGATCTGGTGGTTGCTGTCCTGACTCCCAGGTGCACCTGTCATTAAGGAATTAATGCACATTTCATGAGCAGAAGCTGAACAAATTAGAGCCTTTTGCTGTTTATAGTTGAGGGGTGAAACTCCTCCTTTAGCTGTATTGCAGTGTCTCCTGAAACAAGTGGAGGCTGTGTCCTTTATTTCTTCTACTGCGTTGTTAATTATCACAAATTAAGGTGTAGGTGACTTGCTGACAGCAATTTTTAAAGATCTGACTCTGGAGAAATGAAGGTTTCAATACCATCCTTTTTTTTTTTTTTAAAACCTGAAGACTTTCTGTGCAAGGTGAAAGCGAGGGGGTTTGTGTGTCCTGGAAAGAATGTGCAGTTACTAATCCTTTTTTCCCAGGTTCCTGTGCCTCATCTATTTTTTAAGAAGTTCATTACTGAACGCCCCGGGGGAGATTTCATGGAATTTGGTATCACTTTGAAATTCACACAAGGAAGTTGGAGTCAGAACTGTATTTGTCACTGGATGATGTTGAATTTAAGTTTGGGATTCATTGAGGTTCTGGAGCGTGTGCAGGGAGGGGAGCAGAGCTGGGGAAGGGGCTGGAGCAGCAGGAGCAGCTGAGGGAGCTGGGGAGGCTCAGCCTGGAGAAAAGGAGGCTCAGGGGGGACCTTCTGGCTCTGCAACTC